>OX465097.1:22729566-23142066 GCA_949987625.1 Chalcis sispes | reverse complement strand
TCACCCGAATGAAAGGGTAAGGGTAAGAAAATGGGAGAGGGAGGAGGTTGATCTCGTCAAAAAAGCGCGCGAGCAAGAAAACAACGACATATAAAATATAAAAAGACAAAAGGAAAAAGGAAAAGGAGAAAAAAACGCGAATAAAAATAGACGTGCGCATGTGGAAAATGAAAGAGAGAAAAGAGTAAGAGAGGAGAGGATCGTGACTAGATGGAATAAAAATGATGATCTTAGGACGTGATCGACGACTACAAGGAGCGGGTGAAACGACGGGGCGCCGTCTACAAGGAAATCGATCCGGAGTGCCTCAAGTGGAGCCCTTTCCAGCCGCCCAAGACGCCCTCTGCCTCGAGCTGAAGTCCTGGACGCGCTCGCTTCAACGCCAACACCACCACCACCACCACCACAACCACCACCAGCAACACCGGCAGCAACACCGGCAGCAACACCGGCAACAACGACGTCGTTCCCCCATCGACGGTTACGACGCCCGGCGTTGCCTCCTAGAAGCCTCCTAACCAGCGGCGGCAGCGGCCTCCCCCGGCTTCGGCATATACGTGTATAATGCACGATTCGTCGATTCGTCTTTCGCGCGTCCTTCTTTCACCTTCCTTTTTTTTTTTCCTCCTTTATAATCTCATTCTTTTTGTTCTTTTGCTTCCCGTCGAGGACGAAGACTTCTTCGATGAGAACATAATTCTTCTCTTTTTCCGCTGTCTGACTCTCTATCTGCGAGTGGATTTTTCGCTCCGTGAGCTGCGCTGCTACGAGCGCTACCGTACGCGCTAACTGCGAGAACAAACGATTGCGATTTATTCGGGATATAGTTTGAAAAAACTGAACTCGTTAATTCACACCGTAGAAAGGAAAACCAATTTGTTCTTGAAAAAAAAAAAAAAAAAAAAAAATATGAACGTGAATATCGTTGTTTAAACGTTGAATATGAAAGACTTTTCGCTTAATGTAGTTTATTTAACTTTAATTGTATTATAAATAAAATGGATTTCACGTCGTAAGAGAAGCGGTAATTGAAACCAAACCCATCACGGCCGGTCAAACGAATCTTTTTAAATTATTTCATTTTAGTTTTCTAATTTTTTTTATTGTATACACAAATGAAATTAAATCGTTGTTCATTGATACGCCAAATGTAGTAAACGCATCGTGAAATATCTAACCTTTTAAAGATGGATCGTTTAACTCGATAGGTTCAATGTTAATAAAATAATATCGATTATTTTTATTGTAAAAAATTATTAAGGATAAATTTGCGTTTTAACAATGTTATTAAAGCAAACTTTTTTTTCTATCAATACCGCATTGGAGATATTAATTAATTTAAATCAACTTAAATGGATCAACATTTTATGAAATAATGACACTTTACAATGTTGAACTTTTATTAATTTCACATCACGGAAAAGCAGTTTTAATTCGGGTTAAATTTTATTTCGCTTAAGTGAAAACTCAATAATAACGAGAAAATCATTTAAACGTAATGAAATTTTCTCGAAGCACTTTGTTTTTGAGCTTTTGCGCTTTTCGAGCGAAATTTCCACTTCTTTAAATATAGACAGTCAAATATTGATAACTGAAAGTAAACGAAAATTCATTTTTTCTTTTTTCTTTTTTAAACTAAAACGAAAAACGTGTGCTCAAAATATTTTGAAGTAAAATTTAAATTCAAATGCTTAATAAACCAGAAATTATTGTTATGATGCTAGTCACCGTATCGAATTTTCAAATTTAAAATACATTTATTTAACGTCTGATAAAAATGTCGTTGCATCTTATCATGTACATTGTGTCGCTATAGTTACTCTGCATTGCAAAAATTCCTCATTTTGTTAAACCTTTTGTCATAAAGTATAACAATCTTTGTTAATCCAAGCCTAAAAAGAGCAATTGATATAATTACGTAATTTTAATATTAATCACTTTTATAACTTGTTAAGGTAAATTTATTAAAAAATATATTTTTAAACTAAAATTTTTACTCCAAAAGAGATTTTGAGCCACACGATTTATTTTACGAATTGTATAATAAATAATATATAGGATTAAAAATATATTTTAAACGTTTTTAAATGTATTCTAATTTTTACTTCATAAAAGAAATATGTATAAACTTGAATCGTGTAATGCTATGTAAAATACTGAAACAGTTAACAACAATTTGAAAAAAAAAAGAAAAAGAAAAAACATTTTATTTTTCTACATAATTATTACATTTTTAATAGAATTTTATCATAATCACTTAATTCTCAGAAATAAAATGATTTCTCGTTTAATTTCTCACACTGATATTAATCTTCCTCTCTATCATAATGGATATTTTTCATTACTTTAAAATAAATGTATTCATTTTTATTAAAAAGTTACTCACCGATAGATTTAACATTGATTTTTTTTTTTTTTTTATATATATATAAAGCCTGACTTTTCGTTAGAAAATCAAAAAAATTCAAATATGATTTTATACATGTGATTAATAATAATAAATTTTATAGTAAATTTTATGCGCTGTCACATTATTTCACAATATTTTATTTTTAAAATCATTAATAAAATTTAAACATAGTAATGAAAATTATCCTTGTGCATTGCAAGACCGAAACTAAATAGAAAATTATTATTTTATATTATACTATAATAACACGTGCAATATTAATGTTTTTGAATAGGAATAAATTAAGATAAACCAGTTACTTACGTTTATACACGTAAGTTTATAACAGCGATTTATATCGTTTTATTGACAAGATCGCCAAAAGTATTTATTCTGAAACATTAATTTAAAAAAAAAAAAAAAAAAAAACATTGATTCTCTATTTAGCTTTGGTTAATTTATCGATTACCTTTTGCTGCTGCTATACTGTATCTTCTTTTATGGATGCGCATCGATTAGTAGAATATTAAAAACTTTTTTTCTCCACCGACTGTGTTAATCATGGTATTGTAATTTTTTGATTTAATACGCGTTAGTTTGTTTTGTCTTAAAAATTATTGTAAATTATTATTAGAATTTTGTAAATTGTGGATTGTTATAAATATCGACTGAGACATGAATTTTTTTAGTATAATTTTTTTATTTTATCGAGGTTGTAAGGTCTTGAGATTGGAAGAATGGTTAAAAAAAATAAAAAAAAAATAAAAAAAAAAAAAAATAAAAAAATAGATCTGTCAGCTAAGATACGATCGTTAAGTACAAAGCATCAACATTTTCACGTGTAAACTATACATATGTCTATAATTTAGTCGATAAGAAATTAATTACGTAATTTGCTACCATAATAAATTTACGTCTAGAGAACGAAAAATACTTAAGTAACGACATTAATTGTAAAAAATGATGAAATTTGTAATTTCGTTATTTTTGCTTCTTTATTCAATTTAATTGCTTAAAACAATTAAACGATTAGCAACAAAAAAAAAAAAAGAATGGTTTTTACTATTTTTAGCATTTTTGTAAATTATGATGATCATAAATGAGTATTCGTCACATATATTAAGTTACACTTTAACTGAAAAAATTGTTTTTATAATTTAGTCATAAAATGTTAAATGTAAAATACAATGTAAAAATATAGACAGATTATGCAGAAATTAGTAAATTGTATGAAAATAAACATCATTTTTTAAAAATGAATTAAAATTTTATTTCATATACCTGTTCCTACATACAAAAAAATTATTTCAAGTCCTTGATGTACAATTTTTATTTTTAATTTTACCTTAACAAATTTTTAATTTTTTTCAACAATTAAAACAAATTTTTTTTTCCAATTTATTCCAGGTTTTAATATAAATTATTAGAAATGAAAAATTTCAATGTTAGAATTAAGAGTGTTGGTAAGTTACTTTTTGTAGCTATGTATTATTTTATATTATATAAAAATTATCTTCAAAATAAATTAATATTTATATTGATTTAAAAATGGTATTGATATATTGTTAATTATAATGTAAATTTTATGAAAATTTATATTAAATTCACATAAATCGGGTAAAAACTTGGGTTGACAAAAAATTCATGACTCAAAAGAGAAAAAAAAAATCTGAAAAAGAATCACTATACTCATTGTAAAACCTTCTTAAGCTACAATCGGTTTGCTTATAAAATAATATTTTGAAAAATTTCACAATAAATTAATCGTCGAATGAAATACTCGTTATCTCTGATAATTACACGTATGTAATGTCTAGGGAAACCGATCGATGACGTACACACATATATATATATATATATATATAAAATGAGAATTGCAAAAAAGGACAAACCAGTCGCTTATGTATCGCTTGTGATAAAGATAGCCGTATCGAGTAATTATTCTATATCCGATCGTGACATAGTTTCCAATTCACACTACACGGTAAACTACGAAAAGACCGCGATTCATTGTATCTTTATCGATAAATCTACTTCCGCATTTTCAATCTTCTAATTTTCTTTAAATTCGTACCAAGCTGTTTTTCAAGTAGTCGTAAGAATGAATCATTTTGTACCGAAAGTACGTTGCTCCTAGATAATTCAAGTTTTTCACTTTAAAAAGTCGATGCTGTCGTATTTAACGATTTAAAAAAATGTAAATAAAATTTTGATAAAAATTAGCCTAATAAATAATGTAAAATAGAAGCGGATTGCTGGAATTGTCGATAATCGATAAATATCTCGATTGTAAAAGCAAAATCTAAAAGGTAAAATAACGCATGAACTGTCGTACGAGTAACGAGCTCGACGAGTACACGCACGACGCTTAATAACGCGCGTATCATCGGGCTTTCAACTCGAATTCGTCATAGTGGGCGAGCGAGCGCGTGCGTGCGAGTCTCTCCTCCGCAACGTTGAAAATATATGCAAACGAGATGATAAATGCGTAACAGGATCTTTGCGTGTATGACATACACGTATATATATATGTATATATATATATATATATATTAGTTATTTATGTACCTTGTGCGAGCCTCGCGTCATTACAGCTTGAGGCAAAATATGTTGTGGATGGATAGTAGGGCCGCAGTCGCGAGCGCAGCGAGCGACTAAGGCGCCTCTATCCATCCACAAAATATGAGCCGAAAGCTTTAATGACGCGAGGTTCACTCATGGTGCTTAAAAAATTTTTCAGCCTTGTAACCCGTACGAAGACTCTTACTTAGTTAACAGAATAATTAATTTTATTTTGTTGCATATCAATTAAATGCAATTTCGAACCCGTACTGACAGTTCGTAAACTACAGATATCGTCTGCTAACGCATGCGCATTTTGTACACACACGCGTACATGTACATGTGTGTCAAAAAGTGACAGACAACATAAGGTAAATATAAATATAAATTATGAAATTAAAAAAAATAGTAAATGGATTAATATTTAAAAATAAAATTAATTCTTGAACAATTATTATTTATTAAAAAATATAAATTTCTTGAGTATATTTATTAAATATTTATACAGAATAATATTTTTAACAAAAGTTTTTTTTATAAGATTTGAAGGCTTATTAATAATATTAATACTATTATAATTAATATAAATACTTTCTTATGTTATTTTTATCATAACAATACTATATTTGTTTAACACATTTTTTGTATAATCAATGAATTTTAGTCTCTTATTTAACATGAAAAAACAGTAACTTTTTTAAATATTTTAAATTTAATTTCTTCACACAAAAAACTTTTAAATCATTTATCTAAATCACAAACAAAATTATAAACTAAAAAATTATCACTTTAAAATCACTTATTATTAAATTTTTTAATTTTGCGGGATTATATTAGACTTTGCTTTTTCTATTAGTTTATTTAATTCACGTTTGCATTCTTCATCACTGTCACTATCACTCGTCTTATTTTCATTATTTAATAAATTGTCCATTTTTATTCTTCTTCTCACATATTAAGAACGAATATTACCGACCAACGATACACTATACTGAAAGAAAACAAAAGAAAAGCAGAGCCCCGTGGTCGCTTGAATGTACATACTGAGCGAAGGAGAGAGCGAGACAGAGATAGGGTGGTCACGTGGGAGCAATGGTGCGCGCGCTCTTATCGCTATCTCGTTCTCTCTCCTTCGCTCAACATACATAAGTCTTATTACGCGTTTCGAAAATATAAGTTTCGATGAAGACTCACATGCTAGGCTATATGAAGCGACAAATACATAGCAGTGGCGCTGTTAACTTTTTTTTCTCCTGGCACATATACAGCCTAAAAGGACGTATAGAATGTCTATACAGCCTAGAAGGACGTATAGAAAAATGTTAATACGATCGAGAAGGCGCTTGCGCGTATGGAAACCATTTACACGCTGACGATGCTCCATAGGTAAGAGTCGCCGTACGGGTTAGTAGGCTGAAAATATATATACACAGGTAAGCAAAGTCATCGACAAACACGGGGGCTCTCTTTACTCGAAACGAGCAGAAATATAAACCGGCAACGTCTCCGAGGCAATAGGATAAGACGCTCGTCTGTATACACACCTATACACGTACTATATGCGTACGTGCGTGTACGTGTATATTCAAAACTGAAAAGAGTAACGCGAGAAGTTGAAGCGAGTAATGGAGAAAGAGAAAGAAAAAGAGAGAGAGAGAGAGCAAAGGAAAAAAAGAAGGAATAAGTAGAGAGAATTCGTTTGGTCCACGCGTGGATGAAAGGTGTTTGATTAAAAGTCAAACTACGCGCGATTGATTTTTCTTACTTTTATTTTTCTTTTCTTTTTTTTTTTTTCATTTTATTTGCGTATCGAATAATAAGCCAGGCTCATTGTATTTTCAACAGATGGGATATTAAAGATAACGACTAATTTGCCGTGAAAAATTGTATCGCATTGCACCGATAAGCTGGCTAGATTTTTTTTCAATTTCAACGTAACGATTTTTTTTTTTTTTTTATCGATTTCAAATCGAACATCTGAAAATATTTACTCGGCATATTTGCCCAAATTTAAATATATCGAATAAATATTTATTATTTTAATATGCTATTTGAAATTTCGTACTTTCGAAAAATTTTTTAAATACCGTCATTCTATTACGAAAGATTTACGATAATAAGAAACTATTGTTAATGATTAATTTTTACAATTTACTTTTGATGTCATTATTTCAGTAAATAAATAATGGATTTTATCTTACAGAATCAAAAAAAAAAAAAAAAAAAAACATATTTCGTTCATACCATCGCGCAACGATAATTTTCTTGTAAAAAAAAAAAAAAAAAAAAAAAAGATACGCAAGGTCAAAGAATCTCGCACGTAAAACGTTTTCTTCTTAACGTTTGTTTTTTTTTCGCTCGTTTATTTTTTATATCATCTTGGCTCCATAGGGTAAAAGAACGAGCGAAACAGACGATAAATCATTTTCCGACTGACATCTTTATAGTCGTATATCCTTCACAAGGCTATTGTTAAAATACCGTAATCGTCGGAAGCCAAGCGACTGCACATTTCGTTCACAATTTCTGTAATGTAAACAAAAGAAGTAAAATGCTAAAGTTTATATCGTTTCGAGACGAATACGCGTATACTCGCGTTTATAATTTAAGATACTTTCGCTCGGACGTGATAATGAGTAATTTATATGCTCGAAATTCACGACGTAGCGTTGCGTATACTTTTATTATTATTTTATAAACATTTTATAAAACGCGACTATTTGTTTTTGTCGTTGTAGCGCGTCATACGACAATTTTAAATGCAACAAATAAAATTTTGAATTTTTTCGTTAAATAAATTATAATTTAATATCTTATAAACATAAAGTATCAATGATAAAATTTCAATTTAAAAGTAAAATATGAGTTTTTACCTTATGACGATTTCAATATTTATAAATGATTAATTAATCGTTAATGGCAATGTACGTTGATTGTAAAGTTGGAATGAAATTTTTTTTACTTCGAATATAAGGTTTTTAAAGGTAAATAATAATTATATTTTCATAGTTGGAAATTTAAATTTCAATAAAAACTATAATCGATAAAAGTTCGTAAAAGTGAATATTATATTTTATGCTTAGCGATATCGCTCAACATATTTGAAAAGAAAAATTTGAAAAATTCCAACGACATTCAATAAAACGGATCGTTCGAACTACCGTTAAACATTAATTTTTACATGTTTTTATAAATTTTTTCTATAATTTTAAAAGCCTTTTTCAAAAAATTACTCCAAGCTGCAGAACTGCAGCAGCAGCAGCAGCAGCAGCAGCAGTAGCCGAACGCGTGCATTTTCTCTCTATATACACCATCGCCTCGTCTCTTCTCGCACAAAGATGCGAGTAAGTGTGTTATACAGCACGTAACCTATCGCTTCCTCCTCGTACTGTCACTCTTTTTCCTCCTTCTTCTCTCCCCATCGATATACACGTATCCCTCGGTATCGTTCCCGTGGTGCTCAACATACCGCGCGACCTTAAGTAATGTTATTATCTCATTAGCCGGTGCCACTGACGCAACGCGCTCGCTTCTTCTTTGCTTGCTTCTTTGGCCGTTCTCTCTCTCTCTCTCTCTATCTATCTCCGTCTCTTTCTCTCTATACCAAACGCCGATCGTGCATAGATAGTATGTACGCGCACCTGCAAAGATTCGCCGTCGTTGACGTTATATCGCTCGCCTCTCGTCCAATCTCCCAGTGCTTTTAAAAAATTTCTTTGCAATTTTATCGAGTGCGAGCGAGTTAAATTATCTTGCTTTTCAATGCCGTGATCGCTTAATAGATAATGTTTTTTTTTTTTTTTTTTTTTTTTTTTTTTTAACGGATTATTAAGGCAGAATTTTTCTTGCGTCAATATGTATATATTTACATTTATATTCATATATTTTTTTAAATTTTTACTTTATTCAAAATTTATACGAAATTTTATTTTTATTATTCGTCGGTATATTTAATCAAAGAGTGAATTATTTCTGTACCATACGGAGCAAAAAAGCTTATCTGAAATTCATATTTATTTTCTATAAAAAAAACGTTTTTGTAGAAAAACACAATTTTTTAATTAAATTTTCATTTTTATTTTTATTTTTCATTATTTATTTTGAAGCAGTTAATATATCGCCGTTGATAAAAAAAATCAATATTTTGTCATATTGCGTAACAATTTTTTAGATCCTATTTCGTTATCCTAACATTTCACTTACAATACATTGTCAAATTCCAAAAAAAAAAAAAAAAAATATCATTTACAATTTAAAAGTATTCTAAATATATAAATTTCAAAATTAAATAACATGTTTTTTCATTCATTTAAATTTATAATATAAACATAATTTAAAACCATAGAGACATGTACCAAACAACTAAGACATCACTCAGTACTTTTTAAACATTCATTTAAATTAGAATTTAATGTACATCTGTGTTGTCAGTATAATATATAATTTGATTTCAAAATTAGTCAAACTCATTTTTTATTCAAATAAAATCAAAACTTAAATTTTAACTAGGTCAACTAATCAATATTATTTTCATTAGAAGTGAAATAAATCTGAGTTATATAAAATTTAATTATATAAAATCTGTGCTATAAAAAATGTTCTTTAATTTGATTATGTTTACATTGTCATAATAGGACAGCTGAAAACATGCAATACAAAACAAATAATAGCTAAAAATGATGTGAAAATTATATTGAAATGAACAAAATAAGATTTTTCATTAGATAGACGTGAATCAATATATTTAGAAAAATTTCAGTTGAAGAGTTTGATCAAACGTTTAAATTACAATAATTTCCAAATAAAATAACGTTCACAGTACTTTCCTCAAAGGAAATGATTCTTTTTATTTCTGATAAATTTTCGAAACATGAGTATTGATTCATATGTGCAAATTAATGTATTACACAATTACAAAAGTTAACTTCAAAACGTTCGGTAATAATTGTAAAAAATGGAAAATAATTCAAATATATATAAGTTTTACACATTGTATCACAACTTACATTATCGTGACAGTATGTTAATAATATGGAACATAATACTCTGATCTATAAAATCATTGATAGAAGCATATTTAATTCTTAAATATTTTATAAAATAATAGGAAAACATTATTTGTTTTTAAAATACCTCTCACGGGTGTTGCAACTGGCAACGTAAATTAATATCGAGTTTCGTATACTATTACGACATATAAACGAAAGTAA
Source organism: Chalcis sispes (assembly GCA_949987625.1). Taxonomy (NCBI): domain Eukaryota; kingdom Metazoa; phylum Arthropoda; class Insecta; order Hymenoptera; family Chalcididae; genus Chalcis; species Chalcis sispes. The sequence goes on along the minus strand of OX465097.1, from coordinate 23,131,905 downwards.
ATCAAAGCATAAGTTTAGCAACTGGCAACGTAAAGTTCATATAGAGTTTCGTATACTATTACGACATATAAACAAAAGTAAATCAAAGCATAAGTTTAAAATTCTTTAAAAATTTTTTTTTGTCGGCACTTCCGGCTACTTATTCGAAACGCCAGGTTTCTATTTTCAGCTTACGGTAAAAAAAAATTAAAATCGAGTCCGATTTAACGAGTCACCGCGCGTAAGAACGTTTTTCATTACTTTATCAAAACGAGGTATTCACAAGCGCGTCGACAGATTTACGGCTTATAAATAATTCCGTAAAAGGTACAGCGAATTTCGTCGTCAATTATTTTTTATGAATAATCGTTCGATTGTATACATCTTACATAGGAATACATTTTACGTGCTAAATATACGATTGATACAAATGGTTCGACGTTAAGAGAAAATTCCATTTTTCAACGTATACGTACATCATTTTAAAGAACTCGCGTTGACAAAACGTCGTTGATTATTATTTCTCAATTCAAATAAATTTATTTAAAAAAAACGTAAGAAAAAGATAAAAATTATTTTGTAACTTATATCTAATATATATGCAGGCATAACTTGAAATTTTGTAACCGCATTCTTCTTACTTACTTTATTAGGCAAAGTCAACATATATATTTCTGCCTACTCGAATAGGCGAGGCTCCGATTAACTATATGAGTTTCGTAAAATTACACGTAACCCAAGTATTCCAAAGTACGCGCACGAAGTTAAATTATTTACAACTGGTCGTTTTACGCAGCTGATTCGCGTCGTTAATACGCGAAAATTAAATTTCGAGGTATAAAAATTTTACCAATGCAAAATTATAAATCAACGAATAATGAACGTTTAAAGAGTTTCGTCCATCGAAATTTTTCATCATTTTTCTTCGACATCGACATCGACGTACGAGTATTATACTTTATATAAAATACCTTCGTATTATCGTTCGCAATAATCTTCATTTTCTCATAGATACGCAAGAGCTGGCCGATGGTTGGAGCTTACGTGAACGGTAAGGCACAATCATATGAATTGCGCTCCATCAGGCGCCGGGTATCGAATTCACCAGAGCACCTGATGAAGTACAATTAACATGCAGCCTCCGATTTTTTTTAATAAAAACAAAATTTCTTCAAAATTTCTTCCTCGCCTTGATATTTAAACGTATAATAATCTTGAAATGCTCTTGATCCTCGTCGATCCAACAATCCAATCGAGATCGAGTCCAGTCGCAGCGCGCGCTACTTCAGGTACCTGACTATCGTACGTACAGCCTATAGTACCGGAGTAGCGCGAGTTGCAAACCGGATATCATATTTTTATTCTTCTTAACGTTGTGTAACCTTTTGATAAAATAGGATAGCTTCTCTTGAAAATAAAAGCTCGACTCTTCAAAAGTAACTTTTGCATTCGTAAAAAGAAATTTTCAACGCGAATGACGTTGACGGCAATGCCATTTAGTACCGAAGAGTAGTGACGTTAACCCTTCGAAGGCCGAGTGAGAGCTGAAAATAAGGAAAATAAATGTATGTCTTACAGATATATATACATATATAATATAATACACATATATACATTTGGCAAACAGACGAGCTTCGACGTGCAATTTTTAGGTGGTAAAAGTGGTGTTTGTCCGCGCGCGAAACGTGCCATCTTTTACGATAATCCTGCTACTGCTGACCAAGGTCTCTCTCTCTCTCTCTCTCTCTCTCTTTCTCTCATCCCTTCCAAGACATTGTTGGGAGCACAAGAGTGATTTTATCGTTTAGACAGGTGAAGAAAGCTAGCCGAGCAATGGCTTCGGCTATAAGAGGATCATTTCATATTTTGCAAAAATAATTTTTACACGTATTGACAGGATTTTGGAAAAGTTTTCTTAACGTCTGGTACGCGCATTTGATTAAATTAACGCGTGGAATTCGTTAGACTGAAAATCGTATAAATGAGTTACGTCGAATAAATCATAAAGTTTACCGAATGTTATTCGTTGTATTAAAATTTCGTTTTCTTATAGATACGAATTAAAATATTATCGATAATTGATTTATAGCGTTATTTGATTGGCCACGATGTGTATTATTTTAAAAGCACAAAAAATGATAAAAATCGAAAAAATTATGATTCAACTTACTTGTTAAACGTCCAAATTTAAAGTAATAATAATTATAAAATAGCGATAAGATAGCCCGTAATTGAAGCTAGCAGCTACGTATAAACTACTGAACTAAAAAATCAGTAATCGTTCAAATTGCCGATTAAAAAAAATCTCAAATTTATAAATTTATTTAAATATTTTAATGCATGTTAAACAAATTTTGTATTATATTTTAATGCGATGAAGGTAAACGAGGAGATTTTAATAAATTTATTTTTATTATCAATATTTTACCGTACAAGTAATGTAAATGTCCCAATAAATATACGAAAACATACACTTTATTTGCTTTATATTATTTTTTAATAAAATGATGTATTTTGATTATAAAACAAAGTTAAAGTAAAATAAATTCAACAAAATTAAAATTATACTTAAAATATGAAAATAACTACCTTGATTTATGTAACCAGAAAAAAAAAAAAAATGTTTTTGAAAAATATTAGCGATACGAAACGGTTGTGAGAAGCAGATAAAAAAAAAAAAAAATAATGTTCGAACGACCGTACGCATGTACTTATACAGAGACGTGGTTGGAAATTTCGTAAATTCGTCAATCCGATTAGCAAGTTTGGCCTTGTCAATTTTTTTGCTGATAATGAAAAGCGACGCGCGGCCATTACGAACGAGAGAAAAAGAGAAAGAGAAAGAGAAAGAGAATGAGAGATAGAGATAGAGATAGAGAGAGGGAGAGAGAGAGAGAACACGTATATATATACATTCGAGGACGCGTATTTTTGTACTCTCTGGAGAACGAGTACACGTACAGACATATATGTTCGCGTTCTTTTTTGAACGTGTGCAGATGGTTTTGCGAATTGCGTAGTCATCGATAAGATCGCGTAGTGGTGGGAGAAATAAAAAAAAAAAAAAAAAAAGATGAGAGAGATCAAAAAGGAAACTAAGCTCGCTTATTTTTTTTTTTTTTTTCTTTTTTTTCTTTTTGTTTTTTCAACCGTTTGTGAGTGTGTATGTGTGTGTGTGTGTATAAAAGCGCGTGTTGAAAATTTTCGACGGGCGTTGTCAAAAAATTGAAAAGAGAACAAAGATTCAAGCGGTTTTTATTTATGAATTTTATTAAAAGTTTTTTTTTTTTTTTTCATACTGTTTAAATTACTAAAATTATATAAATTTAATATCAATTAAGTAAATTCAAATTAAATAATGAAATTTTCAGTCTAATTCAAATCATACCATATGTTACTTTATTTCACGATAAATATGAAGTAACGACAGTACAGTAACCGCTACAAGTCTTATAAAATAATAATGTTCATTAAAAATTCACATTTTAAACGAAAAATTGTCAATCGCTCAAAAGTATCGACACACACACAGGCGAATACACACAGATGCACATTCTAGAAACGATTTTGATGAATTTTTCGCAGAAGCCATCTTTTAAACTAACGAAACGAGCAAAGGAAGGCAAAGAGAGAAAGAGAGAAAAAGCGAAAAAGAAAAAATGAGAGAGAGAAAGACGGTAGTAGGGTGACAAGGTTGTCGCGGGTACGCTTGATTGACCGTACGACTCGTGGGCGTCTGAACTGGCGCGTCGACGTTCCTCCTCGTAAACACATCCACTGGGATTCTGAGAAAACGTGACGCGAAGATTATACCGTCAGAGAGATGAAACAAAAGGAGAGAGGGAGGGAGATCACTCGATAAAAGCCCGATATTGTGCTATAAGATAGACGATGTCGAAGTTTATGTAGGTTGGGATTCGGTATATTCTTATGTAATTGTGCGTTGATCGATTATTTCAATTGTATAAATTAAATTTTTTTTTTTTTTTTTTTTAAGAGATTGAAAAAAGATTGTATAATTCATTTAAATTAAAAAAAAAATCAATGATTATTATACTTGATAAAATTACGATTTTACGTCAAGAAGGCAAATTTGAAGCATAAATAAAAAAGTAAAAGATTTTTAATAATTTTGATGTGGATAACGATAAGTCTTTAGGAGTTGTCTTAAAAAGAAGTGGTTTTCAATTCTTCAAGAAGTTCAAATGCAACGATTGCAAAACCTCAATTGTCTAGACGTGAAGAAGTACCGGCAATGAGAAAGTCAAGTTTGTTGAATAAAATGCAAATTAGCGCTGAAAGTACGCGAGACAAAAGCGTTACTGAAAATGAAAAGCAGATGATAAAGGGCAAGCAACAAAAGCGACATTTAAGCTAAAAGTTTTCCGTATATATAAGAGAGGTTGACCCGTCGTTAAAAACTTTCATACCTCCACAATATCGTTCTAAAATCCCTCGACAATTTATTTTTCATTTTTTTTTTTTTTTTTTTTTTCTTTTATCCACTTACCCTTTAAAACGTTTAATTATAACGGGGCTTTTAAAATTACCAAACCAACGCAAGTATCTTTATCTTGCATCCCCCGCTTACACGCAACGTTTCACCTGTGATAAGCTTTAAAAAGGCAGAAAATAAAAAAGAAGAAGAGGAAGAAGAAGAAGAAGAAAAAAAAAGTTACACCTCCGTCATAAACTCGCTCGCAAACTCCGATAAAGCACAATATACCGCCCCGTCCTTCTCTTTTCGCTTTCACCGTTTTTCTCCAACCTACTCTCTTTCCCGCAGTATGTCATTTGTCTCCCCTCATTAACGTCAGCAAGAGAGCGAGCGAGCGAGCGAGCGAGATACCGGCCTCTTTCTCTTTTTTTCTCGCGTAGGTGTGCGCTCGCGTATCAGTGTGCATGCGAGTATTATACACACGAGCAGGTCGTCGTCTTTTCGAAAGTACACTTGCGCGAGGTCGCCGAGAGAGAGAGAGAGAGAGAGAGAGAAGGAGAGAAAGAAAGATAGAGAGGTAGAGAGACAGCCGGAAGTGCGTGCGCGCGTTTTCGCGTAGGTGAAAAGAGAGAGAGAGAGAGAGAGAGAGAGAGAAGAAGCCTCCCTCTTCGACCCATATCCGTTCTGCGAGCTGCTTTCCAACGCCGTTGTTGCGACTTCCTGCGCGTTGCCGGCACCTCGATCATGTATAAACGCGAGTTGTACGTAAGCGACGTCTGCTTACGCGTACGTAAGCGTGTATGCGTGTATACGAAGGACAGATAGATCGTATCGCGTTAGACGTGTATCGTGGTTTTCATTTGCGTGTACACGACGGAGGAGGATCGTCGCTCGCTATTGTTGAGCCGCTTGTCGATAAGTACACACGAGTATTCGTCAAGCCTTTCGCGTCAAGATTTCTCGGTAATTTTTGAATTTGAATATCTTTTTTTTTTTTGTTTTTTTTTTCTTCATGAGAAATGAGATACGAAACTAATTATACATGAAAATATCAAACCCATTTTAGATTTTTTTTTTTTAATGATAATAAAATAAACTCTACGCTATAAAGAAATTGTTGGCAGATGTTTTTAAATTATTGTTATTTCATCATAAAGAATCAAAAAAGAAATGTAAAAATTCATAAAATCGCTCAATCTTTTCATATGAAAGAATCATCCTTTCCGTTTGCGAAGATAAATTTAAAAACAAAAAAAAAAAAAAAAGAAAATTTAGACTTTTGCACGGTCTCTATTTATAAGAAAAGGAAAAATACGAATCCAAGCCTCGTTGGTGGTGCAGTGCGCAACAATTAGAGAAAACAAGATGGGATAAAAAAGAAAGATTTCAAATCGATGAAAAAGAAAAGAAAAATGTTAATTCACCGAAGCCATTTCTGTCGAATTTAGCGCTTATCGCTCGATACTTATAATGGCGTCGCGCTCTCGACTCTCCTATGTAAATTTCATAGATATATCTTCTTTTCTGTCTAAACACTCATCGAGTTAATGTACGTATCGTGTACATGTACACAACATCTTTAGCTTTTGGTTTTTCTCGTTTTGCGCGCTATATAACCCGTCTACACGCGGGCGCGCGTGTATTCTAGACCTAGCAATGCGACTAATTCTACGAAGTTATGTCACTCGTAAATCTGATTTTAAATAATCACGCACGTGTGAACAAAATTTCGTGCGCGTCAACGCCGTGATCTAAAATTTCTTTAAAGACTCAACGCGCCTGAAATGAAATAAATATTTATTCGCTACATTGAAAAGAAAAAAAAAAAAAAAATAATAATAATAATTTAAAAGAAGAGACGGAAGAAGAAAAAGAAAGAAAATAAAAAATTGGTCTAAAAGCAGGCCAACGAGTCTCGCGTCGACGTTAAGAGAAGCGAACTCTTGGAAAGGAAAGCCAAATTCTGAATCGAAGAGAAGGGCTCAAAGGAATTGGCAGGAAATCAAATGGTCGACAACTGGGCTCTTTCTATATTTAGTGCATCGCACTGCAGCAGAGCTTCTTCTTCTTCTCTTTCTCTCTTTCTCTCTCTCTCTCTCTCTCTCTCTCTCTTTCTCTCTTTATTTCGCTGCTTCTCGAGGGCAGGATGCAGCTGACGCGAGCATTCCTCGAAATCGGCAGAAATAAGCAAAAAAGGTAAAAAATAAAAAGGCAAAAAAAAGCATACAACGAAGGAGAAATTGGAAAAAATGTTTTGCGAAAAGTATGAGAGTGCCGCAGCGTGAAAGGATAAAAGAAAGAGAGGAGAGAGAAAGAGAGAGAGAGAGAAAAGAATGGGATAGATAAAGGTCGAAACGGGTGAAATGAAAAAGAGGGTCAACCGACAAGAGTCGAGAGGCGATAGAGCCTTTTTTGGATCGCTTCGTATAAGTGACAACGAAATGTCGTTTTTCTCTCGCTATTTACATTATGGCATACACGCGAATCCTTTAAGGATGGAATTATAAACGGATGTATTTGCTTTTACAAGCTTCGTTAAAAGCTTTCTAAAACAAATGCGACGAATTTTCTTGACTCGTGAAAATGTGGTAATTAATGTTTTTTGTAAAAATAGAAGTTTTGATGCTCGACGGTGGAAACGATTATTTTTTTATGAGTAGATTTTATAAGAATAATTACTGAAATATAATTTTTCGAATATGATTTTAAATGTGTACCATCGAAAAAAGAAAAAATATATCCGCGCGTGTAACGGAATGTATAAAAGAACTCGACTCATTTATAAAATGCAAAAAGCTCACCCGGACGATATTTACTTTAGTTGAATTCCTGGAGTTTTTTCATCCCCATGTATGAAAGCGTACACGTATACACCAACAGATGCAACGACGCAATGCGACGAGGAATATATCCAGTAGTGTGGGTTGCTTATGCGCTTCGACTCGGGAATGCACAAGGAATATTCACTCTCTCTCTCTCTCTTGCTCTCTAATAATAACTCGACTCCCGCTAGCTTCCGAGGTCGGGATGGACCACCGGACCACTGCCCCCTTTTCCTCCCTCCCCCTCCTCCTCAGTCCGCTCTTTCATCCACCTCCGTTCGCGTAAGTTCAGGGACCACGAGCGTCGAGTCAAGTTCAACGCGGGTCGACGTTAAAGCGAATACCGCTCTGCCTCGTGAAAGCGAGATGGACAACTGGAGGATAACGAAAGACGTGAATTAGTCGCGTTGCGGTTCGTAATTTTTTGTCGAAGTGTGGGTATATCGTCGAATGAGCGTCGAGACTAAGGAGATCGAGAAAATTAATTGCTTTAAACTTAACGAGATTGATTTCCTTGAAAAGTTAACACGTTTTATATGTTTTGACGTTGAATCAAACTAATTTATTACATCAGCGAATTGTAAAATTCCATCAAAAATTTTTAGAGTAATAAAAATATTCAAATTATTCCAACTCAATTCTCTCATTTATAAAAATGAAATGAAATATATTTTAGTAAATTGACCAAGAATCTGTGTCTAAGAAAACCTCAACCAACCCCTTCGAACAATATGTTTGCTTGTGCCCTTAAAGTTTTGAGGTCAAGGTTGCTGCTCTTCAAACACTAGTTTAATCGCTTGATCAAACATCGCAAAAGCATTAAAGTGATGAGGTGCTTTTCCCTTATCTTGTGTCAATTTACGATCTAAACGTAGATATAATGACTAAGCTTCTAGTTCAGTGCCCTTTGACGTTCCATTTTTTTTTTTTTTTTTTGTACCGGATGACGCAACTACGTCCGATAAACTAATAATAGCTAGAAGCGTTTAAGTTGGCGTAAAACATTGCACTTGATTTTTTTCTTTCTCGGTTTTAAAATAATTTATATTACATTTAAGTTTTAATAAAAAATAAAATTACATCGTGTATTAATATACAATCGCCGTTGTTTTGCTAGAAAAAAAATTCCATCACGATTTTATTTCCTTGCAAAATCAATTTTTAATACATTCAATGATTTTAAATCAAACGCGACGGAAACAAAACGACCAACCGACGCAGACCTCATCAATTTTTTGTTGCCGCAGCTCCCCCTAAATACGCTCCAAAATACACCACGAGGAAAAAAAAATCGTGAAGTATAATCCTCTTTCTTTCTCTCTCTTTCTCTCTCTCTCTCTCTCTCTCTCTCTCTCTCTCTCTCTCTCTCTTAAAAAAAAAAAAGCAAAGGGAAAAAGAGCGAAAAGGATAAGGCGAGCTGAAGCGGCACATCCCCTTTAAAAAGTAAGCGAGCAAACGCGAAACAGAACGGTGCGCAAGGAGGGAGCGGTGAAAAAAAAAAAAAGATTTTCTTTGTTCGCTTCGGGGTCGTTCGCTCGTTTCGCTCGCGACGCCCAACGAAACGAGGAAACCCGACGTCGTCGCCGTCACCGTCTCCGTCGTCGTCTCTGTCGTACCTTTACTTACCCTCTACACGAAGGGTAAGTAAATGAGTAAACGTTCTCCCTCATACGCGAGCGCGCGCGCGAGAGAGAGAGAGAGCAAAAAAAGAGAGAAAGAGAGAGACAAAAAAGTCGACGCTTACGCCAATGGCTGATTGTTCTCCGATCTCACGAATTTCAAGGACGTCTACGCGAAACCGGCTTCAAGGCCAGACGAGCCAACCGAGAAAGAGAACGAGCGAGCGAGCAAGAGAAACGAGGGGGAGAAGGCGCTCCATTAGGTGGGGGATTAAAGAGGGGAACCCTGTATCTTTCTCTCTCTCTCTCTCTCTCTCTCTCTCTCTCTTTTGCTCGTGTAAACATGTACATACATATGCGTGTACGTGTAAGGGGGACATGCGATAAACCGAGAGAGAGAGAGAGAGAGAGAAAGAGGAGGAACCAGATATTAGGCGGAAACACCGCCGACTGCTGAAGTGGGGCAAGCGTGTCTAATGTAATCGGGAAGGAAGGGAGGAGAAAAAAATAGGAGAAGGCAGACAAAATCGCGCGATTATGTACACTATAAAGGGCGCTTATGACGAAAGTTCGACAAGGTTTTTCCGAGGCTTTTTTTATCGCGTACTTTTATGGCGGTGCAAGAAAAGGAGAAATTTTAGAGTTTCTTCATTTTTTTTTTTTTTTCAATTATATTTCGAGCGCATAATTTTTTTAAAACCAAAAATTGTAAGAGAATAAAAACTACTGATAAATTTATAACGTAATAGTAGGCGTTGTATGTTTAATTGAAAAGTAAAATATTCAAATTGCACGTAAACTTATACTTAATACGCGATCCTTAATTACGCGATAATTACGCGATCCTTATGCGTCTGTTCAAATTTATTTGATTTCTTGTAATTGGTGATAAATTTTAGTTTTTATCCCTATATGCACTTGGCGATAAATTATGAAAAACATATACTATACTGATTTTAAGTATTAATGTTTTATGTAAATTATTACAATAAACTTCATTAATTATAAATTAATTTACGGTAGAGTCTTTTGATTAAATATCAAATTTAATGTTCATGCTTTTAAATAATTAATTAAATGAGGAACATAATACTTAATGTTATATTTTTCAAAGGGCCAATCTTAATTAATGAAATAAAATCTTTAAAACCTGACGATTAGCAAGATAAAAAGATAATTTTGACTTAATAAACATACTTAAAAAAAAAAAAAAAAAATGATAATAAAATTCAATTAAAGCAAGAAATTTAAAAGATCATTTTGATCTTCAAAAAAGATTTGTTAAAATATACAATATAAAAGTATCAAGAGTTTTAACGAACAAAAATATTTTATTCAAAAGCATAAGATTTGATCACAATTCAACAAAAGTTAAAAAGTTCCATTAGCTAAGCTTCATTCAAAATCACTAATCGCAGCTTTGAATGCGTCTTTTAAACTGCCATAAATTTTAACCGAGATGATCGTTTTTATTTTCTCAAAAAATTATTAAGCCTCATATTTTCTCGGAATCACTTTTATTCATAATATAATTCTACGAAGAGATTTTTGCAAAAGAATACCAATGAGCAAGAGGAACGGCATAGGAGAGGCAAAGCAAAATGAAAAAAAAATAATAATAATAATGATAATAATAATAATAAAAAAAGGAAGAAGAAGAAGAAGAAAAAAAGTCAGGTTTATCTCCAAAACTGCAAAGCGGTAGACTGCACACAAAAAGAATTAAGACATATAGTTCAAGCAGTAAATAACTCAACAATAAAAAAAAAAGAAAGAAAGAAAGCAACAAGAAAGAAGAAGTAAAAGCCAAAAAGAGAAAGATGGAAGTAAGTGTATATACATAAATACATAAGAAGGTGAATAAGAAAGAGAGAAAGAGAGAAAGAGAGAAAGAGAGAGAGAGAGAGAGAGAGAGAGAGAGAGAGAGAGAGAGAGAGAGAAATAGACAGACAGAAAGAGAAAGAGAGATAAAAGTTCTCTCCTACCGCATTGACGTCATCGCATACCATTTCCGTTCGCTTTGTTCGTCCGTCGCATCGCCGGAGAAAGAGAAGAAGTACAAGCGCATCGGTGGGGGCCTCGAGACAAGGTTTTAATCGTGTCTGGAAGAACTCTCTCTCTCTCTCTCTCTCTCTCTCTCTCTCTCTGTATCTTTCACTCTTAGGACCGTGACGAACTTTAAAGGACTCTATCTTTCTCTCATTCTCACTTTCTCTCTATCTCTCCAGCGATGAAGTGTATATCCTACGAAGCATAATCGCTTGGCCCCGCTTGCTGCGGGCGCCACGATTTTCCTCCGTCCTCGCGCCTCGACGATGCTCGACATTCGGGTCATTTTTAATATTATATGCGATATATAATCGTGACGTTAACACTCTTTCTATATTCTGGCCTATGCGCAATCGCGAGCGCCGATGGATGTTAATGAAAACTAATGGGAGAATTTACTAACTACGAGTTTGATTATGAATTTGAAATTTTTTTTTTTCATTTCTGAGAAATGTCGAAGAAGAAAGATAAGGACACGCGTTGGTAGAAGACTATTGACGGTATTTAATAGATGCGATCGTTAATTTTTCGATGTTTGCGATCGTTAATCGTCTTAAACTATTTTCATTTAATACATCCACTGTAAATAAAAGATATTGAAAATCAATTTGATACAAGCTGTACGAATCGTTTATTACCGTTGTGAAAAAAAGAATATATATATATATGTGTGTGTGTATATGTAACGATACTGGGAAAAGAAGATACGCATAATTATAGAAATAAAAAGTTTAATCGCATCGGGTATCGGATGTCGGATAAAATTATTTCGATCCAACTACTAATGGCTCTGCGGTTAAAGAACCGAATTTACCAAGCGAGTACCACAAGATGTAACTTGTTTTTAATCGGAGGTTTATCATACCGGTTTGTGGTTTAAAAAATTATACAAAAATTATTCACCTTGATTTTATAATTAATTGAACATTTTTTTATTTTTTTTTTTATTCATTAACATATTTAATAAATTTGAAAGAATAGTGTAAAAGTACTTTGTCAGCATTGTAAATGCTTGTTAAAATCATTAATTGTATTTGAGAATTTATTTGACACGGAAAAATTAAAATTTTCTTTTATATAACGAGATAAATTTAATCGTTACGAGTTGCTCATACGATTGAAAATTTTAAAAGTTTATAGATAAGAAAAATTATGTTGTAAATCGTCAGAGTCAAACGTAATATGTTTATAAAATTAAAAAAAAAAAAAAAAACTAACTATCGATAAAAATAAAAAATTTCTTTTAAATGTACGTACAACTAAATCGTGAAACCGATAAACATGCCATTACACCTTGTCTACTATAAAACATAATCTACCATAATCACTTATCTTCCCCTCGAACAATTTCGTAAATAAAGCGCGAGCTCAGAATATACTTTTCTTATCGTTAAAATCGCGGAAATTCCAATCGGGAACACATCAACACCTCGCGCACGGAGATAATTCTCAGAGTAACTCGCGGCGCGAACAAATGGACACTCTTCGCTCGTCGATGGAAAATAGAAAAGAGGGGGCGAGGATCGCGGAATCGCCGCGAGTTTATTCAAGTGAAGTTAGCTCGGCAGTCGTAAGCAAAATGCCGACTACGGCGAGCAACTTGTACATCCGGCCGGCGATGGAATTGCGGATTCCGGTCGTACGAGCCGCCGATGCGGTTTAAGCTCTACTCGCGTGCGTGCTTCGTTGAGAAAGAGCAAGAGAGAATCCATATTGCATTCCAAGGAAAGTCAGGTTCTCTTCCTTCTCTCTCTTTCTCTCTTTCTCTCTCTCTCTCTCTCTCTCTCTCTCTCTCAGTTACTCGTCGCAGGCTTCTTCGTCGGATTCGAAGAGAACGACGACTGTATATTTCTTGCGGTTGCAGATTCTTTGGAAAAAAATGTCCCCCCCCCACTCCCTTCTTCTCCTCGTCTCAAGAAATGCGTACGAGCAGCAGAAAAGCTGGATTTTTTTCGAGTCGGAAAATATTTAAAGTATCGTTAGAATGAAAAATAAAATAATTGTAGTCTATTAATTTTGACACTCGTAATCGCGGAAGGTATTTCAACAATTATCTATTGTTTTAACACGTTCACGCCGGGTCAGATTTTCATGTTTTTCGCTGTGAGACGGCGTCGCCGCCCGATGGCTCAGTATCGTGTGACCCATCGATGATGCACGCCGGCGTGAACGTGTTAAACTAAATTTAACCGGTATTTGTTCTCTTCTAAAAGACAATTTTTTCATCGCTAGACGAATTATTTCAATTAATCGCGAAAAATAAAAAGCATATTCGGAGTAGGTGAGCCGGCGTTCATAAAAATAAAATAAGTATACCCGTTGCAACCGTTAATAAATAACGGTACTTTTACTTCAAAGGTGCATGGAATTCTTTTCGATCAGGTCGAAACCAATAAACACATTCCTCGAGATAAAAGAAAAATTCGATTCGCGGAGCAGCTGTAAATTTCAAAGATTGGCGCAATCTTATCGGATTTCGATAGCGCGTAAGCGCAGGGACTTAATTTTACTAATGAATTTAAATAAAAATTTTTTTCGAGAAAGAAATACTATTCATTTTTTTAAAATTTAATATTTCCCTTTTCGTAAAATTATTTAATCCATGTATTTGATCTACGTGTCTTACGTACCAGTGCTGGAATAATCGTTGTAACGATCGCAAAGTGAAAGATTTTCAAAAACCCTGTACATCGTTTCACTAGCTCACTGACTAATCGAACCGAAGAAGATACTCGTCCTCGCACGCGCGCTCAAAGAGAACGAACGAGTACGAACTCGCGTCCGAGCCCGTTTAAAAAGCTCGTCTTGATCGGAATCGCTCTCCATCCACGTTATCCGTCCAGACAAAAGGGTCTCTCTCTCTCTCTCTCTCTCTCTCTCTTTCTCTCGCTCTTTCCTTTTTTCTCTCGAACGAGGCGAATGAACCCATCGAAGGCTCGCGAGCACGAGGCACAAAAACGTCTCGTTCATATTTCTCTTTCTTTCCTCCCTACTTTTTCATACGCTCCTGTATGTACAAGTATATACATATACATATACATATACATATACACTTACACATACATATACATATAAATATACATATCACACACACACACACACAGATATATATATATATATATATATATATATATATATAAGAATGGGAGACACCGACGGCGACCTTGGAGGTATATAGACGAGGACTCCGATCGCGTCGAGACTCGTTCGAAAACTGCCGCGTGGAGTGGGGATAAAAACGAGCGTTTGTATAAATTCGTCTGCGAGTATATGTATGTATAGGTTAACACGCATGTAAAAGCGCGCTAGTGTGCCGGGCGTCGAGAGGAACCCTTGATAATATACGCGCGAGGGGTTGCGAAACGAATGCGAGGGTCGAGCCTTTACATGTGCATATGTATATGCGTGTGCGCGTACAAAGCAAAGGAACGGAAAGTCGCAACGGTCCCCGCGAGTTACGCGCGTCTACGTTATTTTTTTTTTTTATTCTCTCTCTCTCTCTCTATCTCTGTCTCTCTCTTGTTTTTTGCATTACTTTGTACGCGTGCAGGATGACGAGCGTGGAATAAGAGAGAAAGGGAAAGAAGTATACGTACATCGAGTGACAAGGGCACGCTACTATACTATACACGTACGCATTGGTAACTATATGTATATACATGTATAATACACAAAGTGAGAATTACCAAACGGCTGACGCGTTGTATCGAGATCGGTGAAAAATGCCCTTCGGTTTATCATGCTTACGCCGCGGGGTGAAAGTCAAGATTGAACGAGAGAAAAGCCGTGTATATCGGGGACATTATTTTTTTGCTTACTTTCTTACGTTCCTTCTCTTCTCGTCAGTCGTTTCTTGATGTCTGGAATTATATTTCGAGAGCCAAGTTTTACCGAAAGCTTTTTGATATATTTGATCGGCGATTGCGAATGGTAATGGAGATTTTTTTTTGTCACGTAGACGATAATAAACGTTATTGATTGCGATATATATATATATATATATATATATATATATATATATATATATATATATATATATATATATATATATATATCTGTATGCATACACCATTCTTTCGTTAAATTTTTATTTAACAATTTTATTATTAGCGCGTCGTGTCGATTGTTCGGAATAACACGCGAACTAAGAAATAATTGAATTATTAAGTAACACACTAGACGCAAACATTAGCTTATAAATAATTTATTATTCGTCAGACGATAAAATAAGATTATTACTTGAATAATTTTTCAAATATCGATATAAATAGATATTCGTGATCCGTGCAATTTTAATGCAAAACAAAAATTTGCTCCTTTGGTCAAATTAAATTTTACGAAATTTCACGCGCTATTTTAAAAAAAATCATTTTGAATTTATTAAGAATATTTAATGAATAAAGATATATATTCTTATATTATATATTACCAAATTAATATGTTCCTTATTCTTACACCGAATAAAAATGAAAAACTTCACAATTCCATAGAGTAAAAACTCGTTCACCAATAAAATCCAATAAACGAGGATGGGAATTACATCTTCGGATAAGGTATGTCCGTAGAGCAGTCGTAGATTAGTTTTTATTTATAGAATAGTTTACCGCATTCTTGCCGCACTCTTTATTACGAGTGCACTAATAGCCGCGGAAATTTCCTCGCTTATCCGCCGTTTTTCTTTTATTTTCATTTTTTTGTTGTTGTTCTTTTTAATACAAAATGTCGTAACACCATCACACTATTTCACAGTTTCTACGCGAGTCCTTCCTCGTGCCATTTATTAATTTCGGTCGATCTTTCCAGCCAGCTGTACGCGACGCGACTGTGCGCAAAAATTGCCGAGGGACAGTGTGTCGAGAAGGTGAAGCGCGGAGACGAGAGGAAGGAGCGAAAGAGAGAGAGAGAGAAAGAGAGAGAGAAAAAAAAGGAGAGAATGAGAACGAGTCGTTTAAATATCACAAAAGGAGCACGAGAAAAAAGAGCGACCGGCAACGACGAGAAAGAAAGAGAAAGAGAAAGAGAAAGAGAGAGAGAGAGAGAGAGAGAGAAGGAGGGAAGATCGAGGAAAAATAAGAAAAAAAAAAAAGTAGAAGGGAAAATAAAAGAGCAAATTCCCGAGGTGATAAATTCGAAAAACTCATATCGCACCAACACGCACATGCACACAGACAAGCAGTTACGCGCGCGCACTAATTCTCAAACCCGGCGCGAGTCGACGCGTTCTCTCTTTCTCTCTTTCGACGAACGTATATACGTGTGTCTCGGGAATGCGAAACTCCGAGTGAGATTCGTCGATGAGCCGTGCGCAGACTGTCTGCGTATGCGAATTTGCACGCGTACTTACGAGTGTGTGCGTGTACATGTGTGTGCGTCTGGGCCGGCTGTTAATGGATGAAATGGAAGAGATATGCGCGCGCGAGAGAGAGAGAGAGAGAGAGAGGGCATCGAGGGGAATAGAGAGAGAAAGAGAGAGAGAGAGAGAGAGAGAGAGAGAGAAAGACAGACAGACAGAGAGAACCTGAGGTCGAGGGCGGGCGAAGAGACGGGAAAAACCGACGAGCCAGAGAGTGAGAGAACGGCAGACAGAGGCGGGGCACGTACACGTATACGTGTACATAAATATATATATATGTATGTATACGTACACACATACACATATACAGTAGTAGTAACTCTCGTCGCACACGCAGGGCCCAGAGAGAGAGAGAGAGTAAGAGAGAGAAAGAGAGAACCAGGAGAAAGAAAGAGACGGAGAAAAGAGAGGGGGAGCGCCTAGCAACAGGCTTGTGTACTTGTGCGAGTCTCGGGCCAGAACAGCCAGCAACGTGATTAAATAAAACTGGCGGCGGCACGACGGCGACGACGACCCACCAGGCGTTGACATCGGCGCACACGCGTCTAACGCGCGTATGTATATATATACGTACGTGTACGCAATGTAAAGAGAGACAGAGACGAAGAAAAAGAAGTGGGAGGTAGGAACGGCGGCAGGTTCGCATTTTCGGAGGATAATGCCGAGGTGAAGAAGAGAAAGAGGAAGAAGAGAAGGAGAAGGAGGGGGCGGTGGAACGCGCATCTCCTTCGAACTTGTATGAGTTTACAGGATTTCGAGTGGGTGACGCAAAAATGCCTCTAATTCTGCGAGGATTTTTCTCCTTAAGAATGGATGGACGTATCTACATATATGTGTATGTATATATTAGCCCGGTATGCTCACTGTCCGTATAATTAAAAAGGAAGTTTGGCTCTTTGCAATGTGTACGTGAGTTCTCTCGTATGCGTTATTTATTTAAATATAGCGGAGGCTTTTAAATGAATAATCTCGCGAGCGTGAATGGATAATTTTGGACGATTTAAATATCCGTTGAAATGCAACGGATAACGCATTATTGAATAATGCGGAATAATACTTGAAAACTTTAACGAGGTTAATTATTTAAACTTTATCAATGAGCTAATAAAAATAAACGCGTTAAATTATTTAAACATTTGGTTAACGGGTTTTTTATACATCGTTAAAATAATATATGTATGTAACATTCAGGCGCGGAGGGTAATTAATTAAAAGTACCGAGCAACAAGTTGCCAATAAAATATTTTTGAAGTTTTTCATTATTTAACTTTCTCGGTTAATGTTGTACACGATTTGCAAAATAAATTTTTCATTTCTACAACGATAATAATTATCAATCGCTCTACTGAACTAAAAAGTTTTTCATTTTTTTTTTTAACGATCGTAAAAAAATCAAAAACGATATTATTATACATTCGTGAAAAATTATTACAAAAAAAGTCAAGCATTAACAATTATTGGATAAATAATCTCTCGTGCTATTATTATTGTTGTTATTGTTATTATTATTATTATTATTATTATTATTATTAACGACGCACCGATAATCCAAGAAGGTGAAATTAAAAGCGAAACAAAGTGAAGTCGAGAATTTAGCCCGGAGAAACGAGGGGTGAAAGAAACCGCTCAACTGATTCTTGATAAGTAACAAGACGGGTATAGAGTGAGAAGTTGGAGCTGCCTTCGGCTATCATAGTCACATGTATGCTTACATACATATATGCATACAGATATTCTCGCTCTTCGTGTGGGCACACACCGTATCGCGCGTTTCACGATTTTTATCAACCTATCGTATTCGCTCTCGGCTCTCTCTCTCTCTGGTAATAAAAAATAAAATAAAATAAAATAAAATAAAATGGCCAATTCGTCATAATTTACCGGCGAAGTATATTCCGTAAAAAATTGGTAATCTAATAACGCCTTAGAATAATATCGCGTAGGATATCTCGATACAGCGCAATTTAACAATGAGATCGCAATCGGTCCGCGTAATTGTTTATATCGTTAAATATTCAATTTTAAGAGAAATTTATTTTATAATCATGCTGATAAAATCGAGTAATATCCGTGACCGTTAAACCGTATACGGCGTATTACGCTTAACAAAAAGCTTTTATAAATGCTTTCGAAGATAAGAAGAAAAAAAAAAAAGAAAAAAAGAAAAAAAGAAAGAAATAAAGACGAAAGAAATCGTTCGAACGCATTGAGCCAATGAGCTCGCAGCGACTCAAATCGCGCAACGTTTACGAGTTTAAAGTAACGTTTAAAAGGCATTTTATGAGAAAACTCCAAAGCAGACATTTATTTGCACGCTAATCAACGCGAAATATACACAAGTTGTCTAACTCACCCCGGTAAACCCGTCGCCCGTTTTATTATTTCGTACGCGTAGCGTAACGCAATCGCACACATAAACGTCAACGGCTTGTCAAGAGTACACACATGCACGAAAAATGTGCGACAGTCGTCGATCAAAGAGCCATATTTCATTTCCCTCGAGCAAGCTCCGTTTACTCCGGCATGGTGTTCATCGACGCGATCGAAAAATTTACGATTAGATAATCGATGGTTATGGCTTTGTCTTTGTCGATATGCGCACGTTCGTATTTATACATTGTCTTAATTCGCTTTGAATATTACTATTATTCGAAAGAGAAAGAGATAGAGAAAGAGGGATTGAAACCCCTGTAGAGTCGAGAAATTGCGCGCATTCCAGACATTAACAATGTGAGTTTATGTGTTTTATAAAACGGTCGATCGGAATTTTCCTTCCAATGTGTATATTCATCGAGAGTTTCGGACCTTTTTATCGATTAGCCACTTTCTACATGAGTTTTATTATTCAGCTGAGATTAAGTTGTCCGTTCACCGACAGCATTTTCATTTTATTGTTCTTTAATAAAATAATCGTAGATTTCTTTTTTTTTTTTTTTTTTTTTTTTTATGTCTAATAAATGATATTGAGTATTGTTCGATGAAATAAAAAAAGAAAAAAAAAAAAAAAAAAAAAAGACAGGAATTCTGTTTTCGAAACTGAAAAAAGAAACGGCTACTTTGAAATCGGAATGTTTATCTAAGGCTAATTGCATTCATTCGGGTTAAAAATTGCTTTCCGTGCAAATGAAGTTCCGAGAAAATTTATTATCGCTTATTCTATTATATACAGCAAGCACATAACTGGATCATTGTTCTTTTACTATTCGACCTACTATATTGCTATTCTTTTTTTCACGTTTATGGTGTGTTTGCTTTTCATTTATTATTTTTTTTTTCCCCTTTTTTTTTTTATAACGTATATTGTATTAAAAAATTTTTCAAATCTACCTTGATATACGTATGTACGTGCATTAGATAAAGTAATTATACGTACATGAAGATTTGAAATTATAAAGTTGTTATTTTCCGATTGAATCGTAACAAAGTGAATGGTGTACATTTTTTTTTTTTTTTTTTTGTAAAATTTCATTCGGCAACTTCAAAGTTCCAATGTTCTTCAAAGTTACTTCAAAACTTCTGATAAGCTAGCTGCACAAACTTTAGCTTACTTACGATTTGCTAGTGATTTATTGCAATTATTACTTAAGTCTTATGAATGCGTTATACTTCTTTGAATTTTTAAGAAATAACTAGCAATCTAACTTAAAAAATAAAATGCAAAAAAAAAAAAAAAAAAGGAAGCAAAAATTTATCTACAAACACGTAAATATACATCTATACAGCGACAGAAATAAAAAAAGCAAAAATACATCAAACGTAAATCCGTTGTCGACGAACACGAGCGTATGTATAACATACAGCAAAGAGAAAGAGCGAAAGAGCCAGAGAGCGAGAGAGAGAGAGAGAGAGAGAGAGAGAAGCAAGGTTTGAGGCCTCTTATCGCGCGACATGCGCGATTCCACGCTAGCGCACACAGAGTGGATATACATAACCTATACATACATGTATAAATGTACACGTACTCGTCGTCGCCATGAACTTGTTTCACGAGACGAACGCGCAGTCGTCGTTCCCGGCGAGGAAAACGATACGGAGACCGCCACCGATGGTTCATTGTCCAGACGTGATATATTATATATATATATATATATATATATATATGTGTGTGTGTGTGTGTGTGTGTGTGTGTGTGTGTGTGTGTGTGTATCGGTAAAGGAAATTCGAAAACATGCATTTTCTCGCATTTGGTTAAACAAATATAAAGATTTTTAATATTCGCTTGAAAAAATTAAACAATCGAACGAGTAATTTTGCCGTGATAAATATTTGATCGCCATAGTTTTTCGAACTCAACATTCCAAGTGATATGTAAGCAAGTAGTATTATATGTGAAAAAAATTGAATTATGAAAAAGACATTGTTGAAACGTGTTATAATTCATGCTGGTTTTTTTTTGCGTACATTACATTTTAGTTTGAAATAACATAACGTAAAATACTTTTAAATTTCTAATTTTTGTATCTTGATGATGTAATCATTCGTAAAGTATACTTTATGCGATTGTCATTTCTGTCGATTAAATTTTTTAACGAAAATTTGTAATCTCCCATAAGTCTCGTATTTCATCGAATCAATTTATTTTTAACGACTTAATACTTAAATTATCTTTATAATTATTCAACTAAATAATTATAACAACCTTAAATTGCAGAAAATTAAGAAATACTTTTAAAAAGTTTGAAAAAAATCGCGCTAATTTTTACAAAATAATGCCGTTGTGAAACGTGAGGTTGTTTTTTTTTTATTACTTTTTTTTTTTTTTTTTTTTTTTAACGCGGCAAAACACTCGTTTCATTATTCACGCATGATCGTTAAAGTTATTGCGTACACGTGTGCATTAAAATCAAGTATATCAACGCTGTGATATCTCGACGTGGAAAAGCAAAAATGTAGATTCAGCATCGGTGCAGCAAAGAAAACTGCTTCGATTAAAAAACAATTACATAACACGCGTCGTCGCTGCTAACGAAAACAAATCTCGACAAAGTTCTTTATATCTATACCGTCCCGTTATTTGTCAAACTAACCACTTTCACTTTATTTTTATTAGGGTATATCCGATGTTACCGATTCTATTCTATTCGTTCTCTTATCAACAAAGCCAGAGAGATATTTCCAACTCTTCTCAATCGTACCCATAAAAATTTTTTAAAGAAAACGAAATGAAAAGAAAAAGAAAATAATAAAAGAATAACCTTATAATAAGAAGAATAAAACAAAAAAAAAAAAAAAAAGAAAAGAATCTCGGAAAATCGGCTACCGCGGCTGCTTTTTCAGGTCAAGGTGATGGTACTTAACGACGCATTCACCGAGACAGGTAAGCGTTCGCTCGCGCGTACGACGTGTTATATAGAAGCTCAGGCAGTCGTCGGTTGAAAGGACCCTCAAGAAAGAGATAGAAAGAGAGCGAGAGAAGATGAAGAGAGGAGACATCGTCGAGTCTCCTTCTTTTTTACTTACGAGTCTCTTTCGCTTCACCGACAACTGGAGTGTCGACCTCGGGGAAAACGCGAGTGGAAAGGCTCTTTTCTTATCGGAGAGAAAAAGAGCGTTGCCTTAGGTGTGCATGTGTATATATATATATATACATATATATATACGTGGAAAAAGTTTGAGCGAATACGTTGGTTTATGGTGAAAAAAATGCGCGCTTAGCCAACGATGTATTTATTGCGGGAATATATCGGATCTTTGAGAGGATAATGGATAAATTTATTGCCGTAATGATTTGTGAGAACAACGTTAAAGATGAAATTGAAAATCTTAAAGATCTTTTTTTGCATTACAATATGTTACAAAGTATTTTAATCGTAAAGTTTATATATATATATATCGTTTCGAAAACAAAAATAAATTTTAATTTGAAAATTTTTTATCACTTTTTGAAATCGCTCAAATTTTTTTTATTTTTTAAAACGAGAAAGTAAGAAAAAAAATTTTAATTACGGAAATATTAAGTTTAATAGCATCGGTTTGTTTAATGGTTAGAAAACTTTTATATTAATGACAATACAATGCGCTATAATTAGGTATTAAACATTTTTTCAAGTCAATAATTTTACGCGACCTCGATGAGAAGAAAAAGCGCCTCGCGCCGACCAATTTTCTTCTCGAAATAATAGAAGTACGATTACGAATTACACGGCAGCAAGATTATCTTCCGCGATGTTGAATTTTATACGAGTTTTATCACCGACTTCATTTACTTTAAAAAGCAAAAATTTCAACTTTGCGGTTTTAATCAACGCCTTTTGAATTTCATTAAAAATTCTGCGTTCGAATTAAAATAATCCAAGCGATATTAGATTCTAATACAAAGAAAAAAATAATAATAATTAAACATTATCAAACACGAGGATTTATTAAAATTATTACACAAACATTTTTCACTCCCGAGCCATTTTCATTTATAAAAATTACCTTCGGCTCTCTCTCTCTCTCTCTCTCTCTCATTCTCAGTTAAGCATTGCGCAAAGCCATTAAGACTCATCAAAATTAATACCGAGACACAACTGTACTTTATATGTTATACATAATCAAAAGAAGCAAAGACGGGATAGGAAGAGAGATAGAGGAGGGGTAGCACACGGGAAACCTTACACGTACGCGAGAGAAGCGCCTGTGAGTTTCACGCAAGGGTTGAAATGTATGCTTTTGGGTTAATGAGGAGTAAGTTTTTTTTTTACATCCGGAGCTACTCCGGCCACATGAATTTATCAGCGCGAGTTCATCTTCACGGCGTTTCGCGTGGTTTATACGCGAAAGTAGGGAGGGGGGTAGGGGAAAAAATCACCTTTTCGTTCGCGTGCGTCGAGCGAGCGAGAAACGGAATGAAATAAATGAAAAAAACGATAAAAGAAAAAGGTTTTGTAAATAAGTGCGTGACGCGTACAAGGGAAGACAATAATCCGCGAAGCAAGAGAAAAGAAAAAAACAAATACAAAAAAAAAAAAAAAAAAAATGTTAAACCCGTGACGTATATTAATCGGCGTGTGTCGGGGTTACGCCCCATTAACGACGGTGAAAATTTTCATTACGCGTACACACGGCGGAATGCGCCGCGCGACGCACTTTTTTTTAAATTTCTAATCGGAGATTATTGTCACTGTGGTTAATGTCCTTACAACGTTTGTGCATTGTGAATTACAGAGAAGTTAATTGATGATAATTAAAAGCGGCTTGGTTTTTTACGCGAACGAACGTTAATTGTTCATTTGATTTTTGTTACGGCCTTGAGAATTCTCAATGTTTGGTAACGATACGAGTTTTTGCAAATTTAAAAATAAATTAATTTTATTTGAAAAGATAATATATATATATATATAAATTAATGATCATTGTGGGTTTTTTATAATTAACGATGTATATCGATTAATCGAATGAGCTAAATACTAAATAGTATTTTTAATTACGGTATTCAATTTTTTGACGATATCGACTTATCGTTCTCGAAAAATCAAACGTCATTTATAATCGTTAACGTTTCAAGTGAATTAAAAAATATCTACGAACTCGCGGCATTGATCATTTTACATGGCAATTTGCGAACAATTAAGTTCGCCATTGACGCATTCATAACTTGAGACGCATGGATAATATAAAATCTTTTAAATCACGAGGTTCTCGTGTTCGCGAGGTGATCGATAAAAAGAAGCGCGTATGAAAAATACGAAGACGAAAAATTGAAAAAATATAAACAGTAGTCGTCGAGTATTGCTTTTTTTTGCTCAAGGTCTGTTGGACAGCTCGTAATAGCTTTTTTTTTTTTTCATAACCTCCGCAGTCAATTTATATATATTTTTTTTATCAAAGTTCATTCGACGCGAAATTACATTTCTATATATATTTTTCTGGTAAATAGTTCTTGCGAAAGTGTCAATAAATGTACCATACACGTACAGTCGAAAGGGAGAGAAGAGAAGGCGGGGCAATTTTCTCACGTCGCTCAGCCACAGAAAAGATTCGAAATAATCGCTCCCGATCGTCGGACTACAAGAGACGCATCGATGTCGACAAGATCCCGTAAAACTTATTTATCCCACCGACTATATATCAGACTCTCTTCCGAGATTTTTCTTTTCTCTTCTGTGTATAGTAATCTATTCGTAGTAATCGTACGTTTACATTACCGACGTGCGCAAAGAGAAAATTTTAATTATCGCAACGAGCAATAAGTATAACGTATAGCCAATTAAGAAAATATTTTTTACGCCAAACCGACTGCGCTGATAAATTTTTATTTTTACATATTTCTTTTCTTTTCTTTTCTTTTTTTTTCTTTTTTTTTTTTTTTTTTGTGTGTGTTTTATTGTAATAGCAGCTGCGACATGATGTTTGAAATAAACCGACAACATAATTGCCAATGTTGCGCAAACAATTAGCTTCTTACAAAATAATCACCACGCAACTTTACAAAAATACGATACAGTTTAAAATCCCGCTACGTCAACCTATTTATGATTTATTAACGAGGAATGAAAAAAAAAAAAAATATATATATATATGTATATATATATAAAGTAAAATGCTTATTCAACAAAATTATACCTTCATCGTTATTCTTCGTCTTATTTAATGACGTCAGTCGTGACGAAGCCTAATAAAAGTTTTTGTCCGTGTGGTTGTTTCCCTCTTCTTTTTCTATTTTTTCGCTTTCTTTATAATGCACAATTTTCATCCTCGAATGTACGATAAATAATTTTATACTTCGTCGTGAAACAAACGATATATATAATAAACGCAGCTTCGTAAAATAATTCTCTCGAGTTTATTATCTTTCTCTGTCTCTCTCTCTCTCTATCTCTCTGTCTCTCGTTAACTCTCGAATATCCGTCGTCCTCGGCAACGTCTCGCGTGTACAATTATACACATGTACATGTGTACCTGCTTTTGTACGCAGTCGCGTTCGCGAGAATTCACATATACGCGTATACGCGTTCGATATGTATACACTTGATAACCGAGCCACGAAACGGTTTTCCACGACATCGGAAGTGAAGCAGTTCGATACAACGCGCGTTCGACGACGAGAAGGGCGGCCAGGACACAAAGGAAACGAAAGAAGAGGAACGGATGAAAAGATTTCCGTTGAGAATTTCGCAAATCTTGTATCTTGCGGCTTGCTTGATTAATTTTTTTTTTTTTTTTGTTTTTTTTTGTTTTCATAACTTCCATAGTCAATTTATTTATAAATAACGCGGATGGATAAGCGAGAAATTTTTCATTTCGTTTTTTTTTCTTTCTCTCTTTCGAGACTTTTGACTTTCTTTACGACAGCGGGATATTTCATACGTGAATTTTGTTAGATAGACCTAAGAAAAAGAGAATAACAGAAGGCTGGCAAGCGTCGTATTGATTTATATGTATGAGGCCAAGCTCAATTTTATATTTTATAAATATTTTTTTCAATCTTACCACTGCATTGCGACTAATTCTTCGTAAAATGTGGAATATATTTTTTATTTTTATTATTAGATATTAGTGAGACACGTTGTTACATATAATTATTTTTTTTTTTTTTTTTTTTATAAGTAAAAATATAATAATTTAAGAATATTACAAAATTATCGCCAAGTTATTAGTTTCGACACGTAAGAAAAATGTTTCTTAACAATTAAATAGTTACCAAATAGAATCAATCTTGACCCAGAATTAATAAATAAAAAAAAAAAAAAAAAAAAAAAAATACAATAAAATAAAATAAAATTCGAACCACCGTGCACTTTCATTTTTCATGAAAGTATGTCATTTGTGCAATTATTGCTCACCGCATTAAATGAAAAACGCCGCGCGCGACGATGAAGAACCGTGTCGCGCACGCGATACACCTGCGCATTTCGCGTCCCGTCGAAACTCTCTCTCTCTCTCTCTCTCTCTCTCTCTCGTCGAGAACTGTTACGTTAATTTTTGAGATTTGCACGAATTTTCGTACGCCCGCCAGTTAAATAGAGGCAAGATCGAGAATATTAAAAAATAGTATTTGAAAAAAATATTTGCTCACAAAGCACAGACGTTTCAAGTGTAAGCGATTGCGCAATTGTACGAAGCCGAGTCGCGGCGGAAGTAACCCACTTTCTCGATACTTGGAAATAGTCGTCTGCCTGTACGTCCCTGTATATTATTCTCATTTGATACCAAAGCTTAACGATCGAGAGCAGCTCGTCAATTGCGTAATCGAGAAAAATTTAACGTTTCGAGACTTTGTCATAATCGTCGGCGAAGCCTTCATCTTCATCACCTTTGATACTATTGCGCAAAAATTTCGCTCGAGAGAGAGAGAGAGAATGGATTTTTCGTCGTCTCTTGGTTTTACCGAGGAATAAAAAAAAATTTGTGCTTTACAAGTCGATCGTTTAAAATAATGTTTTCACAGACAGCTTTGATAAAAAGGATACGTTTATACTGAAAATTAGAGATCGAAATTGATTTAAAATTAGTATCGAAATTAATTAGACTCGTTATGTGTGTAATCGTCGATAATTGCCGTTAAAAGTGACTCATAACTTGTGGGTAATTAATTTTAATCATTTTATTTCATACGGATTTATTCGATTTTCGAGCTCGTTGAAGATAAAAAGAAATTGTTTATCGGCATAAATTATTCTCCAACCAGGAAAAAATATATAACGATTTCGGTACGATTAACATTCGTTCTCATTCTATCTCAATATTCATGTCTATATATTTATGAAAATAACAATCCGTATAATTTTTTTTTTTTTTTTTTTTTTAAATAACCATGAGAAAAAGTAAACGTGCGAAAAAATTGAACTCGAAATGCAAGCGTATTTCACAGCATACTACGGTATATTTAAAAATTGAGTTAGGTACTTTTATCACGGCTTCGGTAATAATTACGGTATATTTACGGTATATTTCCTCTTCAAAATTTGACGACGACCGTACGACGAAAGAAATTTTTATAATAAGATATCGAAACGTTAAATAAAATATTCTATAAATATGTACATGGGTGAAAGAAAAGAAGAATGCTTCAAGAAAGAAAAAAAGTGTACAACAAATACGGACGATCTTGTGCAAAAGCACGGAATATTAATGCATGGAAATTTTTGCAAAAGCAAGACGAAAAAGAGGGGTAGGGGGATACAAGAGAGGCACAGGGAGAGAATAAGAGAAAGAACGAGAGTAAAAGAGACTGAAATGCGTCTTTGGCGAGACAGCGGCAACGGCGACGGTATAACGGCGACAGATGGTACAATTGAGACTGGTTGCGAAGATCATTACATCATGTTTTTCTCTGCAGACGATTACCGTTCCACGAGCGAAGAATTAAGTGGGGCGGAGAAAAAAAAGCCAGGCCTCGATCAAGATTTTACCGGTATCGCTTATGCGTTATGCTTTTCGGCTATACTTTGTAACTGCGATGAAAATTAACTTTTCAATTGTCGTTTATTGGCTATACGACTGATATTGGCTATGATGAGGAATTTTATGTACTTCGTTTCGCTATCGCAGAACGTAAATTGAGAATCGATATCAATGCGTAAGAAATAAAAAAAAATGCTTTCCGTTATAAAAATAACGTTTTTAACGTTAACTATGTAGACTAAGTTTTATCAAAGAAATTAAAATATAATCGTTAATAAAATTTTTTATATTTCAACGTAGCTTTTAAAAATAATAATAATAATAATAATAAAAAAAAAAAAAAAAAAAAAAAATTGCATATAAAACATGAAAATATTAAAAGCGCATCGGAGAATGCCAATGTCGCTTGTACCTATCAACTTCTACTCGACACCATATTGATTAATAGTTGTAAATTTCGCATTGTCCCATATTGCACATGCGCGCGGTTATATTGTAACATACGGAAGGTATATTCAATGGTTCACCTGACCAAAGCTTTACATTCGATAAGATGAATGTGTGTGTGTGTGTGTAAATATATATACACACACATACATACGTACGGACGATTTCATTTTATTCTCGGATATCTTTTCACCGCGATTTATATTTAGCACCTCGCTTCACCGCTGTTTGAACAGCAGCGGTGTTCAAGGCGTTTCTTCTCCTTACTAAGGTTACGTATCGCTTTTCGAGCTCTGACCGATACACGTATAAATATATGTGAATGTGCGTAAGTATACGTGCGGTTATAGATCAGAAACAAGAACACGGATGCGTTAATTTGCGCTCGTATGAGAATATAATGCTTTCGAATAGTTTACCAACTCTATAGCCGTCGTTTGAACTTGACATTGAAATTTGTTTTTAAGATTATTTGCAAGATGAAGCATTACGCCTTTTTATATCTCAATTTTGATTAAATTCTGTTAAAGAAAAAAATACAGCTTGTAAAGATTCATAATGTTCTATTTTTAATTCGAAAAAATTTATTGTACAATATATCACGATTAATCGAGAAAGAAAACAAAATTAGTTGTTTTTTTTTTTTTTTTTTTTATTTGAACGTCGCCATTTAATTCAAATCCGCCATTTCGAATTTGGAAAATTTATGTTCAAAGACTTATAATCCGTTGCTAAATGAAAAATCTCTGAGCAGAGATTTCAATAATTTAAAATAAAAACTTTTAAAAAAACAGACTAACAGTATAACTTATGAATACATATGGGAAATTCCCAACAAGTAATTTTGAAACTTACAAGAATGTCTTTATGTATACATATATATATGATACTCTCGATAATGGCAGCCAGGACAATATTCTGTTATTCGTTGCTTAATGAATAAATGAAGACATGAAAAGAATAAAATGGAAAAAAGAATCAAGTTAATCATGTTCGTAATATACGTCATACACTTGAATTCTTTTTTCCTTTTTTATTTTATTTTATTTTTTTTTTTTTAATTTTATTGGTTTCTTTATAATTTCAACATAAATCAATTTTTACCAATATATATATATAGATATTTCAAGACCGTTTATTGCAAAATTTAATAAAAGATTATATAACTGCAATCTTATACTTTGCCACATAATCAATAATAACGTCTAAAGTTCTATACTGTTAATGCAAAAAAAAAAATTGACGATACATTTTACAAGTATACAATCATTGCTCCAAAATAATCATAAACTTTTGATCTTAGCCGCATGCAAAGATATAAATTATTCGGCGCATTAGCTTTCGCAATTTCTACGCAACAGCTTTATCGCAACGGGCAAAAAAAGATACAGCCACCAATAAAACGAAACGAAAGAAAAAAAAAAAGTAAAAAGCCATATCCTTTTGGTATAGAGATACAGCAAAAAACTAAGCACAAATAAAGAATGAAAAAATAAATAGATCTTTCCTTTGGAAAAAAAATTATCCAACCAAATCGAAGGCTCTGATTCCGGCCGGAAATCGAATCGTCGACCAGCCTTGATAATACCAATATAAAAAAAAAAGAAGAGACAAAAAAAAATGAAAGAATTATTTTCGCACGTATATATATATATATATATATATATACATACTGAACATCAAAGCAGCCATACAGTTTCAACACATAGAAGTAGGTGTACACGACGGGTATGAATATACGTAAAAAGGTTTCTCTCTTTAAAGAATCAAAAGAACACACACACGAGGGCGATTTCGTATCACCGCGAAGGCGACACACACACACACACACACAGTCACACATGCAAACACACACACACACACACGTACGCATAAATTTTATCGTATACACACGCCGGTGCTAATGTTTAAACTACGTGTTAAAAGAGCTAGAGCTGCGGCGCGCGATAAGCAGATAGCGAGCAAAAAGCCTTTTTAGCTAGCCTAGATATATATATATATATATATATATATATATATATATATATATATATATCGTTCACACACACGCAGACAGGTTGAATACGTGTACGACAAAGAAAGAAAAAGAGAGAGAGAGAGAGAGAAAGAGAGATGGAGAGGTGTAGAGAAAGAAAGAGAGAAAGAGCGAAATCGTGAACGGGTGTCTTTACCTCTTTAACCGTGCGGGGAAAGCACGTGCCGGTGTGTGCGGCTCCTTCTTTGCGGTGTGCGCCAATCTTTCGTAGATGGAAAAGAGAAAAAGAGAGAGGGGGAGAGAGAGAGATAGAGAGAGAGAAAGATAGAAAGACTAGGGGAGCCATCTTATTAGCCGGTCGTCGATTCTCTCTCATCTCTCCTCCTTGCGAATCTTCTTTCGATCGGTTAGCTCCTTCTCTCTTCTCGGTTGAATTGGTTTGTCTCTCGCATTTGACCACAATAAGTCGTCATCATCTTCATCATCACCAGAACTTTTTATATTAATTTTTCTTTTCTTTCTTTTTCATTTTTTTTTCTTTTTTTTTTTTTTTTATAGTAATAGTAATAATTTTATATGTATATAAGGTTTTGAGAACCCAATTTCTCATTTCACACGATAAAACTATTCGGCTTTTATTTTTCTCGCTCTTTTAATCTTAATTCGCCTTCTTTCTTTAATTTCTCTGCGCAAATATTCTTGTACGCCGTACGATACGTCGATCATACCTTTTTTTTTTTTTATTTCTCTCGATCAAATCCATTTCACTACGTTTGTCTATGTCCCGTTGCTCTTTTCCTCTTTCTTTCTCTTTTCTTAATTTTTATTCTCTCTCGGAATACACGTGGAATGGAAAAACCCGCAAACCGGATTTTTGATAGACAATGTTTCTCGATTATTCTAGTAACGTCCAACGAAACAAGAAAAATATATATCATTTTTCTCATACCGATAGACATATACTCGCGTATTATACGTCACTCGCGTTAAATTAAAAAAAAAAAAATTTCCTTTCTTTATCTTTTCCTTCGAAATATGGAAAGAGCGATAATATTCGTTAAAAAGGAGTACGCTTAAGCTTTAAAATTTTAAACGCGAAGACGTCTGGTATTCTATCGGAACAAGATTGGAGAAACTACGATGAGAGACAGACCGGATGTTTGTGAACGTGTGCGTGAGCCAACGAGTGGAAAAAATGGCGAATTCTCAACACGTCACCACGCGAAATTTCGAAAATCCAGCCGAGCGAGAAATTAACGTTTTAAATATCGAATAAATCGGCAAATTTTACCAGAGGCCCGTCAATCGTAAGATTTATTTGCGAAAATGGAAAATAATAATGTGTCTTGATGGTATCCCCCGCGAGTAAAAATCAAAAGAAAAATAAAGTATCCCAAAAGTTCAATTCCGTTGAAAAATCGAAGAGAAAAAGTGAACGAGTAGTAAGAGACAGAAGAGTGAAAGAGTAAAAGAGAGAGAGAGAGAGAGAGGGAGAGAGAGGTTGTGGGAGCGGCAACGAGCAAACGACCGCGTCCGCGAAGAGCCGGCGAGGAACTGGCCGATCGGCCGTCTCGCGGTACCGTCACTCCTCTCTGCTACCGGCAGCAGCAGCAGCGACGGCGGCGACGGCGACGGCGACTGCGGCTGCGGCGGCGCGCACGGCTCCGTGACTCACGCGTTCGGCTTCCATCCGGCGCGCCGCTAACCGTTGACTGTGCGCGCCGCCGCGCCGGCCCGAACTCCTCACCACCGCGACTACCACGGCTACGACGACGGCTACGACGACGACGACGACGACGAAGACGACGGCAATGGCGAGGACGGTGAGGATGGGGGCAGAGAGAGAAAGAGAGAGAAAGAGAGAAGTCGTCGTCGTCGGAGGAGAAGGAAGGAGAAGTGGGGGCGAACAAGCCGATCCCGCACGACAGTCCACGAACCGGATCGCGAGGAGAGCAAGAAAGAGAGAGGGCCGCCAGAATATATTCGACCGGAAGCTCAAGGCGCGCATCGGTCGAGAGAGGACAGAGGAGAGAGTGCGAGAGAGAGAGAGAAAGAGGGAACGCAATCCCGAACGGAGAAGGAGGAAAATAGAGCAGACGGAGGAAAAAAGGAGAGAATGAGAATCGAAGATAGATGTCGAGAAATGGAAGAATAAGAGAGAGAAAGAGAGAGATTATGTATGTGTGGTTGAAATTTTATAAGTTCGTAATGAGCATAGAGGATAATGTATTGTTTATTTAGTGGTGACTTTGAAATTATCATTAAGAACTGTTTACTTTTATCGTATACATATTGGGAGGTACAAGAGAAATCGTTGTTTCAAATTTTAAGAAAGGAAATCTGACAAATCTGCGCGATACATATCTCGTATTGATTGAAAGAAGGATAAAAGTTTTTTAAATCATATATATATATATGTTTAGTAATTAATACATTTGATTTTCTCACAGAGCAACGAATAAATTTTTTATTAAAACACAAAACATTAACAATTTACCATCAAATTTTTGTTTCCAAATTAACATATGAAATTTAAAATAAAATATAACATTTGTACCGATATTTTTTCTTATAAAAATTTTTCGGGATTAAATAATTTTCTTTCTTTTTTTTTTTTTTTTTTTTTTTCCACATTATCGCTTCTTTTTTATCTTACATTTAATTTTGCACGATCCCGAGGCAGCGAATTTTCTTTAAATGTAAATTACTTCCAAAGACTATGTGTGTATACAATAAGTTATTTATGTCAAGAACAAAACTTTCTATTTCTTACTCGTTTGTATTGTGCGTAAACCTATACGTGTGCATATTCATCAGTGTTCGTACAGAAATAGAAGTAACGTTACTCGTTAGACGAAGAAAAATAGAGACGCACCGCTGGGAGTAGATACATATATGCATATATATTCAAAGCGATATATATATATATATATATATACACATGCGAGACTTACTCATGAGCAAATGAATTGAAGATAAAGGGTAATATGAAGAGATACGTATGACTTCCGATAACCATAACGATTTTACAACTTTGCTTTTGCTAATAGTTCGATGCGGCATAGCCGAGTTCGGATTTAATTACGAGCTGCGGATACCATAGACTTTGCTGTATTGATTTTTATTTTTATTTTCATTGTTTTCTTCGTTTTTTTTCTTTATATCTTTATATTTTGTCACTCGGTTCAGCAGCTCCCATACGAGGAACGACTTTTTTGGAGTCCCCGCGAGGACGAACGACTTGTTCGACAACGCTGCAGTACGTACGTCATGCGTTACCGAGAAAAAGAGAAAGAAAGAAAAAGAGAGAGAGAGAGAGAGAGAGAGAAGTGAGTAAAACAGGGACAGCTCTGTATTTTGTCTTCAACTCGCGCGAATCCTTTTGTTTACGGATTATGATTCATTGGACGAAAGAGTTGGTCATCGTTTTATGCATGACGATTTGCCATCGCGTATATTTTTAAAAAGTTTATTTTTATACCTTATCAAAGAAGAAAATTCAAAACGTTAATCAAAACAAGAGCCGAAATGATTTTTCAAGATGTGATTTCGCTTCCAAATATTTTATTTTACATTTTTCGAAGATGTATTTACGTTTAATGATTCTTTGAATAATTTGTTAAAAAATAAAAAAAATTAAAAAAACGTTTTATTCGTCATAAATTATAGAACACTTGTTGTAAAAAAATTAATTTTGGCAATACTTTTACTTTTACCATTATTAAACTAAGTATAATAAAAACGCGTAAATTAAATTAAATTAATTTTTCGATTCGATTAAAAATCTCAATTAAAATTTATAATTAACAATAAATAATCATAATTTCAAGATTTGAGATAGAATTAAGATAGAGCGCATACGGTGAAGAAAAAAAAAATGAAATATGAAATAAGAGCTCTTCCTTCTTTCATTTTTGACCCAAATAAAATCGATCGATCTTTGTTCAATAGAAAGTATAATAAATAACAAGTTTCATTTTGTTTTTTGTTTTATAATTTGTATAAAAATCGATTAAAGTGTAAAAATTCAGCTGGAAAGCGAGCTCGGGAATACCGCGAGAGCAAAAATGGTCTGTCGCCATGCATTCGATCCAACGTCATTGCGCGCGGCTATATATACTTTACCGTATTGCACGACGTGTCGCAACTTTTCATTTCTCCGATCCGAAAAGAAAAATATCAATCACAAGTAGTTTCACAATTTTAAATGCAAGAGATACCGTAAGATAAAGGCGACCAAGGCGACTGGACTGTATGTACAAGAAAATTGCACGGAAAAACGCGCGCGCAAGAGAGAGAGAGAGAGAGAGAGAGCGGACATTGCGTAAAAATTAAAAGAAACAAGAAAAAAGACAGCCGATAAAATAAAATGAAGCGATGGAGGGACAAAAAAAAAGGAGTAAAAGACGCGGTAAAAACTTTTTCCAACGCGACACAATGCAGGTGAATGCGCAGTATAAAACGTTTTTGCAACGATGCGAAAATTTTACCATTTCATGAAAATTTCATTAAAAGCGAGTAAACGCGATATAAATTTATGAATTTGCTATGCTTCTTGCGAGGGAGATACGAAGAGAGAGAGAGAGAGAGAGAGAGAGAGAGTGACCGAAAGTTGCCTTTAAAGTTTTAAATGCCATTATTTCAAAACAAAATATTTATCGGCTGCTATCGCTCGCAAGAGATAAATGAATATTTTTATGATTTATTATGTAAATGCGATGAATAATTTTATTAATTATTAAGATATTGTAAGGATAATTATTTAATCACAAATAAGGTATGCAGATATATTTCTCTCGCAGCCGATTTTGAAATAGAATTAAAAAATTTTAATATTACAATTGTTAATTTTTAATAGCGCGTGGAAATACGCGAGTGTGTATTATCTTTGTGAATAGAATTTCCAAAATTAACATACGAACGATTAAACATCGTAGCAAAAATTACGAGTAGATAATAGTACAAAATTGATTACGCATAATAAATCGTATATAAATCGTTCTCGCGCACGAGTTTTGTACAAAATAATGGAAAATTCACAAAGACTCCACACATATTACCATATTTCCATACATTTAAATTATTACAATTTATTATTCATGGAATATCTCACGCAAGTATACAGTGTGTGTGATAGATCAGTTCTATACGCTGACATATCGATGACTTTAAATATAGAAAAGACATATTTCATTGAGTTCTCTATTATTCGATTTCATATATTAAATCGTCTAAATATATTTCACTATATTTTTCCGTTCAAATTTTAATATTTTTATAACATTTTTGAAAGATTTAAAAAAAAAAAAAAAAAAAAAAAAAAACAAATTGAGGTCGAATAAAAATTTTTTACTTAAGAAAAATGATTCCCATCAATTTTAAAAATTAAAAAAAAAAATAAGAAAAAAAAAAAAAATGTATAAATTGAAAAGGCACATGGCACTTGAACTCATCGATAAATTTCAATATATTCAGCCTTTTCTCCTTTTTTTTCCCATTCTTTTTTTTTTTTAATAATTCAGGCCATTAAGATAAACCTACTCATTCCGGCTCATTCGGTATTCCAATTCTTTTTCGATAATCTATCCGTCCGCCTGTCGTAATGATATTTTTCCCTCCGGCAGCAGCTGATATATACTCACGCGCAGCTGATTTGCTTATGCTCGTTACAAATTCAAAATTACCTAAGTAAAACCGTTTCGCGGCAATAATCTCACGCGAATAATCGTTAAATAACTACGCGCGCGGCTGTTTGTCCAGTTGTCTCCAGTCTAGTCTAGCGCTCGATTACGCTCGGTTTACACATCGGAAATAAAGACGAGCGAGAAGCGAGCTCGAGACTCTTCTTTCATATAAATCCAGCAGCTCTCGCGAATATATAAAACGGGCCCGGGGAGCAAAGCAGTAAGAACGGAGCAAAGAGAGAGAGAGAGAGAGAGAGAGAGAGAGAGAGGAAAAGAAAGAGCGAAGTAAGAGCAAAGGAGCGGTTATTAAAGTAAAGCTCCATGTGTGTATGTGTGTGTGTGTGTGTGTGTGTGTGTACGCGCGCGTGTGTGTGCGCGCGTGTATGTAGAGTTGCGCGAGACTCCTATACGTCAAAGGCGAATGAACCGCGCGCGTTCCGAGTAGCGCAATAAAAGGCAAGTTCATTCTCCTTGAGCGTCCGCTAATAGGGCCGTCCGTAAAGTCGCTGCTGAGTCTCGCGCGTTTTCGCTACATACGCTCGCGAGATTTCACTGGTCGAGTATACGTGGGCATACGCATGTACGTATACATATATATATACATATATATATATATACATGCAGGCTTCGACACCCCGAAAGAAAGAAAGAAAGAAGCGAGGGACAAAGAAATCCTTTGTCTTGCGCACGTGCAACGCGAGCTTGTGTTTCTAGAGGACGTTATATACGTATTTTCAGCCTACTAACCCGTACGGCGACTCTTACCTACGGAGCATCGTCAGCGTGTAAATGGTTTCCATACGCGCAAGCGCCTTCTCGATCGTATTAACATTTTTCTATACGTCCTCCTAGGCTGTATGTCATTCTATACGTCCTTCTAGGCTGTATACGTGCCAGGAGAAAAAAAAGTTAACAGCGCCACTGCTATGTATTTGTCGCTTCATATAGCCTAGCATGTGAGTCTTCATCGAAACTTATATTTTCGAAACGCGTAATAAGACTTATGTATGTTGAGCGAAGGAGAGAGAACGAGATAGCGATAAGAGCGCGCGCACCATTGCTCCCACGTGACCACCCTATCTCTGTCTCGCTCTCTCCTTCGCTCAGTATGTACATTCAAGCGACCACGGGGCTCTGCTTTTCTTTTGTTTTCTTTCAGTATAGTGTATCGTTGGTCGGTAATATTCGTTCTTAATATGTGAGAAGAAGAATAAAAATGGACAATTTATTAAATAATGAAAATAAGACGAGTGATAGTGACAGTGATGAAGAATGCAAACGTGAATTAAATAAACTAATAGAAAAAGCAAAGTCTAATATAATCCCGCAAAATTAAAAAATTTAATAATAAGTGATTTTAAAGTGATAATTTTTTAGTTTATAATTTTGTTTGTGATTTAGATAAATGATTTAAAAGTTTTTTGTGTGAAGAAATTAAATTTAAAATATTTAAAAAAGTTACTGTTTTTTCATGTTAAATAAGAGACTAAAATTCATTGATTATACAAAAAATGTGTTAAACAAATATAGTATTGTTATGATAAAAATAACATAAGAAAGTATTTATATTAATTATAATAGTATTAATATTATTAATAAGCCTTCAAATCTTATAAAAAAAACTTTTGTTAAAAATATTATTCTGTATAAATATTTAATAAATATACTCAAGAAATTTATATTTTTTAATAAATAATAATTGTTCAAGAATTAATTTTATTTTTAAATATTAATCCATTTACTATTTTTTTTTAATTTCATAATTTATATTTATATTTACATTATGTTGTCTGTCACTTTTTGACACACATGTACATGTACGCGTGTGTGTACAATATGCGCATGCGTTAGCAGACGATATCTGTAGTTTACGAACTGTCAGTACGGGTTCGAAATTGCATTTAATTGATATGCAACAAAATAAAATTAATTATTCTGTTAACTAAGTAAGAGTCTTCGTACGGGTTACAAGGCTGAAAAATTTTTTAAGCACCATGAGTGAACCTCGCGTCATTAAAGCTTTCGGCTCATATTTTGTGGATGGATAGAGGCGCCTTAGTCGCTCGCTGCGCTCGCGACTGCGGCCCTACTATCCATCCACAACATATTTTGCCTCAAGCTGTAATGACGCGAGGCTCGCACAAGGTACATAAATAACTAATATGTATATGCATATATATGTATAAGAGGATTCGCGCACGCGAAGAATAAGAGAAGATGCGCCGGCGTTGCTTCTTCGTGCTCCTTTGCCAATAACTGGCGCGCGCGCGCGCGCTCGTTCCATCTTTCATCGCTGCGGATTCTTCGCGAGCTCGCATATGTATATAACTACGTGTGTATACAGAAGCTGGAACGAGAGAAGTTTGCGTATTGCTGCATGTTTACACACGCATACATATACATCCATGATTAATCTTTCTTTTTCGCCGTCTGCTTTGCTTGCTCGCGTTTACTGGACTTTCGAGAAGAGCTCTTTACCACACTAACCCAT
Source organism: Chalcis sispes (assembly GCA_949987625.1). NCBI lineage: Eukaryota > Metazoa > Arthropoda > Insecta > Hymenoptera > Chalcididae > Chalcis > Chalcis sispes. The sequence goes on along the minus strand of OX465097.1, from coordinate 23,093,720 downwards.
AACGTCGTTTTGTAATTATACCGAAACCATTTTTACGCTTCTCTCTCTCTCTCTCTCTCTCTCTCGGACCTTATGAACTTTTCGAAGGAAGATATCTGTCTTCATAAAATGTTTTACTGTTAATGGAATATTTGCCGCCGCCATTGTACATAGCATTAGAGCGCTCAGAGTTTTTAAATTCTTTCTCTGGCATTAGTTTATCGACAAAATAGAAAACTTGTGTGACTGGCAAAGAATTCGAAATGTTTGAAATTTGATTATTAAATAAAGTATAAAGTTAAAAAGTTGTTTTAAAATACTTTTCGATATGTAAAGTTTGATTTTGATGTAGATATATTTTTACTAAAACAATTTACCGATCGGTAATTTAATAAATTAAATCTAACAAAATACCTGAAATTACTATTCAAATACAATCAAATTTAATTACACAAAAAGATTTAAAAAAAAAACTAAAATATCAATGAATTAATTTTCGTTATATACAATTACAAATAAGAAAATAATCCATCAGAAAGCGGAACGGCTCATTGAGGAAGAAGAAGATGGTAAGAGAGAGAGAGAGAGAGAGAGAGAGAGAGAGAGAAGAGCGGGTACAAGAAAAACACATTTTAAAAATAACCAAACCCGCACGATTTGTAACTCGTTCGAGCACGGCAACATGAGGAAAAGAGAAAAGGCGCGTTCCGAAGTCGCGCGCGAATCTCCCGTTCTTTCTTACTCCTCCTCCTCTTTCAAGAAATTAGCCCCTATGATAATGACGCCTATTAGAGTCACGGGGCGCAGAGAGCCCTTGCTTTTTTTTCTTTTCTCTTTTTTTTTCTTTTTAACGAAAGAGAAAAGAAGGAGGCAACGGCTGAAAGTAAAGAAGGAAGAGAAGGAGAGAAGGATGGCTGCACGCAGGCCGAAGTAACAACTCATTCGTGTTTCGGAGTCATTGAAGTCGATGAGCCGAGTACTACCAGCATGAATATTCACGTACTCGGCCTAAGTTCGCTAGGCTTATGTATATATAATGTCGATAGGTGCGCACTAGCTTCCCCCTCTCTCTCTCTCTCTCTCTCTTACTCTAACGCTCGTGAAAGATATATCCCATCAGCGAGATTCAATTAACGATACGTTAGCGGGCATCCGTTCGACGCTCAGCTGCACAACGAACCACCGTATGAGCGAGAGAGATAGAGAGAGAGAGAGAGAGAGAGAGAAGTCTTAGTATAAAGGTCGCGGCACCTGGCGCTCGTCGACGCCCTGTGTGTATGCTGCCCGCGAGGCAATTGAAGCGTACCGAACTCCTCCTTCGTCTTCTCCAATGCTTCCTTCTTTCGCGTGTGATTTCTTTTTGTTCTTGCCCTCCTTGCTCGCTCTCTTCTTTTCTCCTCGTACACGCGAAAGCTGGAATTTAAGCGTCGAACTGACGATTTACGAAATTGCAGAGAGTGCTCTTTCTCCTAGCTGCTTTATATCTTCTCTCTCTCTCTTTCTCTTGTGAAAAGGGAAGTAGTCTCTCATACTTTCACTTTTTTTCTTTGCTCAACGCGCGCACATCTTTAGCAATCGATACGCGATTCGACGCTTTTAATTGCGCTTCGAGCGTTACGGTGGATTAATAAGCGCGAGGGAAGAAGAATACGACGATTCGAAGAGATGCGGTCAATTTAGGGTAAGTATATGTTATTAAAGGAAGTTTTATTAAAGGAGGTTACAATGGGTCAGAGGAATAAAGAAAAGTAAGATGCCCATTGGGCTAAGTGGAAATAACTAAAATTTTACTTGCCACACCGCTTATCTTTTAGGAATTTGTTTTTTTTTTTTTTTTTTTTTTTTTTTTTTTTGTATATTTAAATGTTCATGCTGCATTATTGCTTGTGTGTACGGCTTTCAACGTTCGATTAGATGATCGCTTAAGAGTTTTGCGAATATCAATCGTGAATACATTAACGTTTGTATTTTATGCAAATTGTTTTTTTTTTCTGTTTTAAATTACCAAACAATAAAATTTAAATAAATTTTTTATGCTCTCGTCGTATTAATAATTATTACATTCAATTTCATTATAAACAAAATGTATCGGATAATTATCATTTAAAGATTAAAATAATATAAAATTAAAGCGCCGATTGAACTTTGTCCACTTTCGCGATAAATAATTCATTATCATCGGCGATATCATTATTAAAGTAAATATTATTTCTTAACTCTTTTAAATGATCGATAAACGGCATTATCGAGTATGTGATATATCCATTGAAATAATAAAACGTTGCCTTTAAAGAGCCGAAAAACGGCACGCAAAAATAACGCAAGCTCTCGTCGCAAGTTGAGACTTTTGCCTCGAAAGAAAATATTCCAAATCCGGTAGTTAACAATATATTTATCGTCCGCGAGAAAATTAAAAAATGTTCAAGTGCGCGAATTGCGCGAGTGAAAATTTATGTTTAAAACTGAGGCTAAAGCCGTTATTTTCTTAACGCCGGCAAAATTTATTTTTAATTATTCTAAGAGCTTTCGGACGTCACGCCAATAAGATCACACCGACATCCCTCGGCTTTGATGCAACGCGACAGTTTTAAAGCTCGCGAAAATTTCAAAAAGTGAATAATCGCGACGAGCTAGTTCGATCATTCTTATAGCTTGACCGAAGCTACTTATTTTCAAAGCTTAGAAATTAACCGCTTGTGCGGTTGTTTACCTTCTCTCGCTTCGTTCCTCGCGGATCGTATCGAGTCGACTATTTATGTAATAAACATTTGTACTTGAACCCTTGCTGCTCGTTTAACGATCTATAACTCTGTAGCTTACAAGCCTTTTTTTTTTTTTAATCGTTGTGCGTGTATACACGTCTCTATGTTGTTCGGTAACCAAATAGGTCGTTAAACGGAGCATTTATTAATCATAAACCAGATGCGTGGATTGTGTACCAGTCTTGATTACGGCGTTATTTTTATTCTTATTCGTACCTTTGTTTATTTGATGGAAACACGAAACTCTGTTTAAGAATGAATGACGGAGTAAAGAAAAATGCCATAATTTCATTTTCTCACCTTTAACGTTAAGAAAATTAATATTAATAAATGTTTTAAACGAACGATTTATCGAAACTTTTGTAAAAATTGCTTTTCTTGGCAGAAAATTAATGTTAATTTTTTAAAACATTATAAAACTATCCAATAATTACCTTGCTTTAATTATTTTGTGTTTAGAAAATATCCTATTCTGATGTTTATAGAAGATGCATTTATAATTTAATTAAAATTACTTTTTATTTACATTAAAAATAATAATTTTAAATGTAAATTTCTGAATAAGAATTAAAAGTTTATTAAACACTATTTCAAAGATGATCGCAGCTACGTCGATTTAAAACCCACATAACATATATTTTTGTATAAGACTGTAAAATAAAAGAGCTACAGCGCGTATACATCATTAAAAAAATATATTAAAGAAACACATTACGCCATATGTTTAAAGTATTGCAAAAAAATATAAGACGGCAACAATTTCTAATTAATTATCCCATTTTAATTAACGAGCATCTGCGCGTACTCCAAAATTAAAGAAAAAAAAAAAAAAAAAAAAAGTACAAATTTACAGGCTGTATATAAAAAGGAAAAAGCACAAAAAAAAAAGGAAAAAAAATGAAAAAATATCCAAGAGAGACGTACAAAATCGCTCGTTCACAAGACGATAATCGTATAATACACCTGAAAGAAGAGAATATATATATATATATATATATATATATATATATATTTATATTTATTCATAACGTCCCGTCGTGTCTCTCCTACCTGAGCGAGGCTTGGAAAGCACGTAAATATACTTCCTCGCGCTAATTAAACGCCTCTGACTTGGACAATAAAATGTCCGAGACAATGTTCTTCTTTCTTTCTCTCTCTCTCTCTCTCTATCTTTCATACATACTGACTCTTAAAATTAGCGACAAAGAAGGAAAAGGATGCGCGCGAAAAAGAGACGGCGCGGGGGAATTGTGAGCGCGACCAAAAAATCGGGACATGCAAGTAGTGGAGAACAGCGATGAGGCGACGGAGACGGAGAGAGAGAAAAAGAGAAGAACGAGGAAAAAAAATGAACAAAAAGTGAGGGAAAGAAAGAGAGAGAGAGAGAGAGAGAGAGAGAGAAAGAGAGAGAGAGAAAGGTAAAAAAATGTCCTTCGGCAAATGGCGAGACAACGCAAGTTCTAGAGAATGAAAGGAAGGAGGTGTGTCGTCGTCGTTGTCGCAGTCTGCGAGGACTGTGCGATTTTGCCGGGATTCGAGCTTCGATTTGACTGAGTAAGAGAAGGAGAGACAGAGAGAAAGAAAGAGAGAGAGAGACAAAGGTAAAAGGGGAAGGAGACATAGACAGAAAAAAGGAGAGAGAGAGAGAGAGAGAGAAGACAAAAGACAGAAGACAGAAGACAGAAGACAGAAGAGAGAGAGAGAGAAGAGAGAAGAGAGAAGAGAGAAGAGAGAAGACAGAAGAGAGAAAACAGAGAGAAAGAGAGAGGAGGGAGAGGAGAGGGAGAGGGATAGGGAGAGGGAGAGGGAGAGGGAGAGGTAGATGATGTACGTACATAAAAAAAAAAAGAAGAGAGAGAAAAAAGATTCAACTAGGGTTATAAGAAGTTTTCGGAAAAAGTATACGGGAGAGTATTGCAATCGCAGAGAATGGAATATTACGCTTTGCCATAGAACGAAAGAGTCGCTCGAGGAAGATATGTAAAATGGAAAGAGTCACCGTAATTAGATGCAAACGACAGTTTAGTTCGGACCCGCGGCAACGTTCTCTTATTGCGAAAGGGAGGAGAGAAAAAAAGTAAGTACGAAACGATTATACGGAAAGAATGGAGAGAAGAGTTACCGCGATTAGTTGGGGCGACGGTATAAAATTTGATGACGAGTTTTTATGTACGTTCGGATTTCTTAAGTAGGTGTTAATGTACAGAATTGATTGGAGAATGGCAAGGTATATTATCGTTCTTCTATAACGTATCTTTGAAAATTTACGACGCTCTTATTTAAAACGATAATTTAAACGATAATGCTTTCTTTTTTTTTTTTTTTAAATCTTTGTGATTTTATTCTATTTTATTATAATTTACGAGAGCTTTTTGTGTATTTAAAGAGGAATGAAATAAAAGTCATTTTGAACAAACGGCAACAAGCTTGAAAGTGTTCGCGTTAATAAAGGTCACTCAAGGAAGAACAAAGAGAATATCGTTAAGATAGAACAAATTGATAAAAAAGGGTTGATTAATATTTAACAGCTTTGATAAACAAATAAATTAAAAAATATAACGTCAACGTTGCGATGAATTTTAACTTCGCGCTCGATATCTTTAGTCTATAAAATTACTTTTAACAATAACCAAAATGATGGTACCATAATTAAATAAACACCGCTACGAATCACCAATTCTCAGACAATTGATAAAAATGATGATGGAGAAAGTGCGGTATAGATCGTCGATAAAGCAAGAGAAGGGAAGAAAAACTGCGAAATTCCGTAGAGATAGTAAAGAGAAAAAAAAAGTAGACAGGGAAGAGAGAGAAAGAGTGAGAGAGAGAGAGAGAGAGAGAGAGAGAGAGAGAGAGAGAAAAAAAAAGCGAGCTAGAGAAAGTCCTCGGGCGTTAAACGAAAGAGGAGGGTAGAAGCAAAAAGGAGACAGAAATACGAGCCCGAAGGACGGGAGCGAGAAGAAAAAATTTCGCCGCAAGTGTGAAAAAGCAACCGCAAGCGGCGGACGTTGTAACACTTGTACGCTCGCGCCCGCATACAAACGTCCTTAACATAAAGAAAGACACGGAAGATATCTCGCCTAAACAAAGAGCGAAGCAAGTAGCCGAGAGAAAAGGCAAAGTGCAGAAACGAAACGACGATGATCGAACTTGTCTCTCCCGCACACAGTTAGACGCGAACGCTGCGAAAGAATAAAAAAATAAAGAGGGGAGTAAAAGCAAGAAGGACAAAGACATCGTTATCCCGGGTTAGGCGGGGAGCGGGGAAGCAAGCAAGGACGAGACGGAAAATAACCGGGTCCTTCACCCGACGTCGACGAACAAACGAAGGAACACCGACGTCGCTCGGATCGTCTCGTTGGTTTTCAGTACTCCCAGACTGCTACTACTACTGCTGGCTGCCGGCGTTACTGCTACTACTGCTACCTACTTCTCGCCTCGTTGTCCGTCCGCCCGTCCGTCCGTCCGTCCGTCCGTCTGACTGACTGACTGATTTCGTTCGACCGCATAGGCGGTGCGCACAGCCGCAAGTTCGGCCGCTTAGCGCTCCCCGATGATTTATCTACAACGTCGTCGGTGAGATTATTCTAGATTTAAGCGGACGTAATGATTCTTGAACGAAGTCAAAACTTCTTCGACGATTCTTTTCGTTTTTTTTTTTAAGGATAAAAGATAAGTAAAAAAGTATATATCTTGTGATTTTAAATTCGAGTTACTCGGAATGTGCTAAAAACTTCGCGGTTGAACTATCGTCGTTTTATTCGAACATAAAAAATCAATCCCACAGCCAAGAGTAGACGGGTGCATATACATACGAGAAATATCTGCTTTGATGCAATGACAAGAGAACGATGAGAAAGAGCGAGGGCGTAAATAATTCGATTTCTTCCGTAAATCACCAATGCACCAGTCGCCTTGGCTGAAGTGTTCGCGAAGGAGAAAAAAAAAATCCATTCCTTTTTTTCTTTCGTACATTTCGCTCGTTGTACATATATATATATATATAGTATATAGGTCTAGGCACAAAAACCGTAAGCGAAGCGCACCGGTGCGCAATTCGCGATAGCATCCTCGTAATAATACGTACGCCGAGAGAAGACGAAGAAAACTTACGCATAGGCTGGGACATCATCGAGTCCGTCGTCGTGGCCGGGTATCGCATCGTGTTGGCATATTGCGACTTGCATACACGTGCGCGCGACTTGGCATCGATTGGCCGAGATCTCGGTTTGCGCTGTATACATATACCTTTCTCTGCGTCGCGTTTGAATTCAGCTTCGAGCGTGTGCCATGCGTATGTGTATATGTGTATATAAACGTGGGTGTGCGAGCTTTGCGTAGGTAGGCGATAAACGATACGGCGATGATGAACTTTAAGCTAACGGATGCAGGCACAAGTCGTAGGAACGCAAGCGACACGCGTTGCTTTCATCGGTAGAGTTAATACCTTGAGGTACAATGCGCGCGCGTTCGCTTTACGTTGTTGCGCGATTACAGGCAATTTTTTATAGCACTCGAAATGGTTTTGTTTTACGTAAGGGTACTTTCCTTAAAGAATATCATGTATTTTTATTTAAAAAAATAAATGTTTAAACTTGCTTCATTGTTTATGTAGCTTTTTAAAAGAAGTTTAATTTTATATAAATTTCAATGATATCTCAAGTACAATAATAGTAGATCAATGTTATGATATATTATAAATCAATTGTATAAATATTATTCTTTAACAGCAATTCAAAAATTGTATGCATATATTTACACCATTAATTGCAATAATATACATATAAACCATTCGAAAATTAAACAAATGCATATAACGATACAAATTTTTCGAAAGTACACAAGAAGCACCGGTGCGAATTAACATGCGAGGTTCGGTTTCTCGCGCATAATACAGCCGTACAAGTGTTTGCTCGCGAGCGCGTCGAATATGCAAATTCGAATTAACGTCGAGATGTTCGAACGTATGTGTGTGTGTGTGTGTGTGTGTGTGCGCGCACGCTTGCGTACGTATAGACAGCGTGCAACTATAATACACGCGCATAGACAGAGATAAAATTTTTGCGAGTCGTCCGTTAAAACGCGCCTGTGTGTCGCATCAACTTGAAAAATGGAAATGACGAGTTCTCAAGGGTGTCCGTATTATAGGCTATGCTTAAGCATCTATGCATACATATACACGGACGCATATACATTTTCGTAGCATCCGCGGCAATTTTAACGAGTTCTGAGTACCTTCGTATAATATACTTTCTCATAGGCGCTCTCTCTCTCTCTCTTTTCTTCTCCTTACTCTTTCTCTCGACGGCTATTATACGATAGTATCTTCGTGCACTTTATTATTCGTTTAATGAGATGCGACGAGTGCCTAAGAATAAGTGTTTGTGCGAGACAGTCTGGTATTAAAAATGTTTTTGTTGCCTGTCTTCTCTTGTTTTTTTTTTATTTTTTTTTTATTTTTTATTTTTTTTTTAATAATTAAAAACGTTGCGCGAACTGTTATAAAAAATAAATAGATGATAGCACGAAAGAGATGAAATAGAAATTTTTATGTTAAAGATAATTTTATACAAACGGACAATTTTCAATTTAAAGTAATACTGCCAAGTATTTTGCAACAATACCAAATTGCACTTCATGTGTACTAAAAAAAATTTATAGTATATTGTGTACTTTATAACCTTTATGAAGAAAAATTATTCAATTTTCAATGCAACGTATTTTTCCAAGGTTTTATCGTCATTGCCAAAAATTATCTTTCCTCTTATCTATTCATTCAATCTGGGTGTAACGCACAAAAGATGCAATTTTTTATAAAGTAAGGTAAACGAAATTGTAAAAATATATTTTTCAGTTATAAATCCGAATAATGACGAAAGCTTGTATAATGAATTAAAATTTTGCATTTTCTTTTTTTGTACATATAACAAAGAAAATAAATATTTTAAATTAAATCAAAGCCTTAATTTATAAATGTAAAGTTTAATAAATCTTTAGCTTAATTTATCCAACTAATTAAACTAATTTATTTTAATTTAAATGATGATATTATTTATCTTTCATTTTACAATATTATTATATTATTAATTAATTATTTATTTCATGTAAAGACAGCAATTAATATTTATTTCTCGATGAATATTTAATCAGAATCTAAATATTTAAAAATTTTGTATTGACAATTTATACATGTCGACAATTTTTTTGCAAAAATATGAAATGATTATTCAATTATCCGAGTTTAACACTGGAACTACTAGTATATGTGTAAAATGATGCAGTGATAATTAAATTGAACAATTTTTGTATCGTAAAAGTTTACAATTAGAATCAGAACACGTGTACATGCCAAAAGTAAATCTACGTTAATTACGATATGATTATTTTTAATCAATTTTAAATAATCGAACAATACAAATTGTTAATAAAGAATGATTATTTCAAGCTGCAATTTCAATTAATTTATTGTAATTTATTTCAGGAATATTAATTTATCATTTTCACAATTTTTTTTGCTGTTCGAAATTTTTTTAAAAGTTCAAATTTATATAATTTAGTCAAACGATATATGTATAATGATTCGAAATTCGTTAGAGAAATATATGTTTGTTTTTCTACTATTTTCAAACATTAAAGATAATAAAAATTCCTTGAGATTAAAAATTAAATTCCTTTCATTTATCTACCCTACTAAAAATAATCATTTAGAAAGAAAGAAAAAAAAAGGATGGGAGTAAAACAAAATAAGAAACAAAAAGAAAAATCGTCGCTTTCGTAAAAAAAAAAAAAAAAAAAAAAAAAAAACGTAACGTTAACGTGTTACACGAGTAGAGCTATTAAAAAGCAAGAACATTCCGGTACACGTGTAAGCAAAGCGAGCTTCGCAAAAATCGATAAAGGAAATGTGCTCACGGTGCTACACCAGCAAGTATAAGATCCTCGCAAGCTCGGCTTTCAGCATAAAACTGATAAAGCGAAAGAAGCAGATGCAGCAGCTACGAGAGAGAAAGAAAGAAAGAAAGAGAGAGAGAGAGAGCCGCGAACTGTGGATGATTCGCGGAGTATATTCGTCTTTGCCGCAGCGATTTAACCAAAGTCGCATTAAAGACGAATTCGCTTCGATTGGTTAATTCTCTATTTCCCTTATGTAGGACTACGCCGTATATAATACCGAACACGGCGACGTCTGCGAGGAATCCCGGCGCTATATACACGTCGTGTTTTAGTCGTCGGGTTGACGTCGCGCTTCTAAAAATAATTTATGCTCGTGGCAAATGCATAAACTCTCTCTCTCTCTCTCTCTCTCTCTCTTTCTCTCTCAAAGGCGACGGGAATTTAAACAGATCTATTCTTCGCACTAACGCTGTCTATGTATGTGTGTATGCATAAAAGTATGAATGTTTCATTTTGACCGAGTAAGGATATTGTGTCTTGAGCTGGTTGCTGGAAGTTATGAATGAAGGAATTAGCTCGTTTTAATTTATGCGATGGTTCGTTATTTACTCATCGACTTTTTTCTTTTCTTGAGCAATGTTATAATGTAATTTATTATTCTTCTTATTTTTAACCGCGTGGATGGCTTTTTTTTTTTTTTTTTTTTTTTAATCTATTACACAAAGTGTGAAAGTAACAATAATTTTACATCTTTGATTGTTATATATAAAAAAAAAAAAAAAAAAAAATTACGAGGGAAGTAAAATTTTATTTAAAAAAAAAAAGATTTGACCAATCAGAGTTATCGAGTCGAAAGTTAAGTAGTACTACTTACCGGTGTTGCACAAAATTTTGAAATGTCTCGAATCTGTAAAAAGAAGGAAAATAAATGTTAATTATAAATTTCATGTAAAATTCGAATACACATAAGATATTACATTTTTATTAATTAAAACTATAGACCAATTAAAAAATAATTAAATAATTTCATTTGATAATACAAGATGATGAAAATTATTTAATTTATAAAATATTAAATTTCATAATGTATGTAAAATTCAATATAAATTCTACATCTTGTTAAACCTTTTCATTTAGAAAAAATTTAGAAAATTATCCATATCTAAATAAAAATCATTAGAGTTAAATTGTTGTAAAAACAATTTTGAAAAAAAAGTTGAAATATTTAAAACTACATAAAGTTTAAAGTTTCAAATTTCGTAAACAGCAGCGAGCGTAGAAATATTCAACTGATTCAACTTAATTCACTTAATCGAACCTAATTTTATCGCAAACTTGTCACAAACAAACATATACGAATTACAAAGATTTAATTAAATAAATAATTAAACGAGTCGAGCTCAAATAAATATAAATAGCTGAAAATCCTCAAAATAACATTTTCAAATACCCTTTTCACGCGGTACTGCCATAAAAACAACAAAGCAAACCAGCGACGCGAATTCAAAGAGCCAAACCGAAGAAAAACCACGCATACGGTACAAAGAGAAAGAGAAAATCGCAGCCACGTGTACACGGAGCCAGTGGTGTCCGATGGTCATATAGAATGTCGCGATAAGGGTTAGCGCGTATAAAAGGGGAACATCCATCGCGAGCCGCGGCAACGCCCGATTACGAAAGCACCAGGTGCGCTCGCGCTCACGCGCTTACCTAACGAAAGGAAATAAGCGACAGAGAAACGAGTAGAAAAAGTTGAGCTAATCGTGTCTCTTTTCCCCGCTTGTTATCTTTCACGGGTAAAAGTTTATTCGCGCGCAGGTGTCTATCGCTGACCTTTCGCTCGGTGTAACGGTAGAAAAGATGTAAATAATCTATTGCTTTTGTTTATTAAAGATGATTATTATTTTGTTTTTAAATTGGTAACGTATGTCCGTTGAAGGTTTGTTTATTACCGTTACTTGTTTTGGCGATGCTTACAAGAAATTATATTCTCTTGGATATGAGAAAATTTTGATTATATTTGAGTTTTCAAAACAAACCGATGTAACAATATTCAACTAATTATAATTGTAATTTTCTAGAAAGAAAAAAAAAAAAAAAAAAAAAAAAAAACAAAGAAAGAAATAACGGCCGCACCTTAAAGAACGCAAAAGCTCGCATTAGCTGTCGCATAAAAAAAAAACGACTCGATTTTATTACAATTGATAAGAAAAATTCGAGAAACGGCTTATATACATAAATAAAGGCTCGATAATATATACGATTGGTGTTAAACTCTCGTGTAACAATGACGGGTTACACGAGAGAATACAGAAAAGCTCGAATTCGAAGGTATTAATCCGAAGGATCATTGCTTCTTCGAGGGCAAGAAACGATTCGTCGCCCGGCAAGATTATACACTTATACGACGTCGTGCAATGAAAATTAAGATGCGTCGTATTGTTCGACGAAAACTTATACCTACTCTCTGCGCACACTCACGAGTCGATTGTGTCGCTCGGCTCGAGAACACCGCGAGTATTCGAGCGCTAATATATATGTATAAAATCGCGCGTGTATCTCTGCTTATGGGTGCTGTCGAGCGTTGCGCGCGTGCTAAGACTCTGCGAGGGACAACGACGCGACGACGCACCGCTCGCGTCGTAATGTATGCATTTTTGATAAGGGACGACGACTACGACGACGACAAGGCTGCGCGAGTTTGCGTTTACCAAGCATTGTTGACTCTTTTTTTTTTCTTCTCGCTTCTTTTCTTCCTATCTTTCTCTCTTACCTTTTTTTTTCTTCCGTTCCTCGTTGTCGGGGAAATAATAGAGAGCGCGAGAATAATACGCTCCCCCCTTCCCCCACGGACTTATTTACGATTAACACATACGGTATTTAATATCCCGTGGAAAAATGCCGCGCGAGGAAACGCGACGGTTATTTGTTATTTTCGACGAAGATTATCGAGGAATTTAATAGAGTGTGCGTTTGATAGAATCTTCGAGGAAATAAGCCGCTCTGTGTGTGTGTATGTGTGGCACGTTTATTGGAAATTGTAGATAATTTCGATTTTACATTTAATAAAGGAATTTTATGGTTGGAATAACCTTTATGATTTGCTTTATTTGGAATAAAAAAAATTTTAAAATGCTTCGATTTATTGTATTGTATACAACTGAATGACTGAATTACATTAACAATTCGATGTAAAGTGAGTTATTTATAAATGCATATTTATTTTGCGCGTGAATTCTCTTACATAAAACATATGCGTTTCTTACTTACTGCTATTCTTATACAGCATCGATAATTTTCGTACTCAAATTTTTAATACACTTCAAAAATAATATTTTCATTTTATAATGATAAGTTTTTAAACAGTTTATTTATTTTACTTCATTTTATTTCATTTTATTTCATTTTATTTCATTTTATTTCATTTTATTTCATTTTATTTCATTTTATTTCATTTTATTTCATTTTATTTCATTTTATTTTATTTTATTTTATTTTATTTCATTTTATTTCATTTTATTTCATTTTATTTCATTTTATTTCATTTTATTTCATTTTATTTCATTTTATTTCATTTTATTTCATTTTATTTCATTTTATTTCATTTTATTTCATTTTATTTCATTTTATTTCATTTTATTTCATTTTATTTCATTTTATTTCATTTTATTTCATTTTATTTCATTTTATTTCATTTTATTTCATTTTATTTCATTTTATTTCATTTTATTTCATTTTATTTCATTTTATTTCATTTTATTTCATTTTATTTCATTTTATTTCATTTTATTTCATTTTATTTCATTTTATTTCATTTTATTTCATTTTATTTCATTTTATTTCATTTTATTTCATTTTATTTCATTTTATTTCATTTTATTTCATTTTATTTCATTTTATTTCATTTTATTTCATTTTATTTCATTTTATTTCATTTTATTTCATTTTATTTCATTTTATTTCATTTTATTTCATTTTATTTCATTTTATTTCATTTTATTTCATTTTATTTCATTTTATTTCATTTTATTTCATTTTATTTCATTTTATTTCATTTTATTTCATTTTATTTCATTTTATTTCATTTTATTTTGTTCTAATAATACAAAATAAACAAGATGAAATTGTTGTAAGAAGTAATAACAAAATAATTTTAGACAAACATTTTATATGTTAATATAAGGAATGATTGTTAATAATGTCATAATTTAAATACAAATAACTTCTTAACTAATACATTTTTCATTCTTCTCTGAAATAATAACTTCTCCATTTTTGATTATGTGGATCAATAATTTTTACTTGATTTTTATTTTTTATTCTTCTACTTTCTTTAATTTAAGCTAAGGATAAAAAAATAATAAAACCTTATAAGTACAGATAATCGATTTGATTAAATTTTAAAACAAAGTATAAAATTATATTTACGAAACCAAATATAAATATAAATTTCTTAATATTTATGACGTGTTTATTAAACGCATTGAAAATAGCTTAAACGCACATTAATCCGTTGAACGAAAAAAAATAAAAAAAAAAAAAAAAAAAAGTAAAACGCATTACACGAAAACGCCGCCCACGTTTCAGTCAAATCCAAAGGCTCGCCGTGAATTTCGAGCCGTATAATAACGTCTGCAAACTTTATCTTCGGAACCCGAAACCCATATAACGCGTGGCACAACCTAACCTTCGCTAACGTATGGAGCTTCGAGCGAAAATTGGCATCGATCGTCAGCCTCTGCCAATAACTCGTGCGGCCACGGCGGCGTCGGCGGCACCGACGGCAAAGAAGAAGAAGAAGAAGAAGAAGAAGCAGATGGGCAATGCCTTGCGCGCTCCTTCGTCGTTGGAGGATGAGAAAAAACGGAACAAAGGAACGAGAAACGGAGATAGATAGATACAGAGAAAGAGAGAGAGAAAGAGAGAGGGGGTAAGGGGGATGGTGGGAGGAGAAGGGGAGGCAGCTAGCGAGTGGGTGTATTGACAAAATAAGAAGAAAAAAAAAAATAAGAAAAGCGGCAAGGAGGCGCAAAAAATGTCAGACGGAGGTATATAGATACACACGTACACCTAGATTAAGAGAAGGACGATGTAGCGAAAAATCTGGGGAGATATACCAAGACAAAGAGAAAGTAAAAGCGAGCAATATTGTATCGGTGTATATATATGTATATATATAGATGAAGAAAGAAAAAGAAAGAAAGAACGAGCGAATGAAATAAAGAAAGGAGAGTTAAAGCACAGGAGAAAAGGGATATAGATAAAGAGAGAAAGAAAGAAATAAGTCGAGGACTGCTTTACCGTCAGCAGAACACTCGCTACGTTGCTGCTGCTGCTGCTGCTGGCGCACACAACTTCTTGTTATGGCAAGCAACGTCGGCGTCGATGTCGTCGAGCAACGTCCTCGTAACGACTTTTTTACGAGACAAAAAGAGGAAAAGTGGACAAGGAGGAAAGAGGAAGAAGGGCGGTTTGCTTTGGCATAAACCGCTGCACTGGAAACGAGCCACCTTCCTCGTTTCCTTCATTTTTTTTTTTTTTTTTTTTTTTACTTTATATATATATGTATATATATTAGGCTTCATCGTTTTTCTTTTTTTTACTTTTACTTTGCGTCGAATAAAAAGGCGGGCATAATGTCGCGTTTAATACACATTGTGAGCAAAGTGAAGAACTTTAAGCGCGCATCTCGCCGATGAGAAAGAGAAGAAGAGAGAGAGAGAGAGAGAGAGAGAGAGAGAGAGAGAAGTTCATCGAGCAAAAGCTGTAAAATCGAAACTTTGGGAAGTGTTTTGCGTGAAAAATTAATGCGTTTTCAGGGCGTAGAAGATAGCGAGAGATTAATGTAGGAAAAAAGGGAGGAGACAAAACGATAATAACTACCGAGACGTATAGGAATTTTTTTTAATTGTCTGTTATTTATCATCGATTAAATCACGGTAATGCGGAAACACTTCTTGTTTCGAGGAATCCAATAGCATATTAACACGCCTATAATCGAAAGTATATCGCGAGTTTCGTTCTCCGAATGATTAAGAAGCATATTTTATGAGCAAATATTGAATTTGTAAATAAGAATTTTTTTTAAGTTTTTTTGTTTTTGATTTTTTTACAGTTTTTTATTCTTTTTTAGTAATTTTATAAAATCATGTATACCATGTAACTCTTTAAGCATGCTTTAATTTCTGAAGTGTAATTACTTTAGCGTAACTTTTGGGTAACTTGAAGTATTTCGCAACTGTTTGAAAAAACAATAAATAAAAGAGTACAACCGAATAAACCAAGTATGAAAAACCTTTGCGGTATAAATAGAATTCAAGCTCTGTTAGCTGCAATGCGTCTTTGCTATAATTTGTAGTGTTGCAGTACTAATTGTATTTCTTGCTATAGCAAACATCGATTTGTAGTTATGTTGTTTCACCAGAGCCATGTTTAACTGCGATGTATGAAGGATTTTTATCCTTTCGAAAATAACGATTAAAATTTGTTACATATAGAATTTCATGAATAATAAATAATACATTTCAATGGCAATTATTGTAAGCGTAAATTTCCTTTATTTATAATAAGGCAAGTATTCAATATAAATTTTATCACCAAAATAAATTTTAACAATAAACAAAGCATTTTAAACAGTAAGTAAAATCAATTTTTATTTCTACGATCGATGAACGAGTTGAAATTTAATACCTGAAATAAAAATTCCCAATAACAATTTAAATGTTATGGTTTGGTGAATGTCGAGATGTGAAATTTAAATTATATGAAAATGTATGCACTGCGCAGATATATATATATACACACATATAATATACATAAATGTTAATAAAAAGTAAAACAGGTACAAGATGTTCCTCGATGACTGGACATTATCATTGTTTTGTTGTTTTTAACTTTGCAAGAACAAAGAAAAACAAGCAACAATGAAAGGAGACACACACACACACACACACACACACACATATATATATATATATATAATGACCATTTCGTTGTAAATTGAAATTTTCTATGAAACGGCAAGAAGAAACGAAGAGAGAGAGAGAGAGAGAGAAACGAGGCATAAAAAGATGGATTAGTTCCAAAACTATTTTGGACATGCAAGAGTAAAAACCTGGCAGCCTTGAAAAAATTCGATGACCTACGCCGATGACAGCGGTTCTCCGTCAACTTTCAAAACCTTACGAAATAAATAATCCTTATTTTTTTGACGATTCCTTTTATTTCGTATATTTCATTCGAAACGAAAAAATTGTCGGCATATAAAAAAAAAAAATCGTTTAATGTTTTATTTTAGATAAAAATACTATTTATTTAAATGTAATTGAAATTTTAGATTTAAAAAATATTTTTAAAAAATATTATAAAGTATAAGGAAATTAAAAAATATATGCAAAAAATATTATTGCATTGAACAATAATATTTGATAAATTTTATATTAAAGATTATACGTAAACTAAAAGTTTTTAGCGTCGCTAGCGATTTAAAAAAAATATCAAAGATTAAATTATCTTTTAAATCTTTTTAAAAATCACAATAGAGATATGTGAGTAACAATAGCGAGTACAACAAGGATTATCAGCAAGTCTAGCAGAAGTTCTATCTTCATCTTGACTCTTTAGAGGCCAAAAATTTCCGTCGACAAGTTACGAGCAAAATAACCGTCTATTCTTCGGTGATTTTTAAATCCTTCGTCAATAGAATTGAAATTAATAATACAATCGTCGCCGAACTATACTATTAAAAATTAATTATTTTTCAAATTATCCAATCAGCGATGCAGAATTAAAAACAACGGTCTTTATTCTTCGTCGCAATCGCTTGAATTTTCTCAATATTCTGCACCACAATAGTTATCTTCAGACAAATATTTATCGCAAGATTTATATTTTCATATACGCCTAGGCTGAAAAGAAAATGGAGGGAAGAGGGGTAATTTAAGAGGAGCCGCCGTGTGCACTCGCGACGCGAGGACATTATGCGATTTCACAATATAATGCTCACTTCCGACTCTTCGATCGCGTAGAAAATCGATAAGAGACGGCCTTTTCTCTCTTTTTCTCTTAATTCTTATCCGCTCGCCATCGATTGGAAAAGATTAGACAAGAAGAGAGAGAGAGAGAGAGAGAGAGAGAGAGAGAGAGAGAAAATAGGAGAATAATATAAGGGAGAGAGAAGTGACAAAGTAATGTACGGCTTTCTGGTTCGCGCATACGTGTCGTTTATCCGTTAAGTCGAGGGTTATTATCGGATGATCCAGTTCGTGTAGAAAAAAAAGTCACCGCGCGCTATATAATAAGACAAAGTAAACTGCACGAACGGTGAATCCGTGGTTCTTCAATTATCGATTACTTTACGCCAGCTTTTTCACTTTCTTTCTCTTCCTCTTAACTCATTTTTTTTTTTTTCTCTTTTATTTAATTTCTTTATTTGCTTCAGCTCGCTTTTTACACGAGTCTTTGTATTGAAAGTTTAACATTTTCGAAGGAAAATTTACATTAAGATTTTAGAATTTATAAATTTTTGGAAATATTAAATCGATAATTTATTCAGTAAATATAAATGATTTATAAAAGTATAAATGTAAACATATTTGAATATTCTTAAAAAAGTAATATTTTCAATCATGTAGATAACAAAATAACAATATATATCTTGAAAATAATTTCTTCGTTTAAAACATTGAAACATTAAAATAAGAGACTCCATTAATATGTATATATATATATATATATATTGTGAATCAAAATTAAAATGCAATTATAATAAAAATTTCCTATTTAAATTTATTTTAATTTAAAAACTAAAACAAATTACACTTTTTTGGTTTTTTTTTTTTTTTTTAACGAAAATGACGACGGAATATCGATTGGTATGTACGTATTACTAATTAAATAGTATTAAAATTACAATCAATTAGAGTATGCAAATACCGTCAAACATAAAAAAAACGTGGATTTATCTAACATCAAATCAAGTACGTTAAAAATAATCTAACCAAATATCCAAATTTTTAAATATTTCATACCTCCCTCGATTATTAAAAACAAACATCCATTTCCGCGCGATTCTTACGTAACGATTCTCGCGCTCAAATATTGTCACGTCGGTAAAGCTCAACAGCGTCGTTAAATTTTTCTATATAGCAAAGGCGACTCGTTAGAAAATACATAGGCGCGCGAATTGAGCGTTGCATCACGCATACCTGCGTTGGCAGACATGCCTCTCCGATGTAGTTTCTTGAACCCGGCACCTGTACACGCGCACGCACACATACACACACACATTCATGCATAGCTCGACTTGTCTCTTGGTACTCCTTAAAAATGCGTACTTTGTTATTCTCGCGTGCACGCGCGCAGACAATCTCGATGCGCGAGAAGTGAGAATTTTTTTTCTATTTTTTTGTTGGATTAATTTAAGGGATGCTCGAATGAATAATGTTATTGGTTTTTTTTTTTTTTTGTATTTTTTTTTTTTTTTTTTTGAGTTTTCATCATAAATGCGCTGATGTAACGACTAAATTTTCATGTAGATTAGATTTTAACGACGATAAAGTAAAAATATATATATATATTACAAAAATGTGCGATCGATTAAAATCTAGAACCAATATGATTGTTATTAATTCAAACATATCATCGATGTAAAACATAAATGTTTTAATTGTTCTAATACGTGATGAAACTTTAATATTCATAAAAAAAGAGAAAAAAATTAAAGCTTACGCGCAAAATTATTCGTGCATCAATAAAAGAAGCGATTTTTTTCCATCTTGTAACCAAATTATCGACAAGAGAAACGAATACGCAAGCAGACGAGCGAATTCGATATAGACAGCTGGTTTATAAATTCAGCAGAGCGCCGAACCATCGTCCAAAGAACATATCGCTGGATTAACATCCAATTTTTCACGGCAGCGCATCGAAAGTTTTAAAAAAAAGAAGTAGTAACATCTCTCTTTCTTTCTCTCTCTCTTACCTCTACCTCTTCTCGCTACTCTCTATGCTACAAAGCCGGCGACCGGCGAGAACAAAAAATAAAATCGGTCGTGCCTCGCGGAGAAAGAGCGACGAAGGAAACAGCAGTGGCAGCCGCTAGTTCGAAAACTGAAAACGACAGAGAGAATGATATAGATGGGAGCGCGCGAGAAAACGTCAAAGAAAATTTAAGAGCATCGTCTGGGCTACGAGGTAAAGCTCTGGAGGGCAAAACATAAGGAGGCAGTAAAGAAAGAGGATGAGGCAACTACGAAGAGTAAGAAAAAAAAAAAAGAAAAGAAAAAAAAAAATTAAGATAGTTCGCGAAGCCAAAGGCGCAGAAGTTAAAGAGGAAGAAAAAGGTAGAAGAAGGAAGAGAAGGAAAGCGAGAATATATTGGCAATGCGGTGATACGCAACAGCAGCAGCAGCAGCAACGGCAACGGCGGCAGCGTGCAATAGCGTAGCTGGAAAGTGCAATGCGGTATAGAGCGAGAGAGAGAGAGAGAGAGAGAGAGAGGCGGCAGCCGCCCTGTGCACACCAGTAGTACTATATACCGTGCACCGCGTCGGGCGTGGCGACGGATGACTGACCTCGCCTCGTCTCTCCGGCCGTGCTTCGCCCTGGCTACCTCCACCCCCGCGCTATCATCCCCACTCCCCTCTCTCTCTCTCTTTCTCCCTCACTCTGTCTCTCTCTCTCTCTCTCTCTCTTTCCCTCTGCCCCCTTCTATAGATTATGCGTGTCCCGACGATTCCACCATCGTACCGCACCGCTGCTACTTTACTGCCGCGTTCGCACGCGAGAAAGAAAGAGAGAGAGAGAGAGAGAGAGAAAGAAAGTATATACGAAGCCCTTTCGTCGCGAGATTCCTCTCGCGAAATCCTCTCCTCTCCTCTCTCTCTCTCTCTCTCTCACTCTCTCTCGTCCTCCTTTTTCTCCTCCTGCCCCTTTTTATTTTTTCTCCCTTTACCGCGCTTTTCGTCCCCCTTTGTTGCAGCAACTCTTTCACCCTTCCCCTTATACCTCGCCGAGGAATCTCTACATCCTCTACTTACCGGTATCTAACGTGTCTGTATAGACTCTGGTCGCATACCGAAAGCCTCGTATATTTATTTATTTTAAATCTCTATCTTCCATATGCAACCAGGCCGCTACTTTTCATTCGCGTAACGAAAAAGTTACAATCAAAGGTTTTCGATAATTATTTCGGTACAAAAGTAATACAGCTTTTCAAAATAACTCAAGCTTACTTGCATTTACATTCTGAAAAGCTGCTCTTTTGTATAATAATTATCTTAAGGTTTTCTTCTACTAAAGAATAATTTTATTAATTTTTAATTATATTTTTCGTTAAACGTTTCGAATTAATGTATTTTCGTGGATTATTTAATTTATATTATTATTTTATACATACAATTTCATTTCTTATAGGTTTATGTATAAAAACGATGAAACATATTGACATATGTCAATAAATTATTTCGATTTAGAGTTAAATATAAAAGTTATTTACTTTCATTTTTATTGATGAATTTTAAATATTATACGAAACTGTTAGATAAATATTTACTTTGTAAAATTAATAATAATCTTTGAAAATAAATATTAAAGATATTTTTTTCCTCCAACGTAACTTCTGAACATTCGGAAAATATTTTAAAATAAGAATATTACAAGTAATAATCTATAGTTATTTTATTCAATATTATTACAATCGCGTCTTTCATTATTACTTTTATCAGATATATTCATGCATAAAACAGTCGATATTTAAATTACATGAATTTCATTTAAATGAGGTCTGTGTAAAAGCCCCGATATTTTTATAAAATTAACCAATAACTATTTATAAACGAATTTTGTGATTTTCTTCAATCGTAATTACCGTTAAAATAATTAAACAGTTATAGCTAGTTTAAGTATTTATTTACATACAAGCATCGGAAAACAAAAGAAAAATAAAAATCAAATGTTTGCCATTTAAAAAAGAAGTACGTATAAACGGGCTTTTTATGTTCCACTTTTCCTCTTCTTTAATCATCGGTGAATCGAGTAAAGCGATACGAGTTATGCTACCATAGCTCTAAAAATTAAAAATGCTCTCTCTCTCTCTCTCTGTACCATTTTAAAATCATAATCCCTCCAGCACTCGAGCAAATTGTTTTCCATAAACTTGCAGTCTCTCTTCTCATCGCTATCCCATTTTGAAATCAAACTCCAATACACTTTTACCGGTACGCATTTAAGTTTACCGTAGCGCTCCGTCTCCGAAGCAATAGTCATTTATTTATTCGTCCCTTCGCAAGTCTCTTTTTCTCTCGGTATACTCCTCGTCGTCGCTTTCGACGACGTCGCTCTTCTCTCTTGTATCTGTTTAGATCTATACCCGTCTCCGTCCGCACCTTTATGGCCAACTCTCCATTTCTCTCTCGCTCTCTCTCTCTCTCTCTCTCTCTATAACCCAGGGTCCTTCACCCCCGCGTTATACACTACTATCTCGGCTGCTGCTGCTCGGTTTGTCCTCTCTCTCTCTCTCTCATTCTCTTCCAAAGCTGAACAGAGCAAGAGAGAAAAAGAGAGAGAGAGAGAGAGAGCAAGATCGGCAGACGCACTCGCGGCAGTCTGACTGTCTGGTTGCTGGGCAACGCGCCGAGCCGCTGTCGATTCCGTGCGCGCGGGGGTTGCGCGCGGATCCATATAACGATGAGACGACCGTAAGAGAGAGAGAGAGAGAATGAGACATACCGTTCGCTTTGGCAACGACGAGCCGCCGATGCCGGCGTCGCCGTTACCGCTACTCTCTATGTATCTGTCTGTGTGCATGTATGTGTGTGCGCTACTTTGGCCGATCGGTTGATTACGATTGGACGCTAGGGTGGCGAAGGGAAAACGAGTGAACAGAACAGAAGAGAAAGAGAGAAAGAAAGAGAAAGAGAGAGAGAGAGAGAGAGAGAGCAAGAGAGCATCGATTTACACCGCGCGGGATGACGCAATTTTTTTTTTTATTTTCCTTTTTATTCTTTTTACGTTTTGTTTTTGCTTTTTTCCTTTTTGGAATCGAAACGCGTTCGCTCGCTCGCTCGACGCGGACGCGCGGCGTCGCCGGTGACATTGTTAAGTGCTAGCCGATTGATTCGGCCGGGATGCGGTGTATGTGTGCACTTGTGCGTCTAAACCTATACAGATATATAGTTATACATATACTTGATATATACGTACACGTATAGATATATACACGTACGCATGAGTGGATACCTACGTTACAGATTGGCTGGAATTGAATTCGCGTAATCTGCGCGACGCGCAGTACCGGAAAGCCGTGTATTTCAAAAAGCGAAGGTTATTGCTCCCTCGTGCGGTTTTGCCAAAAATTATTTTTGTTACGTTTAAATGTATATTCTCGACTCTGCGTACCGCAAAATTCTAATTTCCTGAATTGAACGTTTTATGTATCTTAATTTAAAACGATAAAATAATTTAAACGGATATAATTTTAATGGTGAAAATTGAATATTTACTTAAATGTATTTATATGTAAAAACAAAGTTATAAATATATATATATATATATATATTATTAAATTTTCTTAATTTATTATATTTGCGAGAACAAATTTTGTATTGTAACCATGGAATAATAATAATTTACATAGATTAATAAGCAATTTTAATGTACGAGTGTTTGCTTGCGTGATCCTCTTTCATAAAATAAATTGAAACGAAAGGTTAGTTTTATTACTTTCAGTTTGAACCTTTTTGAAAATAGTTCAATAGGCTTTAAATAAACTTTAAATAACAAAGTTTAACGTTATTCTTAAGTTTTCAATTATAAAACGAGTAAACTTATCGACACCATTTAAAATTGCACTAAAAAATGATGCAAACTTTTGTTATAATTTATTGCATATTTTTAAAATGATTATTAAAAAATATCTGTTTATGAAAATAAATATGTTATTGCGAAATTGAATGAGTGATTTTAAAAAAATAATTGTACGATGATCCATCTACTAATTCGTGGTCTTGCTATACACGGGCATATCTACTTGTCGATATACGCTAAACATATTATCAATTTGAATTAAATTAATCGAGATCATAAATTAAATAAAAAAAAAAATTGTATTTAAAAAGCGGCAGCAAAGCGAAACCCACCATTAAATTCTTACGGCTCAGAAATCGTTGATATCTTGATTCAACGATTCAATTCGCGTCTACAAGGAAAGGAACAAAAAAGAGAAGTAACGAAAAAATTCGATATAAAACGCGCGGCGGCGCCCTTCCACCGACGAAGCTTTAATCTCTCGTACGCTTGGACGAAGCACTCGGTAAAGGATTGCACGACGCAATGCAAACGATTCCGAAAAAAAAAAAATGATGGAAAATATGTATGTAACGTAAGCGTACAAACGAGATGAATTTGAGATGTGCTTATCAATGGCTGCTGTCACTTAGAAAGTAATTTTTTTTTTTTTTTTTTTTTTTTTTTTATAGTGTTTCATTTTTTAATTTTTTATTTTATAAATAATTATTAAAATACTATCGCACTTAAGTGCGTTTATTGTAAAAACTAAAATTAAAAAAAAAATTTATTTTAAAAAATATTATTTTAAAAATATTAATCAAATAAACGGATCTTTTTGAATTCAATTTTTCACGTTATTATTGTATTTTTTTAAACTTTATTTTTTATACTTTATTATTCAGGCAATAGCATAAATTGATGTAAAGATGATGTAAAGTATTTAATATAAAATACAAACTCGCTAAATCATGTTATTTCACGTTTTATATTTTCAAAAATTAGTTAAATACTTTCTTCAAATATTAAACGTATTTTGATAAATATTTATTAATTTTTCATTTAAAATATTAAGCCATTATTGTAATTTATATTATTTATCAGGGCATAAAAAAAAATTGTTAAAAAATCACACTTTTAATCAACATATTATGTATTGAAAACATCAAACTCACATCTTATCATATAATCTATTAAATATATTTCATGCACGGACTTGTTCGACATAATTTGATAATTACAAGCGTTAGACCGAGGGCGTTTACTTGTCGCGAGCAGTTAAAATATCTCCAACTTGTAATATACGATACACAAAGGGTTCTCCATCGAGAACATCCACCGAACATTATTACATCTAGAAAATATGCTTGAAACTTGTCTTTTCGTCACTCGTATTAAAATTAATTTAAGAATCGCTTAAATTTAAATAGAAAATAAAATGATTCCTCTCGAATGCTAAAGATTTAACGATTTTTAATTTTAATTAATTTTTTTTTTTTTTATTCATACTTTGTTTTATTTTAATATTTGAGCTAGTTCTAATAAAATCTATAAGAATATTTAATGTTTGCTTAATTTGTTTCTTATTAAATAAGGTATAAAATCAATTTTTTCATATTATACGGATTTATTATACGGATAAAGTCTTACATATTAGGTGAAAATTTAATAACGCAGCGATAAGCAAATAAAAGGAAATATTTCAAAGAGTTTAGAAAATTTAATTATAAAATAAACTACAAAGAATGAAGCAAAAGGCTTACTTTTACAAAGTTTACGATTGCCAAGATTCCTTGAATAACCGTTGATGAGAAACGAATAATCTTTTTCGAAAAACAAAGCGAGCATTCGTTCACATATATACGCATAAGCTTACAATATCCATCCAATTTATTTCGAGCTGCATAAAACGTATACGAGAGTATAAATACAGAGGCATTAAAAAATCTGGCCGCTGGAACTCTCTCACTTTGACGTTGCCGTCGTTGCTCTTTATCTTTCTCTCGCTCGGTAATATCGAGGGCGAGAAGTAGCGAGAGAGCGAACGCTTCTCTTTTTAAACGGATATATCGGCTCGACTGTCTCTAAGGGTAAACTGAAATACGTAACGAGTTTGTTTAACTTTTGCCGCAGTACGTAGCGTTTAAAAATTTATAAAATATGTAACTTTAACGAGAAAATTTTTAAACGCGCAAGCACGATGTTAGACAGTTGCGCTTAAACGCTGAACGTACTACTGACAATTGCTGACATGAGTTTGTAAAAAAAAAATAATATTAACGTGAATTTACAATAACTTTGTTTTTTTTTTTTTTTTTTTTTTTTAACAAATTCACCGTAGCTTTTTTGATTTTTGATTTTTTTTTTTTTTTTTATGATAAATGGAGTAAATAATATATACAAATATTAGATTGGAAAAAGGCACATATTTAAAGGTACGCAACTTATTAATAATACACTTTTCAATATTTTACACTTCAGTAGTTTGAATGTCATACTTGTTTAACATCCATTATATAATCAATGAAATTGCAAAATTCAACGGTATACTTCCTCCCTGCAACACGATTAATTTCAAAGTTTCTGACAAACTCGCTCAAAGTACAACTTCATTTCCCATACGTTTGATGCACACGTTACACCTAACAATCTAATCTCTCTCTCTCTCTCTCTCTCTTGCTCGAGAAACAATTTATAGCGGTAAGTATCCACTTTATTAGAAAATAGAAAGTCCATCGCGGTGGAGAATAGGCCCACGCTCCCTCTCCCACGCATATACACCGACACAGGCGCACACTCGGCCACACGGCTTCAACTCTCTCGGGTAGCGCGGAATATAACATTCCTTTGTTAGAAAAGCGATTCCGAGGCGAACAGCCGTGGTTCAGGCGCACTCAAACTGACTCATAACCAGCGCGCACTCGTCCGAGAGAGCGCGTGACTCAGGCCTCGGGATCGCCGGCAATGTCCTGAGCAGCGCGATCGAGAAGATTCTCTCTCTCTCTCTCTCTCCTCGAGCTAAAAGATTATAAAAAGGAAAAAGAGGAGGCCTAGCCGAAGACGACGTCGATCGCTCCTTCTCCTGCGCGTAGTACGGACGCTGCAGCAGACTCCGAAAAAAATAAACCAATGCAAGTCGTTGCCTTTTTCTCTTCGAGGAAAGGGTTACTCTTTAATTATATACAAGACGATGTATGGATGCGCGCGAGACGAGCGCACAGGGTTAATCCTGTTAGTCATCGAGACGCACCGTAATCTACTCTTTCTCTTTCTCTCTCTTTCTCCCGTGCTTTTTCTGACGTTCCTTTATCTTTCGAGTGCAAGCCTCTCGCTTTGCCTGGCTGCACCAAAAAGTGGAGAATGTTAAAAAAAAAAAAAGAAAAAAAAAAAAACAAAAGAAAAGAAAAGAAAGAAATGAAGAAGACACGAAAGTTTGATAATTTAGTTTAATGGAATTTGAAAAGGATGTGAATCGTTGCAATTAGTTAAGATTTAAGAGAATTCAAAAGAAAAGGTGAGCTACGAATCGTTAAAAATTTTAGCGGTATGCACTTTTTTAACTTCTTTAAAAAGCTTTCTCAAACTACAATATATATATATATATACACCCATCGTTAATCGTTCTCGGTATCAATGAGTCATGAAGCATTTTTAAATAAAGGTGTGAACTTGGGCTGCTTTTTTAGTTCTGTTAATTCATTATATTGTTTAAAATACGTTTGTATGATATTTATTTACTTATTTGTTATACTTGTAAAATAATATACTTGAATAAAAGAAACAATTATTGTATAGAAAAATTATTATATACAAGTAGAAACAGATAAAATAGTAAGACAGAAGTAGATTATGTAACATTTTTAAGTATTAAAAAAAATATGCTTATAGAAATTTTCAGTTAAATTGTCATACTTATTCTGTCATATTCAAAATAATAATTTATATATAATCAGTTATAGATACGTTCAATCAACTTAAATGATCGAATAACAATTAAATTTTATTGTTTTTTAAGAAATATATTGATTTATAGTAAGTAAAATTTTTTTAATAAATTAAACAAAATATTAATTTACAATTTTAATATACACATATATAACAATATATGATTAAAATTATATAATCCTATTCAATTTTAACAAACACTTTTGCAATTTTATCATACATAAAAAATCGAAATGAACTTATTGATATTATTCAAGTAACATTTAAATAAAAAGTCTCTTTTTATATATCATAAAACAATTATTGTCTTGTATATAAAAATAGTAAATGGGTTAATTAAATTCATCGACGTAAACTTTAATTTAGGACCTGCGAGAACAATTTATTGCGTAATCAATGAGATTTATTTCAACGAATAATAATAAATAAAAACAATAAAATTCGGATACTATCAAAATCAATAATTTGGTTTAGTTATATATTGTATAGCAGTAATATATTTATTAAAATTTTTTTTTTTTTTTCGAAATGCCAATAATTTCATAAAAATTAATAAATAACGTTCAAGTTTTTTACTCAATTTATTACAAGTATACTAATTTATAACCATAAAATTTTTAAACAATTATTATTTTTTACAAGAAAATGTATAATTCCTAAAAAAAGTTCCAATTTGTTTACGTATAATCACATTTGTGAACATTTAAAATGCATAATATATACTAGAAAAAGTTACGTAATTATTTAATTTATCTTATACGTAGAAATTACAAATCATGTGACGTAAAAATATTTTCTGGCTACATTAATTATTAATTATAATTTCTTATTTAAAAAATCTAGCGTTGTTATAATAAAACATATTTATGAAAATACAAAGAACAATTATGATAAGCAACGACAAGTAATTGATCAGTTCAATTACAAATGAGAAACATATCTATATACGTAAATGTACATACATATAAGATATAGCTACGAATGCCAACAAATTTTACTACTATTTATCGTTCATTTAAAGCCAAAAGTAAATATCTCACATCTTATTTAAGCATATGAATAATAAATACCTGAAAAACAGCTTCGTCGTTGATAATCCGGTGGTGTGTCGTGACCGATAATGAGAAGCCGGCTTTCTTGTCGATGGCCAACATAACCTCGAAAAGAGCCGCACCTGCCACTCCCCTGATATTAGCATGAATTCAGTCAATATTCGACATACTCTCCTTTCATAATACTTCTATTTCACCTTGTAAAAGCATTAAGATTTTTCCCTATTTTCCTTGTCCACGGTCTGCTCCTATTTATCCATCTTTTCCGGCCGTATCCGTCTTCGCAATCCACCTTTCTTGACTTTTTTGGCTCTCTTACTCTCCTTGTCTCTTCATCTCTTTCTCTCTCGCACTTATATTTATCTCTCTATATCTCCGATTCTTTGCTTTCATCGGTTTACAAAAAAAGCCTAAACTTTCCATTTTGGTTTTAAAATCGTATAGTCAATTCTACAATTTTCATGTTTGATGTACTTTTAAATAGAGATGAATATTTTCATTACACTTTGATTAAATAGCATAAATTGCTATAAATATAAGAACCATGTCAATTCAAAGAGAAAAAAAATGAAGAAAATAACTCGAGAAAAAGAGATGCATAGAAAATCGGATACAATTTTAAAATCATTTGCTAATCAATAACATAATTTTAAAATCTTAGACATAATATAGATATTAATTTAAATTAATGATTCTGAAGAACTATTTAAAGTGACTGATGAATAATACTTACATTGATAAAAGCTTTAAATAACTAGAACTTGTATTTTGTCTTTTTAAAATTTAATAATTTATTTTGCAGTATACGCGGATAGACATCACAGATGGATTCATTTAATATACATAAACGAACCAACGTTTTCTTTTTTTACACTTATATAAAATATATGTAATATTTGTTTTTCAGTCTTTTCTTACTTACTAATATATAACTTATTCTAATTTACTTAAAATGAACTTTATAAAGTATTATTAAAAACAGTTACTTTTTCCGATTTATTTGTATATTAATTATAGTAGTATTTATATAAAATTGGACAAACTAGATTTTTTAAATATATTAATAAGTATAAAACATTTTTATATTCAAATTGCATAACTTTATATCTATAATGTATTTTTTAAAAAGTTTTCTATCATGCATATAAAATATTTATGAATGTAAATAATATTTACATGAAATATTAAAATAAAAGTAATACACATATGATATCTATACTTGACTTCTTTATATTTAATTCATATTCAAATTAATTTTAAAAAATATAACTTTATTAGTTTTTTTTTATATTTTGTACATGACACATGTAAAAATTACAAGAAATTATCTTGTATAAATGCTATAAACTATCTATATTTATTTTATAAATCAATAAAACAAAAATTTTTTGTTGAGTATGAAACATTTTTTTTTTAAATTTCATTCATTATTGAATTTTATGGATACTTTTGATGATAGATATACATTGTATTAATGAATTGATCAATCGTATTTGTACGAACGAATAGATATACAGTAAAAAGCTTATAATTTTTTTTATTTTTTCAATTGATCACATATTATCAAAAATGCAAAATATCTTATTTTGGTATTTACAAAAACACACTGCACTTGCAGCAACAAACAAGTATTTCAAAAATATTTTAAAGGAATTATTTATAACTTATATAAATGTATATAAAAAATGATTAGTCACTGATCATGATTAGTTGAAGAAATTCAATAAAACATGCACAATCAGCAATATGTTTGACAATTGCATACCTAACTAATCTATGTGCCGAGCATCACAGAATTCAATGTACACAGACAAACCATTGTTTGTATCTTTTTACATTTATATAATACATACGCGGATCTCACAATACCATTCATTTCTAAGTTATAAACATACCACTCTCAGTAACTCAAAACATATATAAAACTTATTGCAAAGCCATAATAAAGACAAGAAATACTTTGTTCTTGAGATAAAAAGTCGAAATTTCATTCGCAAATCTTTTGAATCTTATTTATGGATGCTTTTGTCACATAATAAAATTTGATTTTGCACATAATTTTCTTTAAATACACACTAAGAGCAGGATGTTGCATTATTAAATTTTTTCAACCATGTCTGTATTACCAACGTTTTCATTAGGTAAAATTAAAATTTTTTTTCAATCACAACAATTGCAATTTTCTTTCTGCTGGTAAAATTGATAATTCAACGATACAAGCGTGTAAAATTCCTTAATGCATGAACGATTACCTTTGGTTCTTCTGCTCTGTAATTATATCATAATATTTGACAAATTAATATTTATTTTAATTGATAAATAAACTAATAAAATACTTTACATATATTTACTTTGATTATTAAAAATTTGTTGTTATAAAGTAATTTTTTTACATACCCAGTGACCATAATATGAAATTGTCGAAGTTGTTCTGGTGTTGCAGTTGGAGATCCTCCTGCGTTTTCACAAGGCATTTGGCTTATAGCTTGTTCTAACCACATTGAAGTATGCTGAAAATTTAAGTTTTAAAAATAAATTTTAGATGTAAGAAATAACTAAAAAAATAAGTTAAAAAATGGATACCTCTCTACTTATTATAAGTAATTCAAGTACGGCTTCAGCAACATCTGACATCATGTAAGAAGATAAAGAAAATACAGCAGCATGCAAAAGTCTAGTAACTAATGTTTGACCTTTTTCGCGTAAAATATCTTGAACCAATTGTTGTCTGATTGTGAAATCTGATTTATTCTACCATGACAAAAGATTTTTTAATGTTTAAAATATATTAATTCAATTATAAAATTAAATATTATTGATAACTTACTTCGCAATTATGACCACTATGTAGAAGATCATAAAAAAATTTCATAACTGAAGAATTTGCTTCTTTATGGTCTAAGCTGCAAGCCAGCAAAGCACAGTCTAATATGCTATTTATCATAGGAGAATGTAAAAATGGTACAGGTGAAGTTTGTAAAAACCTTAAATACATCAAATTATTTTTTATTAATAACCCTAATTATTTTATAATTATTCTAATTAATTTTTTTTTTTTATCACCTAGCACAAAGTCTGAATAAATCATCTACAGTATCAGGATGATGCTTAAGTCCATCGGTTTCTTGAAGTATCGTAAATGTAGGACCAATAAAAGCTTCTAGCATTGCTAATAAACCTGAAATATACTCCATATCCGTACCAAATATATCAACTAAAATAGACCCAAGATATAAAAAACAACTATGATGATGTGCAACATACAACTGAATAATCTAATGAAGAAGAATATAATTAATAATATATTGATTTATTTATTTTATTTATTATGGTATAATTATATGTTCAAGTATAATTACTTGTTTTACTAAAGGTTCTAAGATATGAGCTGAATATTTTCCAAGGCAACGTATAATAAATCTCAAACATCTACAACATCTCTCCATGATTCGTGAATCTTGTTGATAAGTATTAAAAGTATTAGATATAACTGGCCACATCTAAAGATTAAAATTAAATCTTATAATTGTTATATTTGTTATTAATAAAAACATTCTTCTAACCTCGATTGCAGCTGCTTGACAAGGATGTGAATTACTAGATTTATCAATCTCTGGAGTTGTGTGTCTAAACACAGCAGCTAATCTATCTAGCCACAAAATTGGATCAGTTTTTGAACCTCTTTCAAAAGGTACTCTTTCCTCCATTAATAAATGGCACAAGGGTCTTGCCTGGATCCAACAAAGTTCCTTCATAGAACTTTCGATTTCATTTTTTGGTAGTGTAGATAAAATATTAGCTACCCCTAAAAATAATATTTAGATTTAATTTTATTATTATTTATAAATATAAAACAAAAAATTTGTAACATTTAATAAAACCAAAAAATTAAATTAAAAAATTTCATTAAATAACGTCTTAAAATAAAAATGTATTATCAATTAAATATTTAAACTCAAAATTTACATAGTTTGCTGTTAATATAACTCATAAATACCCTTAAGAAGGCCAATTGCTGCTTGATTACTTAAAGCAAAATTATCTAGTGAATGGGCAATATGTAATAAGCCTTGAAAATGTGATGCCATGTGTTTTGGACATGCTGTACAAATACTGTGAAGAGCATTAGATGCTGCACTACCTAATCCTTTTTGACTTAAACAAGTCAATAGAAAATTCAGTATAGGTTCTATGAAATACAACAAAAAAATCGTTATATTTAAAATTTTGTTCGAAATATCATTTGAAATTTCAACATAAGTCTTTCATTGAAATAAAATTATAAATTCCTACCTAGTGACTGAGGATGACTATTTATCCACTCACAAAGTTCTCCTAATAAAAGTATACTAGTATGTCGTACAGCAATATGTGTATTTTCAGGTAAATTTAAAATAGCTTCTACAACTTTCGGTACAACGTCATTTTCTTCACTAAAAAATTAATTTACTTATTATTATTATTATAATTACTATTATAAACTATAATACTTAAAAATCAATTTCAAACAGGTTAATTGATTTAATATTTAATAGCAGTTAATTTCGAACGTACGGTAAAATATTTTTTGCAACTGCTTGCATAACAAATAAAGCAGCTTCGGTCATATCCCATGTTGGTATCGTAACACTTTGACCTTGTGGTCCAGCTGCACCAGTCAAAGTAGAAAACATTTGTCGAAAACAGTGACTACTTCCAACAACAAAAACTACATCCTTTATTAATTCAAATACGCGCATTCTAAAATCTGCAAACCCATCTCCTTCCTCGATTAGTCCGAGCTGTTGAGCAAAATAAAAAATATTATTAATATTAAAAGTCTAATCGTCTATAGTTATAATTAACTCTATTTACATGATCTGGTTCCATTTGACAATGCCTACAAAGAGCACCGATTAACCTTTCTATATAAGGTTTGAAAACACAGGTTAGTTCGTCATTATTTCTTTGATAAAGAATTTCTGAAAGTCTATACCAAAGGATAAATGTAATTTGCGCTACCTACAAAAATAATTTACAATGGCATTATAATAGAGTATTTCTGTGTAATTCTAAGTAAATAGAAAGTTGATTTACGTACTTCATAGTCATGATGGCCAACACACATTAACGCGAAATCTAATGCTTTGATGGCATAATGTTGTTTGCCATTCATACTACCATTAACGATCGTCTCTAAAAAAGTTTCGGCTAACTCAGTAAAAATGCGACAGTAATTTGTAGACCTGTAGTGTAAGAAAATTAAATTCTTTTATTTTTTAATAAAATATTTACAGAAAATGTAAATCATTATATTATTATTATTCTTATTATCATTATAAAATAACGTTAAAAAAATTTCAAAGAAAAAATAATGTTTAATTGATCTATAATTATATTGAAAATTTCATCATATATAATAAATTTTTTTTAAAAAATTAACTTACTTGTCCATATCTTCATGTGCAACAGATACATGGTAAGGTTGTTCTAAAGTTACAATTCGCGAAAAAAGATCCAATTGTAATTGTTGTAATGGTACAATTGGATCACCAGAATTTGGATCTCTATTTGTGAGTGTATTTTCTTCCAAAACTTGTAATATTATAGATATGCAATCAGCAGCTGCTTCATGTAACTGAGGTCCTGACATATTATTTTGTAAAACCTAGGAAAAATATATATGAAAATCATAATTTTTTTACTTAAAGACATTAAATTTTTAAAAATACAATAAACAACTAATACTTAAACTAATAACTAAAAATTTGAATTGAAGTTGATTAAGCAATATTTTTATTCTCTAAATTTATAAATTTACTTAATACATGAACTGTAACTTACTTCAAATGCTAATGTTATTATATTTCTAAATGATGGAGTAATAAGAGATATTGCATGTATAGTTATCCAGCTTGTGAAACACCTCAGGACTCTGACATATATTAGGACATCGTCAACTTTTTTTAAGCATGTAGTCTTTAAAATTTATTAATAATTTTAAATGTTGTTTTCATTATAATTAAAATTATAAAATGTAAAATACAAGTTAATATTTTATATATGACATACCAAAAATTCTAAAACCGAGTCACCATTTGCAGTAAAATTGTTAACAATTTGTTGCCTACGATTTGCACCTAATCTTAAAAATCGAGAATTAACTTCTTCTGGCAAAACTGTCAAAATCTCTAAAAGAGGCCATAAACTCGCAGGATTATCTCCAAATTTTTGTATCAAGTCCATTATTGGTTCTTGCCAGGAAGCCATTTGTAATATTAAATCTGCCAATGCCAAACACAACTACAAAAAATTAAAATTTTATACGATGATAATATAAATTATTCAAAGATTTATCAATATAGAACGTTTATAGACCTGTGTAACTATAATTTTATCTGTATTTTTGTTAATTTGTGATATGTGATTTAAAAGAGAATCTCTGAGGGAAACATGGGACACCATTGGTAGCTCTTGAAAGCATAATTGAATTTTTGTTCTCATAGTTTGTGCTGCAAAGTAACACGATTCCAAGTCTTTTTTTTGTTGCAACATTTCGTCTGCAATTTTCCATGCATAGACCTAAAAAATTAACAATATTAATTATTTGTTAAATTATTATAAATTAATCTATAAATGTATTATTTTAATATACTATTTTGATCCTATTAGTATCTTAATTTTATCATACTGTTTAAATATAAAATTTTTATTATAAGAGTAAATAAAAATTATATATGCTATTAAAAGTAAAAACGTACAAACTTTTAATTAAAATGGTAACAACCTGAATCAATCAAATTCTAACTAGTATTAATATGAATTAAGTAAAATATAATTGACAAAAATAAAATTGTTTCTTAAATGAAAATTTTCTTTTTATGCAGTTAAGTATTTCTATAAATATTAAATTGCATGTTCAAATTTATGTGACTAATTTTGATCAAAATAATATAACAATTCATAACTATTGAATAAATAAGAATAAATGAAAAAAATAGGTTATGATAATGACGAAATAAAAAATCTTTCAGAAAATTGGTCTTTAAAAGCATATTAAAAATAAAAAAGGTAGTAAAAATATAATTGAAGTGAAAATAAAATATTTGACTTAAACTCACCGATTTTTGAAGTTCGCCTAGCCATTGTGAGGCCCTTTCTTTTTCTGTTGAGTTCGGATTATTATAAAGCGAGAACACGGCTTGGTAGACCGTATCCAGCGGGGGTGGCGAATTCATACCTACCCGTGTAAAGTATTTTTGATAGATGAAAAATTAAGGAAAAATAGGGAATTCTCAGCCTGGAGAGGGGAGATCGGGCTAAATCGGCCCCATGCAGATCTCGTATGTAACCTAGCTTGCACGGAAGAACCGCAAGAAACACTAACGGAGATGTATGCAGTGTCTCAGATGCAGGGTGCGTTACGACGACGTCCGAGAACGGCTGTTCTCTCGTATAATGACTATCGGTGCATGTGCGTCTCTTACATGCGCGCTTTTGCGGATCCTGGACAAAGTTATATATATTTCATGTGCTGAAAAATTGCCGGGAGTTGCGGAGCGCATATTAAAAGATACGTATCATTGGATTTCTACTTTATCTACTATTTTTAAAACTATATTTTATATTTAAAGGATTCTTTTTTGAATTTATTAAAAAGTGCACAATATAATTAGATAAATACATAATGTTAAATTTAATTCAAATTATATTTTAACTTTAAGATAACTATATTTTACTATTTTAAAAAAATGTTAATTAAATAAAAATTTGATCACTAATACTATGTATACTTATCATTTAATTTTTATCAATAATACAATAAATTTCTTAATTAAATTTCGTACATATAAAAAGTTCAAAATAGAAATCGATTTATTTAAAAAATTTACGCCATCTAACTGATTTGAAAAATACTAACAGAACTTCAGACGTTCATCTACGTCACACGCCATCTTGAATTATATACAATATGTTTTGAAGTACACGCATCTACATAGCAGTAAAGTGTTTATATTTGTAATATTTTGACCATGTTTTGTAATGGTTTGTTATCACCTGTCAAATCAAATGTTTGACAGGAAAAAGTTATAAAAAAACTTTTAATATGAGCGACTTTAACATTCCAATAATTGAACCTACTGTAGATTATACAAAGGTTTGGTACTTTGAATACAATTACATCATAATGATTTTTTCAAATTAACCTCTAATTTCATTTATAAGTTAATTTTAGTCAGCTAATTAAAAATGTATTTATGTCAATATTTATAAATGTTTAGGTTCCTCCTATTAATCAAAAAAGGACTATAGCTTTTATAAATCATTTTATTGCTCATACCGTAACATTTTTGAACAAATTTGCACTATCTTGTGAAGAAAAACTATTTGAATTTGAAAATAAACTGCAGAGAATAGAAGCATCGTTAGAAATTTTAGAAGCTAGGGTAAATCTTTTTTTATTGCATTTAAATTAAATCAACATCAACTAATAATTTCTATTACTAATCACTTCTATCTAGTTATCATCTATCCCAGTTATTGAAAATGTCTCACAAATACAATCAAAAATTCAAAATGAAGTTGAGGATAAAAATAAAGATTTGGAAATTGAACATACAGAACAACACACAGAACATATAGAAAATGTAACGAAAAAAATTGACGAGCCTGACAATAATGTTCCTACTAAACCTAAGATTGAAGAGACTGAAAGTGATACCCAAGTGATAAGTTCAGATCCTCAATATGCAAAATACTTTAAAATGATTTACTTTGGTGTACCAAAACAGGCTGTAAAGATAAAGATGCAACTAGAAGGATTGGATCCATCCTTATTGGAGTAAGATTTTTTACATTTCTACGAAACAATTTATTTATTCTTTCAGCCATTTATAATATTCATTTTTTTATTAGTAATCCAAATAAATTGGTTCCAAAAACAAAACCTGTTAATGAATCAGATGAATCAGAAAGTGCGGATGGTTAAAGAAGCCAAAATATAGATTTTATATATGTATTTTTACTTTGTACAGATGTTAAAATAAAAAAAGAAAATTTACAAATCAGTAAAGATATTTATTTTATTTTTATTAAATACAAGTCCCTTAAAGTTAGAAAATAATTAACTTCTTAGAACTGAATCATCTGGCCCTGAAAAGTAATAAGAAACATTAATACACTTTTACTTATAATGCATCAGCTTAAATGAATAGTTTTTCTACGCACCTTCCTCTTTTTGTCACCACCAAGTTCAAAATGCTTGCAGCGCTTAAGAGGAATCTGTTTCCTGTATTTGCATTCAGTGCATTCCATCCTCAACACAATTTTCTTGGTAGTTTTAGCCTATAATTTAATAAATATAAATGTTATTAATAAATAAATCTGTCTATTTTATAAATATATGTGTTTCTATTTATTTATATGTACATGTATTCAAATTATGTAATTCATAATAAAATAATAAATATTACTTTTCTAAAAGATGTTAAAAAAACTATTTTAATTCGATAAATTTGAATGTTTAATAATGAACATTTTATTTTAATTTTTGTATTCATTTATATCTAATAATTTTTAAAGTATATTAACCAAATAAATTAAAAAATAATATATAAAATAAAAAAAATTTTAACAATTTAATCAATTAATTAAATATACTGCACATTTTCGAAGTAAACCATAGTTTATTTTTCAGATAAAAAAGAGTAATTATTTTAAAGCAAATATTTACATTAATATAAATTTAACTTATTTTCAAAAAACAATATCTATCATAGATAAGTTTAAATTTAAGTTGTAGTGTACAAAATAAAAATGACTATATTTATTGCACACTAATTTTTCAAGTTTTTTACATAAGTCAAAATTTTATTATTATTTACAATACTAAAGAATATTTCTTTCATGAAACAAACAAGATACATATCGATTTTCAAATATATTTTCTCACACTTAATTTACAATTTAAGAATAGTAAAAATAATAATAGTAATAATACTCTTTATGAAAATAACTAAAAAACATTTCAAAATCATACCTTCTTTCTGAAAATAGGCTTTGTTTGTCCACCAAAACCTTGCTGTTTACGGTCATAACGTCTTCTACCTTGAGAAGCTTGTCTTTCTTTACTTTTTTTGTATTGTGTTACTTTATGAGGTTTGTGTACTTTGCACTTTTTGCAAAATGTGCGCCTCTGCTTAGGTACATTCACCTAAAAAACAGAAATTATGAAGCATTATCATTTAGCTATTATATTGTTCAAATTTTAAAACTATAATAAAATGTATTAAGTTAATTTTACATAAACCAATATTCATAATTAAATTTTTTAAATGAAATTAATAAATCTTGAAATAAACATGTGTGATTATTATTTTAATATTATTAAACTTATAGGTTATGTTACACAGTATCATGGACATACCAAAATAATAAAGAAATTAAATATGACATCTATCAATTACTTGTAAAGAATAAATATAACTCTAAAATATAAGTTTCAGCTTTCATTACATTCGGATGTCATTGATAAAATTGGATAAAAATTAGATTTTTATATTATTCGTTTACCTACCATCTTGGATGTATGGAAGGAAAAGGAAGTGAAAACGTCATACGCAATTGAAGGGAAGTCAACGGTAACGACATCTGTTTAACGCATGCGCAACTTTTCGGCGTGGTTTTTATGAAAAAATTTTTCTACTTTTCGACTTCTTTATTATACGCGATTTATTTTTCAATTCAGCATAATTATTCTTTAAAATTCTTTTCAATATAAGAGAAATCATTTTATAATAATAGCTTGGTAGTTAACATAAAAAAATACATGCACAAATAATTTGTGCATCATGGAGGCGTATAAGCTCAAGACTCGTGAATAGCTTACTTTCACACTAACAACTGAAATCAACTTTGCAATTTAATCGATATTACTAGAACAATAATAATACTCGTTAGCCGACAAAATATTTGTCTTCCTTGTTCGAACGAGAATTGAAGAATCATAATACAATGCATTATGACAATATCCGTTTGCAAGGTATTCTTTGACAAGCTTATTTTTTTTCAATTCCGCGCGTGTATAGTACAGTCGGATCACATTTATAAGCGCAATAAATGCGATGACTGGACAGTACAAAAGAGATAGAATGAATTAGAGCAAGACAGAGAAATTTATGCAGAAGTGCTGAGCAAACGAGACGGAAAATGTAAGAAGTCGGACGGTAACCATCTCGAATATAATTTCAAGACTGCACACAATTTGCAGAAAAAATAAATGATTCACGCCCACCTTAGTCAAAACAGAAACTATGCAAGCGTGGGCGCAAACCGTGCGGTACAACATATTACGGTGTTTGACAATATACCTGAGTAATTATCATCAGCTCTCGAACTGTACCCTAACCGTATTTTAGAACAGAGAAAATATGTATAAGATGGGAAGCGGCCTTTTACAGCCCCTTTTATGTTTTTGATAAGCGTCATTTTTAGTACTCTGAAACTTAAATATTTTCTTTCGTTATAGAGAAATATCTAAAAATAATGTATATATATATAATTTAAAAATAATGTCATAAAAATATTAAAATTGTTAAAATTTAAGTACAAAAATAAGAAACTGGCGTCTTTACGAAAATAAGTATCTTAAAAAAATGTCCGCTATGAAAATTATATATTTACGTTTACATCTTATTCTTAATTTAATGCTTGAACGTAAAGCTTTTTCGAAAATTCAGTTAGTATTGATTGAGTAGCGTTTTACGATTGTATAATATTCTCGAATTATTTTTTCCTTTATTTTTTATTCATTATAAATTGATAATCAAAATTCCATTAACGACTAAAATTTTGTACGTGATGTTATGTAAGATGTAGTATAAACGTTACAAATTACGAAAATAAAAATTAATTAAATAAAAAATGACACAAAAAAATTTGATTCTTCACACGCCGAATTTTTTTCGATCAAAATCGTTTTTTCCCTCTATTCTTATACATAACCAAGTCGTTTGTATACATAACTCTCGGGTTGCATCGTACATTTTTTCTTTCAACGACATGCAGCACGACGACACACATCGTAAGTAACATATACAGTCAAGGTGCGTAAGTATACGTGCACGAGAAAGCGTACACGTAGGAGGATTGAAATTTCAGGCGTTACGTGTGTACATGTAAGCGCGCATGCGGGGGTAAAGCATCATCGCGCAAGGGCAGTTCGCACGCGCGCTTTTGCTTTCCCTCTCTTCTCCCTTGCCCCGCCGCTTTTCGATTTTGGAGTTTTGGTAGCGAACAACACGCGCACTCGCGCGGGAAAATGCTGGCCTCACCAGCCCTTTAGATAGATTCGGATATAAACCTACGCTTCCGGGATATTTTGCTGCTTTTTTTTTTTTTCTTTTTTTTTTATTTTATTTTTTTTTTATTTTAAGGATGTTACGTCATCAAAGGAAATAGAGTACATCGATTTTCCCTCTTTTCCTCTTTGTAGAATAAACATGACTACTGAACAAGTCAAAAACGAGAGCAAATATACTGCGACTATTATCGAAAAGATGCCGGAGAGTCGTATATAGCACAGAGAGGAAGAGAGAAAGAAGAAAGACGCGTACGAAAGACTAGCCAAGTTTATCTTTTTTTTCTCTCGTTCTTTTTTGCAGTATGCTCTGGTGGAAACATCCTTGTCGCAACGATTTTTGGAGTATAATTATTACTTATTTTTTTAACACCGATAGAAAGTTCATACTTGCATGAATTTTTAGTACGTCGATAAAATATTGTACGAGGTCGGCAATGACACAATCATGCTCTATTCCTATTCCGCTCCGTTTTCTCTTTCCGAGCCGGCATTTTCCGCGACTAGTATTGTCTTATTTAAAAACGTAATACTATGTTAAAAAATAATTTTTTATTGTATATAGTAAGAAAAGAATACATGGATACTAGAACATTCGACGGGCCAATACTGCTATGTGAAATGCAATCGCGCGAGGTCTACATGGGCGTTTTATCGGCTTTCAAAGCCGCGCCATCTTCATTTTTGAACAAAGCCAAAGGCGTGCGGCGTTTGAAACGTGGAGCGGTAGTACATGGTATATAAAAGCACAGTAAGAGGATGAGGCTGCGAGCAACGTTGCCATATCCTTTTTCTACGGATTTTTGTTCTCTTAATGTGTGCTGTATGTGTGTAGTATAAAAGATATAGGTAAACTTTCGAGATATTATATTTCTAAAACCGAACGCGATTCGGCATGTTAGACGAAAATACAACTATTGTTGCTTTTCTCTATATTTTTCCTAGTCTTTGCTAATGACGTGATAATGATAGAGAATGTACTTTTAATTTTGACACTGATGCGCACTTTACTTTTGTTTTCAAGCGTTTTAATTTAGTTACTTGATATTTTTAACGAACTATTTATATACTCGCTAATATATACATATATATTTTACTGAGAAATATTTTGATTATTAAAAACATTCAATATACGTAGATAGATAAAAAGAATTGGTTTCACAGTTTTATGCAATAAGATGGCGCTGTTTTAATAACGAACGATGTTTTTGAAAAAGCATCTTATATTCGGGCCGTAATATTGTAAAAAGGTAGAAGATTTTTATTGAATCATAATATCATTTTTGTTCCTTTTCTACTAAAGAGTACACCAGAGTAAATTATGACTTGCTGATTATCTAAGCAATGGACTAAAATAAACAATTAGATTAAAATTAAAAATTAATCGGTAAAATATTATTTATATTTTAATATAATGAATAATGTATATCGAAAAACTGTTTTCACTTTACAAAGAAAGTATTTTACAATGGAAACATATTTAAAGAATTTTCATATATTTCCAATGATTTTTAAACTTTATATCGATTAAAATATAGATAAATTGTAGAAAAAATGTTCGTAATAAAATAATTTCAAAACTCGCGCCAATTACTCGCTCGGCATTCATTTCGTCCACCCGGCAACGTTGCTCTCTTGTGCCTGCACACACAGCTGCTCTCAGCGAGTCTCACACATATACGCTTATACCCACACATAAGCTTAGTGAAGCTCGTGCACTAACACAAACTTGAGCGCGGCACGCTCCGCTTCTGACCAGTTCGCCGCCTCTCCTCTCTTTCCCGCTCTTTCTCTCTCCCTCAAGCGCGGAAACCGCGCTCGCTCTCCTCGTTTACGTCAATGCCACTTCTCCACTTATCTGTACATGTATTTTATATTTTACAGGCCAAATGTAGAATTAAATTAATCGACTGTTCGAATGTTGAAATAAAAAATTAATATTTTTGTAGAAATTAAGAGATTGTAAGCTATAAAAATTTTTCTGTTATTGATACGGTGACATATTATTACATTTCGAGGTCACGTATAACCGGCATCATTGAATCACAATTTAGTATACAAATAACATTGAAAATTTTATAATGAATAAATAAAAGATTTTGATTTTTCATTGAAATAAAATAAATTTTGTGTATTATCGCGTATAAATTTTGTTATAAAAGATTGAATTAATTAAAGTATGTAACTGGTTCGACATTTTTAACTCGATAATCTATGAAAAGAAATTAACAAAATAAAAGAATTTTTTAAAGAAAATAAACCAGTGCATATAAACAAATATTTTCCAGGCGTTACTCCAGAAAATAAAAAAATAATCTCTCATTTATATTGGACGCACGAAAGGCAGGGAATCCCGCTAAAATGTACATAGTGTGGCTACGGTAGAATCCAAGAGCGAGCGAACAAGAAAGAGTGGAGAAGCGGCACAACAGTCCCGGCTCTCTTTCTATATCCCCTCTCTTCCTTCCCTGCCCCGGTCTTCCCCTCGCCGGCAACCCTGGCTTGGTTCGCCAGAGCACACCCCCCTACTCTCCAGCCCCAGCGGCGTTCTACGTCTCTCCTCGTCAGCTCCCCTCTCGTTCGGCGTTTCTTTTCCCCCTCGAGTGCCCCCTTCCCTATTTGCATCTCTCTCTCGCAACCATAAATGCCCATCGTTTCGTCCTCGTTGCACTCGAAAGGAAGGCTGCGGAGGAACGACGCTCAGCGCTCCGACGGGCACTTGGCCGGAAACCGACGCCGCGTACGGACCTCAAGCGACTCCACCAGTTGTCTCTCTCCTGTCCGACCGAACGCTACTTTACGTATATATATATACGTGCCCACGTAGCGGTAGTAGTATCACGTATATTCACATACATACAATAGTTCTGCGCGTGTAGGAGAAGCGAGAGACGAGGATTCACTCGCGCGGCACAGCGGAGAGAGAACGGAGCGAAGAAGAAGCAGTTGACGGACGACGGACTCTCGGGACGGAGACTTGGAACTCGGCGTTTATTAGCCAACGAGTACCTAAGATCGTGCGTCCACGGAGACTTATAGATAGACGATAGTCCGTAGACAAATTACATTTTAAGGAGAAAATCACAGACGTTGAACAACGTCAAAGAGAAGCGGAAGGCAATCCTAACGCAAACAAGACACACACAACTCTCGAAAATGAGTACCAAGGAAAACAGCGGTGAGGTCGCCGTGGAGAAGGTGACGGAGAACGACAAGCCTAACGCAGAACCCAAGTGTGAGATCAAAGGCATCAAGAGGGCGGCAGAGGTGAGTTTGCCACAATCTTTCAATTATTCTTGTTAAATCACTTTTTTTTTTTTTTTCAACATTCGTGTTCACGCTGCATTCGATTATAGAATAAGATAGACATAGAACAAGAAAAGAAACGAAAGATGGAGTTAGCGGAATCGCGCGCGCGCGACTGTAGCGTTATACAAGTTTTTAATGCACGTGCGCCTTTTTTCTCACAATCATCGACAAGCTAAATATGTGAATTAAGTATTGTCGATAGTTTCCTAGAGGACGATGCGCGAGGTGGCCGAGTCACGCCGGCCGGCGCGATAGCGGCGGTGTGCGCGACAAGACTCCATTTTCTTACCTTTGTACAACGTATTTCTATCATCTTTAATTCGTTTGTAATGCACGTTTTCTAAAAATATGAAATATTCTCGTATCGTTTTAACCTTTTTAATGCATACGTGGTACTTTCTCGATATTTCCATCAGAAAATGGGTGACGAATAATAGTTCGGTCGAATAGAAAAAATGGCGCGTCGAGCGCCATGAGGTATAAGAGTGAGAGCGAGCGAGATAGCGTATGTTGCCAGCACACAAGCAAGAAAGAGATAGAGCGCGAAAACTTGAAGAGTCGCGAGCTTCGCATACACAGCGTGGATTGCATTCGGGACGCCGCCATGCTTAAGACTCGCTCTCAGTACCTTTTGCGGCTCGCATTTACGGCCTTTGTATTACATATTGGATTCATATTTCTTACAATATCGCGTGAAATCATGCTTTATAATAACCGTTTGTTTTTACAAACAGAAGTTTTTATTGACTTTAAAAAATAAACATATCTACGGAATTAGCAGAGCGACGCGCCGCGACCGCCATGTGCTCTTCGGTTTATCCTGCTTAGTGTTTTTTTTTTTTTTTTTTTTTTTTTTTTTTTTTTTTTTTTATTATTTATAGATATTCG
Organism: Chalcis sispes; assembly: GCA_949987625.1. Classification (NCBI taxonomy): domain Eukaryota; kingdom Metazoa; phylum Arthropoda; class Insecta; order Hymenoptera; family Chalcididae; genus Chalcis; species Chalcis sispes. The sequence goes on along the minus strand of OX465097.1, from coordinate 23,048,769 downwards.
ATTACAATCTGATTCTCTATTTTATTATTATTGTACAAATTTCAAAACCTTACTTTCAAACCTTTTTTTTAAGATATAAATTACGCAAATATTAATCTAAAGCACGCGCATTGGAAAAGTCCAAGGGACGCCGCCATTTTTCTCCCGCTGTCATGTGTTCGAGAGAGAAAGAAATGTCTTTCGCCAGAAAATCATAAAAAGCTGATTATACAGCTTTACCGTGAAAGTGGCGACGACGACGTTGTTATCGTCGCCCTCATACTCCCGCGCATTTTTTCCTTTCAACTTGTATATCGTACGTGCATTGTACGCGAGGCCGCTGCATAGTGGCGCTCACCGTCGCGCTCCATTATGGCCGACGACTGTATACCGCGAAAGCAACGCCGCGCGTCCGCGTTAGCGTGCGCACGCTCCTTCAATTACTCTCTCTTTTTTATCTATCAATGCGACTCGGCGCTTTTTTTTTATCCTCTCCTTACTTATCTCCTTGTATGCGTGTGTCTCCACATCTACAGTTGTTTCTGTGTATTTCGCGTAATTGATCGATAATTTGTCGTCGCTACGTCAAGCGCGCGAGAAGATAGAGAGAGGATGATAATTAGACACCGATTCGCGAATGTATTATTAATAGACGACGCGTGTTAGGAATAAGATAAAAATAATAATAATTAAGAAGGCAAGACAATATTTTACAATGTCTGTATCAGACTGGTATCTTGCATAGTAATTGTTTACGAAATACGCCGTCGACGCGCCGCTTCGCTTCTCTCTCTCGCTCGCTATATTTCTCGCGGCCGCCATGAACCATCGTAAGTCGCGTATCTATACCTCTTTCTTGGTCGTTCGGCGCGTACGCACGTTCCCTTCTAGCAAAGGTAGTAGAGTACGAACCTTCGAGAAAACAGCGAAACTTTTCCACTACGCTTTTCATTGCGTCGCGCTCCGATATTGTATTTCTATATCTCTAGATGATTTTAAACCTTCGAAAGAAACAGAGAAAGAAGAGCGTATTTATAGGGGGATGATGAGTTCTTGCTAAGCAAATGAGAGAGACAGAAAGAGAGAGAAGCCGGCATCGCGGCGCGCCGGTAGAAAAAGCAAGCTTTTCCCTCCGAAATCCACCGGTCGATTCACATGCGCGTCTCTCCCTCTTTCTCTTTCGCTCTCTTGTTCCAATAAACGCTTCTTCGAGAGATAGAACGAGAGCGAAATAGAAGCTTCGGAGAGGCGCGCGCGCGTCACGTGGACGCTAAAGAGCACACGGAATAGAGATTTCCCGTTTTCTTTTTTTGGCAATCTTTTCGAGATGATACAAAATACTTATTTGTCATCTTTGATATATATTCAACTAAAATGGCAGATTAGATCGTTTGTTTGGATGACGCTTAGGGAAGGAGGAACCTGATTTTCGCGCAGCTGCGACCACGCGCGACACAAACAAGATGCGCAATCGATTGCCTCCTTATGGGCTTCATTATATCTTGCTCGCGTAACGCCTATACTCATATGAACACGCTCAAACGTTCTTCTATCTATATTTTAACTCCAGTCTCCTTATCTATCTTATAAAAGGCCAAGATTTCCTCAAAAATCGTTGGAGACGCATTGATACAGATGAACGGTGCGACAGGGAGGGGGAGGGGGAAGGGAGGGAGAGAAAGCAACGTTATCTGGAGAAGCATAAGCGCGTACATGTCGTATTTTCCCAAAGAGTAAGAGAGAGAGAATGCGAATGAGAAGAACAAGCTTCTTCTCGTTCTCTTAGTCGGTCGGTTACGTGATATTTGTGGAAACGGCCATGTTTTTACTCCGAGCCGCCCGGCGCGACGGCTGCGGTGGCAGCCGTGCGCGCGCGTCGCTGCTACCGCCACCGTCGTCGAAGCTTCACGGATATACGAACGCTCACAAGAGACAGGGACGGAAATAGAGAGGCGGGAAATACATAGCGAGTCGTGCGAGAGAAGCTTTTTTCTCTCTCTCTCTCTCACGACGTCGATTCAGGAAAATACGCGATCGATCATCACAACACTTGCGCCTCTCCGGGTCTTTCTGAACTCTACGATCTAGTTTACTTCATTATCAATCTTATATATATGTTCATACATCATATACACCCTTTATTAATATATGTAACACTTTCGTCGTGAACTTTGCCCCTTCGTTATTTATTTACGTGCTTGTACGATACATGCCGCTTCACGAGCTTATTTTTTTTTTCTCTATCGGTTTCTTCTTTGGCTTAGTTTTTGAATCGATCGAACGAACGACGCCGGCGCTGCATTACTTTCGCACAGCGATTTCTCTTTTTATTTTTTACATTTTTACGTTTTTACATTTTTAGACACGCACGTATAGAGGCACGCGTGTACGAATGTTTGCAAATCTCGAGGTAGAAAGGGAGCGAGCAAGAGGGCTTTAGGTTATCTGACGAGGACCTTGTTATTGAACTCTCGGTGATAGTCTCGTGTGAGAAAGACGCGGGAGTAAGAGAAGAGCGAGAGAGAGAGAGAGAGAGAGAGAGAGAGAGAGAGAGAGAGAAAGAGAGAGAGAGATGCAGTCGATTACGTGTATATACATGAAACAGAAGATCGTGTGCGTTGTCGTCGGCTGCCGAGGCTGAATGCCGCCGCGCGCGTCGTCAAGCGGCGGCGACGCCACTGTCTCGCTTCTTCCTCTACGCTCACACTTGGACGCACGCGCACCTATACGTGTACATTCTCGCTGATTTGAACCAGTATCTGTGTGCGCGACGCCTTGCGAGAGCCAAGGAGAGAGAGAAAGAGAGAGAGAGAGAGAGAGAGAGAGAGAGAGAGAGAGAGAGAGAGAGAGAGAGAGAAAGAGAGAGAGAGAGAGAGAGAGAGAGAGAGAGAGAGAGAGAGAGAGAGAGAGAGAGAGAGAGAGAGAGAGAGAGAGAGAGAGAGAGAGAGAGAGAGAGAGAGAGAGAGAGAGAGAGAGAGAGAGAGAGAGAGAGAGAGAGAGAGAGAGAGAGAGAGAGAGAGAGAGATGAGCCGAGCTGCTTGGAAATGTTCCGTGCTGCGCTTAAATAATACTTTTTGTTTTGGACTTGTCGAGCTTTCTTCTGAGTTATCGATGGATTCTCCCATTGTTATTAGATTTGTCAATGACTGATTTAGATGTTTTTTTCTCTACTAATTTTTTTATGATTTGCTTTAAAATCAGTTTTAGCTTCTCTTTATGAAGAAAATTTTATTTTTATGATTTCATTATTAAATATTATTTATTCTGGATTACTTATAGTTTTAAAATATACTAATAAAATTTTGTAATGAGTTACATAATCATTATTTATAATTAATTTGTATAAAGTATAATTTAAATGTTTATTTAAATTTAACTTTGTAATATTTAAATTTTTTTTTTTTTTTTTGTTTTTTTTTGTAATGTATCTTGAATAATTTAATTATTAATAGTATTATGATTACGATTATGAAATAATGTTAATTTGAATAAGTCCGATGCTAATTTTAGATAAATTCAGAAGATATGAATTAGATTTCATCACATTTCGTTTTAAATTTCATGTATCACTTACAATATTTCATAAGTAAATTTTCTAAAGCATAATAAAGAATTTCAAATATGTAGATTATTGTTTTTTTTTTTTTTTTTTTTTTTTTTTTTTTTTTATAGTTTAGTTTAAAACGATCCCCGAAATTACATCTAATATTATACTTATCAATTATTCATAAGTAACCGTTTAGTACTCACAACTATCAAATAATTCATTAACATTGTGAATTTCATTTTTTTGTAAAATCCATTTTCTTTGTTTGATTGTCGTATCATAAGATGTCCGAGTTTGGCTCATAATTTAACCAAAAAGATGCTTTTCAAAATGCTCCTCTTAAACAAACACCGAATGCAGCAATGCATGAGAAAAGTTCCGTAACCGAGAACAATAGGAATATCGAAGTGATAGAAGAAAATCGACCGAATAAATATTGTATTTATGCAGCTCACATTTAAATTCAATGATAAACGTATTTATATTCGACCAGAAATAGTTTAATATTTTCATTGCGTCCATGAACGTCTAAGCATTATTATACCTTTTTTTCCCTTATTATCCTCCTCCACTAATCGAAAGCGTTGCTATTTTAATTTTTTCATGCTCGATAGTCAGATCATATTTTATTTTTATTTTTTATTTATTTTACATAACTCTCACACATTATGTATATAATAATACAATATGACAAATGGATAAATTTATTTTTGGTTATATTTAAATTTTTATGGTTTATATTATAAAAGATAAAAAGTTTATTCTGTCATCTATATTTACTACTATGATTTATAATATTAAAAGTTTAATACAAAGCCTCTTCTTATTAAAATAACATAATTATCCGTACGTTTAAAACATTTCAAATTTTGAAATATAGCATTAAAATAGTATAACTCAGACTCTGAGGATGTTAAAGAAGCGCGCCAATTAGTTTTCACCCTAGCAACTTTTTCTTATATATTTACTGCTATTTGGCTGCTAAAGTTATTACGGTTATTGCACGCTAAGCATTAGTTTCTTCACCTCGAACAAATTACACGTCGCCTTGCGTACATGAACGATTAGTAACCGAATTCCAGGCAAGGACGTTGTTCACCGGATTTTTTTTTTTTTTTTTTTTTTTTTTTTTAATTTAGGTAAAATTTCTTTTAAATTATTTATTGCAGATCGAAGATATTTTTACTCTTATCGACGTCTTTATTATGAAAGCCTTGCATATAAAATATTTATCCAAGATTATGACAAATATCTATTTTTAATTAGCCTTTATATCTATAAATAATAAATGTTGAACGGAAAATTAACATATTTTTGAAAATTTTACATCGTGACGGTTCTTTTTTTTTTTTTTTTTTTTTTTTTTTTTGTGGAATTCCAATCCCAGCTCATCTCTGCCCGTGCTTGACCGTCAAATCGCTCTTCTATCCGCGCCGTACTTGTTAACGCAGCTTAACGCCCTCTGCAATCCTCTTCGCTCTTTTCTCGTTCTCAAAGGCGCGTACTCTTTTCCCCTTGACGCGCATTTCCCCACACCCCCACCCTCTCTCTCCCTCTCTCGCTTACTCTTCTCAACGGCATTGCTCGCGCTCATCTTGATCACCCTCTCCCCTGTATATGTCGTCTCCTTTCACCTCTTTGCCGCGCGCCGGTGTGCTGCTGCTGTCGGTGGTGTCGATGTGTGTGTGTATACACGTGTACGTGTGTAAGCCATCGAAGAGAAGCGTGTGTTCTCGAAGGTGTGTGTGTGTGTATGAGCGCGCGAGCGCTTGCGCGTACTTCCTCCGGGAGAGAGAAAGAGAGAGCCGGCTTTCGTAGAGCCGGTCGCGTCACGATCCTTGCGCGTGCCGCCTCTCTTTCTCGCTCTTTCTTCCTTTAGCGTTGGGTGTTGTAGCTTCCGTTTGCTGTCCTCGATACATTTACGCGGTTGCCTCGTTGTTTTGTACTCGAAAATTTATCCGTGATTATAATTACTCCTTGAATTTGATTCGGTATCGTTCGTCGACGATTTTTCTTTCCCTTTTTTTTTACGTACGATTGGCAATTTTTTGTGATTGAATATTGTAATGATTCTAACAAGCAAAAAGTAGTTGAATCGAATTATTTTCCCATTCTGAAATTCAATATAACGAGAAAATGGGCGCGATGGCGATCCCTGGAAAGGAAAAAACTTTTTCTCCTTTAGAAACTAGAACAGGACATAGTTTCTGTGAACGAGTAAGAAGTAAGAGAGAAGGAGAAAGAGAGAGAGAGAGAGAGAGAGAGAGAGAGAGAGAGAGAGAGAGAGAGAGAGCGAGAGTAGGAATAAAAAAAAAGCTGAATCTATCCACCGGCATCTGGACCGCAACGTACGGAATATATAATCCTATAGATGTGTACTACCTACCACCGTCTACTCTTCCGCTTCTTCTTTCCCTTTAGTCCCTCCCCTCTTTTGGCGCGCAGCTTGTGCCGGTACAGGAGCTCTCTCCTATCTCCATCTCCCTCGCAGTGGGAAGGGTAGTAGCTGTGCCCCCTCCGTATAACTCGCGGGAGAACCGAAAACTCTCTTTTCTCTTTTACTCTGCTCCCTTATAGCCGGCGTTATCGTTATATAGAGCGTAGGTCCTTCTATGCTCTCTCGTCGTGTACACCTTGCGCTCTCTATTTTCCAGCTTTCTGCCACCAGTTTTGCTTCTTTTCGCTTCCGACTCTTTCTTTCTCTTTCTCATTCCTTTCTCGTTCGATCTTTATTATCCTTCAGGTGCAGTTTCTGCTCGTTGTTCGAATTTTTGTTTATATAAATTTGTGTTCGACAATGCACTCGATAAATTCAATTAAACTGGAATTAAAATGTTTTTTTTTTAATGAAATGTTAAAAATAATCATAAAAATTTGATTTCAAATGAACGTTTTTTCATGGATGTATTTTGTGTATTTCAGGAGAAAAATGACGAACCTAAAAAACAGAAGAAGGAAGAGAATGGCGATGGTGAAGTAGATGAGGAGGAAATCGACGAGGAAGTTGAATGTGACGAGGAAGAGGGTGAAGACATTGACGGTGAAGAGGATGAAAATGAGGAAGATATACCAGACGATGACGACGACCTGGAAGAAGGCGAAGGTTTGTACAAATATTTATCAAAAGTTAATTTTTTTTTGAGAATTAAAATAATGTTGAATTTAAGTTTCATAAAATATTTTTAAAAATTGTATAAGTATTTCATTATTTTTCAATCATTTAACTTTTTTTTTTATTACAGACGATGAGGAGGAAGATGCGGAAGCTGAGGGAGAGGTAGAAGAAGACGAAGACGACGCATAATGAAGGAACAGAGAGCCGCGTGTAAGTAAGAAGGGAGGCGGAGGAGCCCGACGGTGTGCCCGCAACCTCGTCGTCGTGGTCTTCGTCGGTCATCGGCACTCTATTCAAGTATAACACTTACTCTCATATTGAGTAGTTTGGTAGTACAGACCAACGTTGTTGACGACACCTGTCGGATGAATCCTCCCGATCTCTATAACTTAACAACAGTAACAACAGAAAACAAAAGAGCGTCGTTGACACCTTGCCGGAGTTGCGTCGGGCCGATACGCAGTTCATCTCCTACTTTCCTTCGTCACGTACTACATGCATATACATCAGAATATTAGAAATCAGCGAATTTTAAAGCGGAAATTCAACACCTTTGTATACCTTCCCGTTGATTATTGGATTAGTCCTTCTCCTCATCGGTCTCGGCACCCTCGCAATTCTGGCCTCCTAGCCTTCACCAAATACTTGCTAGGTCGTTTGACGGATAAAGAAAAGCTATAAGTTCGCCCCTTCCTCCGTAAGATACATAGAATTATAAAGAAAATATGTTAAGACCCTTCAGGTCGCTATTTACAGTTATTTTTTAAGTCTAATTGTAATTTTTTCTCCTTTTGGAAGATTGATATGTTCACGAATATTTTTTTTACTGATAACAAAGACAACATCAGCAACAAAACTAAAAAAGAAAAAAAAAATATATATACATATATATATAACAAAAACATGTTAAGCAAAGAGCAATACATATTTACCCTCATCTGTATGTCTATCTTTCACACACTCACGTATGTGAATCCACACGTCAAACTTTATTTTTGGATTGTCTTCTGCATTTTTGTGAACTTTCCGTCAACGGCGGATCTATCGTTTTCTTTTTGTCCAAGCCAACTCGTCGAACGCAACTTGAAAAATCTGGTATTTGCCGTCATCTGGCTTTTCTTCGCGGGACAGTTTTATAACGAAAACTTATTTAAGATGTAAGGAAAAAAGCTCTATTGTATTTAAATAGTGTAAAATGGACATTTGTGGGTGATGATTTTTTTTTTTTACATTTGAAAATCAATTTTGCGTTTGTAGTTCAACGAATGTCTCTCACCTAGTGCGCGCGTGACTGAGTTTTTCTTTTTTTTCTCAAAAAACCGTTCTTATCTTCTCTTTTCGTTTATTGTCAATTGTCGGGTTATCGATATAATGGTATGTGTAATTAAACGATTGAAAAAAAGAAAAGTACATGAGAAAGCTGACACACGCGCGAACAGCAAATAAATTTTATAATCTAGGTGAAGCAGGCAGGCAATCGAGTGGTGCATGCACATAATTATATGATTAAAAAGAAACAGGTGTATTTGAATAAAATGAAATAAAATTATTGTGTCGAACCATTAAAACAAACAAACGATATTAAGAACTATGGTACTTCTAAAGTTGTGCTCGCCTGTCTGCTGATCACCAATTAAATGTTTTAAATGCGATGCTCGCGTCGGGTAGTGTGGATGAGTAATGTATGACTTTAACATTGCATAATAATTATACATAGCATGTATAAAGTTATGGAATAAGGAACAATTTTATTATTAATGCTAATAATTGTAAACATAAACGTAATGCGGAGAGGTTGTTATACACACTTGGGCATACTTCAGAATCGAGGGGAGAGGATTGATGATACGTCGGCGAACTCACAACTAATAAACATGAAAAATAATGATGCAGTTTATAGAAAAGTATGAAACTTTTATGTATTTTGATGAAAGATAAGCTCGCGAACATACGATCAGACACTCCGCATGATGATGAACATACCTTGTTTTCTTTTTTTATTGTCCGGGACTACAAAAAAAAAAAAAAAATAATGACTTTTTTCGACATGCATATATTTACTTGTTACTTGTGATTGTAATACCCATCCATCAGTAAACGAGAGAGACGATTGGAATGTTCTATTGTATATTTTCTGACGAACTGCAATGTATAAAAAAATAACAGCGATGTTATGGACGTATGAAATTGTGTATTAAAATGTAATTTCACGAAAAAAACAATGATTAATGAATGGAGTATGATAAAAAAAGAAAATACAGATAAAAAAAAAAAAAAAATACGCGACGAAGTTAGAAGATCCCACGAGAACTCTCCCTGTTTCGAGCGTAATTTTTCCAGTTGTAAGCGTATAAACACACACGTGTATTTACGCGATCGAATTGTATACTTTTTATTTAAATGTGCGACAAGTAAGAATATATAGAGCGCGCGCGATTATTTCCAAATAAAGAAAAACGATGCGATTCCTTTTTTTTTTGTTTTTTCTTTTTTATTTTTTTTTTTTTCATTTTAAATGATTAAAGTCCGCGCGCGCGCGTCCGACGAATTTTTATTTTACAAATTGCGAATGCGTCGCGCTTAGGAGCGCCGATTAAATTTATATTTTTCCTCAATAGTACACAATAAAAGGCATGTAAACTCAAATACATCGCGAGTTCATTTTAATAATGATGGAAAAAAAAAATTATGCGTTTTTAGAAGAGAACATGTTAAATACGAAAACCGCCTTCACTTGAGTACCGCTGAGCGAATGAAAATTCGATTAAAACTAAGTTTTTTTCCCTCAACGGCACTCGAGCTATTTAATTGTTTCTTTTGATTAATAGGTAAGAAAATGTAATAAAAGTAAATCGAGATAAGATCACCGCGCTCCTATCAGCGACGAATATTATGAAAGCAGTTAATCGCAACTTAATGCGAGAGTTAAAACGAAAATTCGTCCCGCTATTATATATTCTCCTCTTCATATTACCTCCTTTCGCATCAAATCTGGGCGACCAATATTATAGACATCAATTGACGAATTTATATACATTGGAAATGAATGAAAATAAAATAAAATAAAGAATTTTTTCAATAAAGAAAGAAAAGAAAAAAAAATATATATATGCGAAAGCAAAAATAAAAAAAAAAAAAAAAAAAAAAAAAAATTTAAAAGGGTGATGAGACATTGCGGTTACGATACAATTGTACCATAGCTGCATAATTAAAGTAACGATAATTCGAACGCGAGAGGATGTGTGTCCCACGTTTTAATGTACAAATATTTTCGAAGATGGTAGTTAAATAAAGCGCAGTTAGATCGGAAGACGAACTCATTCGTTCCCGTGAGTATATAATTAGCTATTGGCTTTTTTCTCTTCATTTTTCATTTAATATTTTCATTAAATATTTTTAGAAGAATCAATGGAATATCATTTTTTTTAATACGTGTAAGAGTGCTGTACTTTGCGCGTAGTAATAACGTTAAGAGTACAGTAATAGATACAGAAAGAACAAACAAAAAGAAATAATTTTCATGTGTCAAAATTGAACCAATCAATACTCGAGAGAAAGAGAAACAGTAATGCAAACAAATGAGATAGAAGGAAAAAAAAAAAAATTCCTCGCCATTACGCGCGACCTCGTTCGCCATAACGTATACGCACGCACACGTTCTTTCAATAAACCAATGAAACGTTCAAATAATACCGGTGCTTAACGCGCGTACATACGGTGGCAGCACAGCAGCAGTATAGTGATTATATATATTTAAGTACGAGAATAGCGGCGTAACAGCGTGATTGCGAAATCGCAATCGCTAATGGCTATAACACGTTGAAACTGTACGGACTAATCACGAAAGTTGATTTTTCTGCATTTTAAGAAAAACCAAAGCAATATACTAATATTGGTAATAACACCCGCGAAAGATCATGCGACAACGGCAAACTGGTAAATTAAAAAAAAAAAAAAAAAAAAGAAGGAAAGCAAAGCCATCTAAGACTGATCGCAAACTCGTTTTTTTTTTTCTTTTGTTTGCCATCACGCTCGTTATTCATATCCTTTTTTTTACTCGATATTCTCTCTTACCACGCCTTATGCAATTATATATATATATATACGCGTATACTGTCGTCGGATACGAATCGCGCGACTCCTACGTACACACAGACACGTGTGCTGCGCGAGTATCCGGTATTAAAAATGAACGATATTCTCTTTTTTTTTTTTTTAATTTATTATTTAATTTATTAAACAGAAACTAATGCTTTTTTCGAAATCATTTTTTGATAAAATAGACTGTTTGGTGTATTGACAATCGCTACATAGTTTAATTGTAGTTGAATCAACTCGTTAGATTACGTAAAGTTGATTTATTATCGGAGAGAAAAATAAATAAAAGTATCAATCGTACTGAATAAATAGGAAAAAAGAAATGCACAAGAATACTTGATCATTGTTTTTTTTTGCTTACTTTTACTGCACGTTAATTCATGTATTCTACTTGTGGTTGTGAATTATTACATAAGTCAGCTAATTACTTTTTCTGTATCCAAGCACTTTTTATTCTTTACATTTATCACATTATTTTCAAAGAAGCAAAGGATATTTTTGTATTTGTTTATTTTTGCGAAAGGGAGGTTTTTTTTTTAAATTAAATTTCTATAAACAACACTTTACAAAAGTTTATCTCATTGATAAATTATTTTGGTTTTTTTTATTAATATAAGAACGGATGTTTAAGAAATACGCATAACAAAAAAAAAATAGGATAAAATGGATTGCATAAATATGAAACTACTGACTAGTTTTTTATTTTTATTTCCATATGATAAAACGATCTTTAAAATTTTTAAAGAAATAAAAATAATATCGTAATAAGCGTTTATATTTCGAAAAATTACTTAAATTAAAATTAAAATATTTCTTATAAATATTTTTATACCTAATATTGTCTTGGGGATATTTATATTAATAAATTACCGATGAATTAAAATATTTCTATTGAAATATAAAAGAAAAACAATAATAAAAAATAATCGTGAAATTTAAGTTTTTTAAATATTGACACACGAATCGTATAATTTTTTTTTCTCTACGCATTAAAAAAAAAAAAAAAAAAACATTTTTAAAAAAAAATTACATTTTTTTTTGTTACGCATGCTCTTTCGAGGTAAAGTGTAACGTTTAAATCAGAAGCACGTGGGTATGTACCTATAAAATATGTATTAAGAGATAAAGGATTGTTTTTACGTTCAAGTAACAATCGCTGATCAGTTGCATTGTCAAAAACATCCTAGAACTCTATATATGACACACAAAATGTGTATTGATTAAATTTAAGAATAGTCATTGTTTTACAAGAAAAAAAGAAAACCAAACAATTAGTAACAAAAACATAAACAGAATCAAACTTGCTTAAATTTTAAAAAATTTGTATAATTTTTAAAGCCACTTTTAATTTTCGATATTGAGATTAATATTATTTTTATTGATCGAGTACCGTATATTTTAGTTTGTAATACCAAATTTAAAATATATATTTTATAAATTTTTGAAGGTATAATTATCTTAAAATATAAGTTTAAATATCAAATATTTTCTGCTAGAGGAACTTCTGATTTTTATTAGAAATAAGAAAAATAAAATTTGCACAGATATTAGAGAATGCTTGCGATATTAAAATTTCACAACAATTTATCGTTTCTTATATCAACATCATTTTTAGATGATAGACCGATCGAGTGAAATATATTTGAGTATATTGAGATATTCAAATATTATCATGTTCAAATAAAAGCTTTTATATATATATATATATATATATATATATATATATATATATATTTAACAGTGTAAAATTATAGTTGTTTGTTTATCTTTAAATTTAGAATTTCTTTAAAAGTAGTTTTAATGCCGTGGAACGACGATAACACGCTATATATATACTTATATTAATTTGCTTTTGTGTTAAGTGTTTTTAGATTAATACATGGACTAGAATACTGATAATTTTTCATAAACTTTATCAATCGTATCGAAAAAATTGAAATTTCTGAGATAGAATCGATTTGAATTCATGATAAATCAATCAACCTCTTTAACGTAGCTTTGCTTTTTTTTTTTTTTTTTGAAATTCCCTTTTTTCTCGTTTATATATTCAAACATCATTTTCTGCATAATTACTAATATATTCAGCATATTGCATTGTCCAATAAAAGAGGCTTATTTTAATTTAAATCACAGTTTAATCTGGCAAAGATTTTAATAAAATTTTAAGCGTTTTGGCTTTCGAGAGAAAAACGCGCCCGGTATGCGGTATTGTTTGAAAACGCGGTTACATCTGCGTCATGTTCAGGACGTGCGACGTATGAACAATGTTGGGAGAAAAAATAAAACGAAACTGTAGAAAAGGAGCTAGAGAGAGAAAGTAACGAGGGAGGAGAGTTTACTCGCGGTTCGATATCCGCGCGTGTGGCACTTGACATCAGAGGGAGAAAATTGATTTATACCCATCCCTGGCTCTAGTGGCTGAGTTTGTTTCCTCTTTCCCTCCAGCTCTGCATATATGTATGTATATACGCTGCAACATGTCACTCCATCTCTTTTATTATTAAATATACATGTGGTTGCCGCCCACATATACACGTGCAATCTCGCATTAGTCGTCGAACACATCTACATTCTCTACCTTATATAATGATTTGCTTATAAAGGTGTATCACGAACAGGGTGGACTACGTTAATTGTGTAATAATGGCTATATCGAGAGACAATAAGAGGACATAATTGCTAATGTTAAATTTATGATTTACTGTGTACTTATCTACACGTGTATATTTATAGATTCTGTCGGTTTTAATATTTATAAGAATCTATCTTTGGCTTTTTATAATGTTTTATCGAAAAAGTCAGTATAAAAAGTACAAGAATTTATAATAGTTTTATTTATAAAAGAAAATTAATTTCAAGAGCAGAGAATTACATTATTATCAATATTTTCTTTTTAATTTAATACTACATTGATTAAAAAATGATTACATAATTATGTATTTAAGAAAATTCATTCGTAAACGAATAAGTTTTACATAAAATTAATTTATTGCGCGATTATTATGACAATTTTTATTGTAGTGCTAATTTTTAAATCACTTTTTGATATTCTTAATGTATAAAAAAAAAATAATTTTTAATTTTATTCATAAAATTTAGTTGATTTCTTTTAGTAAAAAGCAACAGCTTAGCACTTTTTTTTTGTGGTTAAACTAACGTTTGTATAGATAACATATCTCTCCATAGAGAAATTTGTAAGAGTAACTTTTTAAAAAAATTTCATCATACTTTTTAGTATTATATTTTAGAATTACATTATCACATTACTGAAATAATCACTTTTAGAGATTTCGATTTGTACAAGTATTTAATTTTATACGTAAAAAAATATATGAACAATTAAAATAACTTTGTATTATATTTGACTTTTAATTTTATATAAAAAGTGAATTAAATTAAAAGTATTATAATGTTTAAAACTATTTTATTTAATAGTTATAACTAATTTAGTATAAAAAATTAATAAATACATCGGTTAAATTTATTTATTACAAACGAAAATTTTTAATACGTTATACTTATATATAATAAACTTTTTGATGTACTATCTACATCAAATTTTATGAATAAACATCAAGTTCTTACTAAAATATATAAAGATTACTATTAAAATTTTAAAAAATTGAAAAGAGATAACTTTTTATTCAATATGTTTATCTAATAGTTGTAAAATCTTTAATGTGTAGTGTCTCATGCGCTAGATTTTATAACTAAATTAATTTTTTTTAGCCCGAAAACAAATTAAAAGTTAATATTTTCGTTATACAGCCGATATTTATTAAAAATGAGTATTAATAAAAAAAAAAAAAAAAAAAAGTATAAAATTTGAAATTAATAAAGCAGTTTCAACAATCCACGATGAAAACCATATGGAAATCCGTATTGATTTCTATATGGATTTTCTATATTGTCTATATTACTTATTAATTTTTTTAAGTTTTAATAGTAATATTTATACATTTTATTAAAATATATAAATTAATTAAAATAGTAAAAAGCATGTGATCTTTATTTCATTATTTTATGAAGATAGTATATCAAAAATTTTATTATATACGAGTATAATATCCTAAATTTTGACAAATTATTTTACATCATAATAATTAATTATTATAAATTTTCTTCAAATTAAGTATACAAAGAAAAATTATTTTTTAATCTTGTTTTTTATTTTCAATGAAAAATTTATGTACACTTCAATACTATATTAATACAATATATCATTATAATAAATTTAAAAAATTAATAAAAGGTAGAAGCGTAAAAAATATTTTACAGCTTAATAAATAACATTATTTATTTATTTTCTCTACGCGTTTTTGAAAATAATTTACATATTTGAAAAATCATCGTTACTTTCAGGCTTTTCATAAAGATCGTTTAAAATATTTATAAATTCTTGCATGCTGTCCATTGGAAAATTGATATTGTTTTCCATTGTCACAGTAGTTCCATTTATATTTGAATTTATCGAATAATTTAAATTGTTATTTTCGTTATTTGGATCCTTAAAAATAAATTTTTGAGATTGTTAATATTTAATTATTTTTTTACATTCAAAGTATAATAAATTTTTGATAATTACTTACATTTATTAATTCCGATATAATATTATTATCAGATACATTGTCATAAATTGGATTTACATCGGTAAAAAGATCATGGATATCGTTGTTACATGCGTTGTTGGTATCATCATAATTATAAGGTACTAATAACGTAAGTGGTAGAAAAAAAAATAACAAAAAAGAAGCAACGACTTTTTATTTACAAATATGAATGTTTTAAATGGATTTTTATGTTTGAAAAAAATATTTTTTATATTGTTAAAAATGTTAGGTACTAGTATAATTATTTTATTATTATAATTTTAATTTCTTTATATTTATTTTATTTTCTGTTATTTCATTAATTTTTTATTTATTTATTTATTTTTTTTTCAATAGAAGTAATTATCTAAATTGTTGTAGATTAAAATTTTATTTATTTAATATTGTATAATAAGAATGTTATAACTTACGTAAGTTCGGAATTAAAAGATCAGTCTCCGGTTCATGTGCTACGTTATTTTCTGTCGCAAAATTGTTATTCATCGTCATTGAAGGTTCATCTTGATTAATTGATTCCAATAAACATGTGATCCAGCCATCTTTTTTTTTTTTTTTTATAAATTGTAAAAAAATTCGTTTTATAAATTCTTGATAAATAATTATAAATATATTGTACTTAATACAAAGAAAAATTAAACATTTACCAGAATTAGAAATATCAGTTAAATTATCCTGTTCATTTTCAAGGTTTAATGGTGGAACTGGGATATTATAATTCTGTTGACTAGTTAATACGGTCCTCACTACAGGGGTTTTACTGTATTTAAGCATATTATAAAATTATAAAAATTTTTATGCGATAATTTTCAAATAAATAAATTATACATAAAAATGTTTATGGATTTACCTTAGAACGTTCATGCAATTGTCCATCGTCAAATTTTGTGACATTTGTGGTTGAATTTTTACATTCATGGGTGGTAGTTCCCAAGATTCGTTATTTAAATTTTCAAATATATTGTAATTGATTGTATTAGAATCTAACATATTATATTTTATTGTGAAAAAAATTTTTTATTATAACAAGATGACTATAATTTCTCACCTTTCGTTATTTCGTTTTGCAATTTCTTAGAAATTTCACCGCTTACACCATCGCATTTTTTTCTTTTCCTTTTTAATGAATATTGATCATTAAAATCGTAACTATCTGTAAAAAAAAAAAAAAAAAAAAAAAAAAAACAAAAAAAAAAAAATTACAAATGTAAATACAAGTTACAAATATTCGAGTGTTTTCTGACCAGTTGTTATCGGTAATAGTTGAAATGATTCAGGTTCACTTGTTTCTCCATCCGAGAGACGTTTTAATCGTATATGAACATCAATTGGTTCCTTTATTTGTTTTGGGCAACTTGTGATAGTTGAATAGGCCGGAGTCTCGAATACTATCGCTACCTGAAATATTATTATTTTATAAATTTTAAAATTAAATACTCGTTCATTACGATAAATAAAATTATCTATTGTTTTACTTGTTTAAAAACTTTGGGACATTTAAAAACTCCCTTCGCAACCCAATCGCTTTCATCGTGGAAAAATTGTACTTCAATGTCTGTTTTTGATACTTTTTCGCATAAAATGCACATTTGCGTACCTCCGGCAACCGATGCTGATTTATGGCTTAGCCAACAAATTTTTAAATCGGATGCTGATTCTGTTTAAATAAATAATAATGTATTCAAAAAGTATTCTATGTTAAAATAATTACTTTAATATGATTTATTATCAATAGAAAATAATACTTTACTTTTGTTACAAATTGGTTCTGTCACAATGGGATCTAAAGGAATCTTACGACCTTCAGTTTTAACGAAAATTTGAAAGCAAAGCCGAATGCTATTTAAATCAATGCTATCGATATTATCTTTATGCGAAAATCCAGCTGCGATAGCAAAAACAAAGAATTTAATTTTCGTTTGAAAAGTAAACGAATAAATCTCTGCTACTACAACACTTTCAAAAAGATTCAACTTACTTTTAAAAGGATCCACGCCTACTTTTTCCCTTTCCAAAAGTGACTTTTCGACATTCTTCTTCGTAACGCATTGCACGCTAAGATTTTTAAAAGATATGTCGTGTTTGTTATTTGCGTCAATATAAAAACAACAAACACCATGACTAAGAAATTTATTCCCATTAACAAGTTTGTGTGGATGAGGTTTATACGGTGGATCTTTTGTTACACAAGATACAACAATTGATAAAGCGTCGCTACAGTTTAGTAACTATAAAGTTTCATTTTGAAAATTTCATTTTAAAAATAAAATAATGTTTTTAAAGTATGATATTTTTTAAGAAAATTAAATAAAAAAACTTTGTTATCAATGAATTTCATTTGTGTACATCTCATAAATTAATTTATTAAATTTATTATTATCGATAATATATTTAATTAAACGCAAAACTTACTCGAATAGTTGGAAATGAATTTTTACCACTAAGTCCTTGGATAGTATTACAAAATTTTTTTTCACATTCATATCTGAATCGTTGTTTTTTCAAAGGCTGTTCAATGATAATTACTTGCGGAATATTATTGTCTGTTGCTTTGATAGTATTCATAATGATATTCTCTAATTATTAATGAAATTATTCATTTAATTGATTTTTCTTCAATTTTTGATTTAGTTCCCCTACTTTTGTCGATTTATAAAAAAAATATATCATGTTACACGTACAATGATTTAAAAACAGGATTAAAATAAAATAAAATTGTAAATATTTTATACATACTTTATCTTAATAACTTATCCTTCATATAGTACATAGCAATACAACAGATATTTATGCCTTTTAAAAATTGTAAATTATAATGTAAATATTTTTAATAACACATTAAAAATCCTTACGTTATAAGAAAGCGTTCATTACAATGTTTACATTGACTAATGAGTGAAACTTACACAAACACTTGAGAAAGAGTCGACCATTGTTTTCATTATATCATAGAAGATTTTTGTAAAATTGTGTAGGAATATTATTCTTTGTATATTAGTTAGAATAAATGGATAATATTTAGGTATTAAATAAAAAATATTGAGGAGGTTGTATTAAAAGCTCTAAAGCTTTGATAACAAATATTTTTGCATTTTAAACTATCACTTAGTTCTTTTCATTACTTTTAAATTAAGATGAAGAATGAAAAATATTTACAAATTTATATGCTGCACTGTTTCAATTTTGGTTTTAAATTATCGTTAATATCTTTTTTTTTTTTTTGTACATTGGCGCTTTGTTTTAAAATTTGCACGTTTTATTTATGTCTCAATAAAATGTATAGGGACGAAAATTTAATGTAGCATTAATGCGTGTTCATAAACGCATTATATTAAATATTTGTTGGTGATTTATATATATATAGGTTTAATAATAATAAAAAAACACTTTTCAATATATTTGATTTATATTTCATAATTGATTTAAAACATACAAATCAAAATAATCTTATTATCTTCTGTTTTGTATTGTTAAATACTTTTAAATGTATTTTTCTTTTTTTTTATAAAATAAATTTTTCTGCAATAATAAAAAAATATTTTAGCTTTTATATACGTCAAATTTGAAATACAATATTAATGCATATTCATATTATTTATAATAGTCGAAAAATATTGCATATACAATTATTTCAAAATATGTACAATTTCACACTAGTAGCATCTTTGTATAAAAAACATATTTTTATGAACGTTTAATCGATGTATATAAAAGTAGATAGCTCTTTTGATCTCGTGTTATGTTGCACTTTTTGAGACATCTAATACATTAAAATTATTTAAGCAACTTTTTTATTAAATTGTACATTTTAAAAGTATGCACTCGATAATAACAATAAGTAACGATAAAAATGCTGTAAAACATATTACATATGTTCGCTTGATAATATATCACAAACTCAACAAATGTTCAAAGTCCGAAGTAAAGTCCAGACTCGGTCATGGTACGTATAGGTCGGGTGCATGCAGATAGAAAGGATACTTAAAAGAATATTTACGTTTGGAGTATTAGAATCACATAATGTATGCTATTATAATGTATACTATGCTCGTATACTTAATTATAGAAGAATATAAGAAAAAAAAATTGATAAATTTTCATTAATAATTTATTTATATGAATTTATAAATAATAGGCTTCAAATAATGTGTCTAGTTTTAATTGTACATAATCTAGGTAGGAAGTAGATGACTGCCAAATCAATTAATACTCGTAAAACGTACAATTTGCGAAGTAACCAGTATTCTGGTATTAACTGACCAAATGTTAAAAATGATGACTCTGATATATAATTTTATCATTTTTACGTAGTATGGTATAAGTGTGAAAGAAATCTAATATCTTTTCAACCTAAAATTAATATTTTCAGATATAGCTTCTTACGTGTAATTCTCTAATCTTCTTTAACCAATTACAAATGCGGCAATGAATTGACCACTACCTACAAATCGAAATTCTTTTATATAGTTAACAAGTTTACTTTCAACTTTTTTGCTTTTTTTAGTGTTTTTGAATTTAATAAAAAATAGAATGAATTATTTCTTGGAAGCCTTTTTGATAGTAATATTAATTTTTTACACTGAGTTAGAAATTTTCTTTAAATAAATTCAGTAATAAAAACTACCTTGCATAGAACACTGTGTTTTATCTACGCTAAAAAGTTTTCAAAATTTGCAATTAGCTATGTCGCTTGCTGTCATGCACCCGGCCTATGTCTACTGCGGCTCCGTGTTTGTTTATTTAATTAAATTATATCTAACAGTTTATATCAATTTCAGCAATCGGAAGACGAAAGTGACAAAACACGTACGTGTAATCACAAAAATCGTGTAAAAATAAGGATTAAAAAAATCTTAATAAATGTCTTAAACATCACAAGCATGTGTATATAAACAAGGCATGTAATTCCTACATGCTACATTATTTTCCTCGTATATTATAAAAACCTTGGCGTAAGATTTTTCATGCTAAAACTTTAACAGATTATAAAAATCAAAGATTACGAGCTTGAGTAAAGCTAATTTTCTTTGTCCATCGTAAATAAAACCATTCAGATCACGAAAACGGCGATCTGATATCGATCTTTATCATTAAAATAATTAATTATAATGATAAAGCTTTGTTCTGAAGTATTACTTTCAATTCAGAGTGAATTGTGATAAAATGTAAAAATACGTAAAAAATATACCACTTTCTGTGCATGATTATTTGCAAATCTCACATTCATATTATAAATTGTTTTTTTTTCATCACAGGGTTTATGCCAAAACCCGAATGTCCGTTATAGAGGCAAAATCCCTTTCAGTATACGAGTTGTACATAGCCGAAAACGAGGAATAATCTTTCTTTTTTTTCTTCACAATTTTTGATCTTAAAGCTATTCAATTGTACTTGAAATATTTATAAATTTTTATCTCAGTTTAACTTTTTCAATTTACGTTGTCTCTTGTTGGCTTGTACACGTTGCTTAGCGAGCAAAGCTCTTGAATTGTGTTTCTCGCAAGTTTAGTGAAACTGTCGGTCATTCCGCTTTCCTCCGCATTATTGCCCGCTTCTTCTCCGTTTACGGTATCTTGAACCTATATTTTTTTATCATAATTTTATTATATGTATATTGTTTACATATATGATATTAAAAAAAAAAAAAAAAAAAAAAAAAAAAAAACAAGTAAAAAGAGAGAAAAAAAATTGAAAATTATAAGAAAAAACAAATTCACCTTAACAATATCAGAAATATTAAGATTAGTTAAATCAACATTATCAAATTGTGAAAAATTCAAATCGAAATCATTTGTTGGTTGCGCATCGTCAAGAACACTGCCAATATTTATTGAATTTCCAATCGCATCTGACAGTATACCTAAACAAAATTCAAACATTAATATTGAACGTTTTAGACGTTATATCTTTCTCGCAGATCGTTTTAAATTAATTAATGAAAGAATTTAAATTTTATTAACTTGTATCACCAAGTGAATAATTATTTTCAGGCCCATTTCCCATCGTAGGATCTTGAATTAGTACCGGCGATGGTGAGCCTTGTGGTATGATAATAGGCTGCAATTGAGATGTCATATTTTGTTGTGTTTGTGGCTGTGCAAGAGGTATATTAAACAAGGCACATTCCATAGGAGATGGCGTGCGTCCAGGCGAATTCATTGGCCTATAATTAAATAAAAAGTACATTATAAAAGTTTTAATTAATTTAAAGACATATATTTTTTTTTTTGTCAGTTAAATTATACGATGGTTATCCTCCCTTACCGAAGTACGCTCATATTCGTTGTAACATTATTCGTATTTCCAACTTGAAACATTGGAGGTGAAGGAACTGGGACCGACGGTCCACCAAATGGCGAAAGTCTATCCGTAGGCTCTGATTTGATGAGGTTGAAATTGTATTGAGGTAGTTGATTGAGTAATGCGGACTCTATAAATATAAAGATGTTTAATTATCCGCTATTTTGAAAGAAGAATACAATGACACAATTATAACCGTTATTATTTTTATATCATGCATAAAAATTTTGTCAGTGATGTATTTTAACGAGATAGTGATAAAAGTGATATGTAAGTATTTAAAATTACTATAAAATAAGTTCATACTCAAATAAATTGCATAAGATAATTTGAAATTTAAAAACAATAATGTTTCTGTAAGAATAATTGTACATTAATTAAACAAAAAGTTCAGTTGCAGCGTACGAACTTATTTTTATTCAATGTTATTTTATTATAATAAGCTTTAGATGCAGTAATAGAAAAGCGGCAAAGTTAATATTTAGAAAGTTTGAAATAACGAAAAATATTAAGCTTGAATTGATTTTTTTTTTTTTTTTTTTGTTTTTTTTTTCTTTTTATTTTATGAAGCACGAAAATCACACGATTGCATCATACCTGAAGATCCGATTGTACGACATGTTGAATCTGAAATTCGTAAATCGACAAAACAAGAAAAACTCTAGGGATATTTTGAGCCATTAAGTAATGAAAAACGTACGAGTTTTTAATTGTGTATATACATATATTATTTATGTAATTGCTCAATACAATTTATATATTTATATATATATATATATATATATTTATAATTTTCTCTTTATCTCTCATAAAAATTCAGCGACGTATTTGTTTATCATAAAAAGTAGTTTCTTAAAAATATTGCTCTTTTACACTTCGGTATATTGCAATGCTGTTCTTTTCGCGTTAAACGTTACCGAATTTCAAATAAAAGACACGCAGAGGTTCAAGGACGATGAAAGAAAAGGCACTCGATATCGTTTTTTACAAGACGCAAGTTGATGCATTTTCAAATGACTAAATATATGTCGGCATTATATGATTTAAGATTGATGGACAAAAGCCCTCTTTCACAATTTATACACAAGTTTCTTTTATAAAAATGCATTCTTAAAAAAGTACAAAATATAAAGAGTCATCGTATATACAAGGGTGAATCTAATATAAACGGTAATTTAGCTATTCTGCTTAGCACGCACCTCCAAACTAGATAATGCAGTATGTTGGTTGCTGGTTCGTTTATAAAGAGCGGGGGAACCAGTTTAGTCAGTGGCCATGCTTGGTTTTGTCCTCAGTAAAGCCATGACTGAGCAAGAGGTACAGCCGTCTGTCGCGCAACGCGTCATCATAAAATTTTTAACCAATGAAGGCATTAAACCGTCGAAAATTTTTACTCGTTTAAAGGCGCACTTTGGGGACATTACATACATGTGATAACATGACATGTTATCGGCGGTTAACTGTTTCAGAAATCTCGTCAAGAGTGGGTATCAGCTATGGTAGTGCTCAATCCATTATCACTGATCATCTTGACTTCAGAAAAATTAGTGCTCGATGGGTTCCGAGGTTGTTAACTGGGAATCAAAAACAGGTCAGATAGGAGATCACTGAGAGACTTCTGAATCGATTTCGACAAAAAAGGGAGAATTTTTTGAGGCGCATCGTCGCATGTGATGAGACGTGATAGTCCACCATTATACCCTGAATCGAAAATGGCGAGTAAGGAGTGGCGAAGGAAGGATAAAGGCTGCCCAGTGAAGGACAAAACTCGCCTCTCAGCCGGAAAAGTGCTTGCAACGATTTTTTTTGACTCAAAGGGAGTTTTACTCATTGATTTTCTTCACGATCAACAAACAGTGAATGCGGCCTACTATTGCCAGTTGTTACAGTCAGCGAGAACCTCCTAGCGAAACAAAAGACGAGGTAGGCCCATCCTTCTCCATGACAACGCTAGGCCGCACACCGCGGCTTTGACAAGGGATAAACTGGAAGAAATGGGTTGGAAAACACTCGAACACTCTCTTTATGGTCCAGACTTGTCCCCTTGTGACTATTTTTTGTTCGCGTCCCTGAAAGAATCACTTGGAGGAAAACGATTAAAAAGCAGTGAAGAAGTCGAGGAGCACGTGCGCAACTGGCTGACAACTCGTCCTAAAACTTTTTATGAACAAGCAATATTCAAGTTTCCAAAACGGTGTCAAAAGTGTGTTGACAACGCAGGAGACTACATTGAGAAATGTTGATGATACGGTTTGTGTGTAATATTATTCAATAAATGTATAAAAAAAAAATTACCGTTTATATTTGATTCACCCTCGTATATATACATATATGCTGTCGCTTAGAAAGTGTGTCACAAAAATAGCTGCGTCCAGCTTGATTTTCGCTTTCGACAATTATATATCAAATTACAACAACCCTTCACACCATTTTCTTAGTACATAAACTGTACTACTTTACAATGCACAATGATAACGTGTTTTTAAGTACATAATGTTCACGAGAATCAACGTCGAGTTAGTGTTATTTTTCTTTCTTTTCTAAAAAATATTTTACTCAGTTTAAAGTATAACTTAGATATTTTAATCTTAAATTTTTTAATAATTATTATATTGTTACAACTGAGATATCAAGCAGTGTAAAACAAATTTTACTTTTTCCAATGGTACATGTTTGTAAATATACGAACAGGCAATATATTTTATGAAATTCGTTACAATAGTGAAACCGCAGATGCTTATCCATTAATCATTATCATGTATTTAAATAAATAAATATATGACAATGTATTTTTTACAATATATGAAGAATTTGTTAGTATACAACATTTCAATGAAGCACTTACCTTAAAATTTTTTTCATTTTTTCATAAGAAAAAGCGTTAAATGTTAAAGGATGGTGACGTTGATTCTTGAACAAAGTTAACAATACAATGTATTTAAAAAAAAAAAAAAAAAAAAAAGCCATATGAGATAAATGAGATATAAGACGCCACCGACACCGTTCAACCCAATCAAAATGAATCGTCTGTTCATAAGTATATATGTATTTAAGTAAAGAGAAAAGTAAAAAGATGCTTTTAACCAATTGTACGAATACTCACGTTTTTCAGCCTCGGCTTGCACATGCCTCAGCACATACGCATTCGGGCTGTTATTGAATTTCTGTCGCTTTCGCCTTAACGAATCGGGATCATCTACGGATGGTCAAACGTTAACGTATTTGTCATATTCTCAATGTCAAAAATTATTATAAATTCGTGACTTATTCGCCTCATACAATTATTATACGTTATTATGTGAGAGAGTCTGTGATATGAGAACATCATAAAATGACGTTTACAATTGACACACCAAATTTTTTTGTCAAAACATTACGAATCTACTATTTATAAATACAAATTAATGTTTATATTTTATATTACGCATTTTTTTTTTATTTATTGTAATTGATGAAAATTGGCAATAACAAAAGTTCTTATACACTTCAAGCTCTCCCACATGTTCAATAGTTTCATACGATGCCAAGCAACAACTTCATTTTATTTTCTTTATGTCAAATTGTACCATTTACGGTGCTTGAATAAAAGAAGAGAAAAAAACAATTTTATGAAAAATATTTGGCTTTATCGTTCAAAAAGAGTAACGATCGTGTGTCTTTAAAATAGTTTCACACTGACATATAGCAAAATGCAAGGTAATATTCATATAACAATTCAAATTCAATCGACCAACAAATTAATCGAGCGATTAAACCGCGTAGTTCTGTAAAAAAAATATTGGACATACGACGGTTTAAAACGTGTACAAAAAACTTAACAATATAGTAATATACTTTACGATCTTAACGTAATTTTTTAAATAAGGAAAGCTTCTTTTTAAATTACAATATTTAGTTAAAAAAAAATGTTATAACTTATCACAATTAAGAAAGTAATTTTGAATTTTGTGGCGCCTACTTTAGTACCACAAAAATATAGAAAAAAATTAAGTTAAGATCGATAATAATGCAAATACGCTTTATATAAAATTCCAGCTTGACTAGAGTAATTGTCTTTTTTTTAAGTACGATTTGTTTTTCAAACAGGACGCGCGAATAAAATTGTTTTAGTGGTAATATACTATATTTGTATATTAATAGATGCAATACAAATTAAACACTTGAGATTAAAGTTTTTAAATATCAAAGATTTCTATGAATTATTTTTGTACTTTCTTTTATGCATCCATTTTTTCAAAAAAATTCTAAACTTTTAAAATCTTTTAATGCACATAAAACTTTAAATCTTAAGTGTAAAAGACAATCTTTGGTAAATTGAGTATATAAAGAGCTAAAAAAGCACGAAGCTTAAAATATTGAGGAACAAATTTTTTATGTCTTAATCGAAGACATATATTGTTTTTGTTTTAAGACTAAACATGACTGTTTAATCACAATTAACAAAAAAAAAAAAAAAAAAAAAAAAAAAACAAAAAAAAACAAAAAAAAATAAATAAAAATAAAACAAGAACAATTAAGAGTGCTTCAGTATTTTTCAAGAAATTTGAATTTAAAGAAAATATTTTTCAATATTTTGGAAGCACTCTTGTATTATCGATTTGGCAGTAAAGACAAGAAAAAACTTCAATCCTGCACTGTTATTTTTAAACTATTCGAAACAACATTATTATATTTTACTATTTTTATTTGTAAAATACTATTAATCTTGTATGCAACAGTTACCAAATATTTGAGCATCAAGTAATTTTTATGCAGAATTAAAGTAAAACATTGACAATTGTACAAAAGAATAAGAAGTATTGGATTTTGGTTATTTTGTTAGATTTAATGTTAATAATAACATTAAATAAATTAATTTAAAGCTGTCATAGCTGTACTAGGCATTATCAATAAATTAAAAACAAAAGTAAAAATATAGAATTAATTTAAATAATAATTTTAAATACATAATAACCAATAATCATAAAATAACCATAATATTCCAATACTTCTTACAGACTCTCAAAAAAATTTATCCGTAAAATTCAATCGCATCGCCATTCAGCACAAACTCTCAGGCATTCTCCTTGCCCTCGACTAAAATTTTGCCTCCCTCAACTGGGCTGTAATAAAACGACATCTCATCGAACTCCGAAGCCGTGGCATGAGGTGCCATCGCCGTATAAAGCGCATAGTGTTCAGCTTCGGTAAGCTCAACGCCGTAAGGCGGTGTTTGATCACCCTCGAGTTCCAGACTTTTTTGACTCGATGCTAAGGCTCTGACTGGCGGTAATTTTGCAGCTATCGGTTGCAGACTCTCTTTGCTCAGTCCTGGTAAACTCGACGTCGAGGACAGTGGTCTTGGACTCACTTTGCCCTGTTCCTTTTTAGTCTTTTTTGAGAAAAGCTTAGAAAAGAGGCCGGGTTTGGCTTGCTTCAACTGAGTTTGATTATTATTCGGTGGTATGGGTAGAGTCTTAGTAGGTGCGGCCGCTTGTTGCTGCTGTTGCTCGGTCAAAACTTGATTCGAAGCTGCACGCGGTAAAACTGGCATCGATGGTGTCTTACGGATACGCTTAGGTGGCAGAGGCGGCACCGGTCCTTCCGCTTCTATGCTCACGTCTCGCTTTATGCGAGCTACCGGAGGAGGAGGTCGAGGAGGAGCAGCGTCTGGGGCGACCGCTATTATTGGACTCGGTAGTACAGTGCCTCCAACATTCGACGCTTCTTTATCGACGTTTCTATTTACGCGTACCCATACAGGATTTTTCATAGCCAGTTGCAGACTCGTGTAGGTTTGATTATCTGGTACGTCGGACTCGATCCCGTTATTCGCCTGAGTGTTGTGCTGTTTTTCTTTGAGTAATTTAGCTTGCGTATCTTCGTAAATTTTATCGAGTTCAACAACCTGAGTTAGAAGCTCGTCAAGAGACTTATCACCGTTGGCGATAGGCGTATCGATTGTTATTTCCTCGGGAGCAGTTTCTTTGGGAAAAACTTCCTGAGATTTTTTAACCCATTTGCCAACCTCGCTGTAATCGCGCCAGTCAGATTTTGATTTGCCATTTATTTTGTTAACGTTTTGTTCATAAACAGAGCAGTTCTTTTCGGCAACATCCGTGCTCTCATCATTGATATTCTCGATTATCACGGAATTATTGTTTTCCGTGTCATAGGTAGGCGATATGGCCTTTTTACCCTGAGAATGTACAGAACCTCGATTCTCGAGATCATTTCGCTGCACGTTATATATCTCGCTGAGGGCTCGGAGTGCGGAGAGTTTGTTGTAGGAGCGTCTTGCGTTAAGAAATTCGTCGAGGCTGTCGAGCGATAAGCCGTGATTATTGTTGTTGTTGTTGTTGAATTCGTCGGCTTCGTTGTGATCGAAGAAACGCGAAGAAGGTCGATTGCTGCGCGCTGGCAGCTGATAATCGGCGCACGCGACAACGCGGTTGAATTCGCTGGCAGCCTTCTTGCGGGCGAAGGCTTTGCGCAACGACCAGAGCTGGCTGGGCCTACCTAATCCAAGGGGTAATAGCTGGAAATGTAGAGGTTCACTCATTGCGCCGTCTGAAGGTCGTCGCAGTTGGATGAATGCTTGCACCGGTTGATCCACTTGCTGTGTTTTGTAACTTGGAGTTCGGAAGGCGATAGCCACCTGTGCTCGACCATTGAAAAGAAATTGTCCGTATTTTAGTGGATTTTAAAATTATTCATTTTTTAGTTAAACATTAAATATTTTTCGTTTTATACAATTTGAAAAGATTTTTAAATAAAGAAGCATATTTTAAATTTAACTTAGTAACGAAATTATTAACAGCGCAAAATATACATATACGTATCTTACTTATTAATCATATTTAGAATATTTTATGTTAATTTTCAAAGAACTATCAAAATTTTTATATCTATTAAAGAACATTTTAAAAATAGAACATATATTTTGATTTTTTGGCACGAAGTCGAAGCTTTACTATCTATGTTTTCTTCGAATTTGTAATCTAATTATAAAATTGTTTTAGAATTTAATTTACTACATTTGGTTTAGTAAATTTTGTTACAGTATAGAGTGCTTTATATTTTGTATGTTTATAATAAATTTATCTTAAATTAAAAAAAAAAAAATTAATGCTCATTTTAATAAAATTCTACCTAAATTTAAATATATATATATATATATATATATAGCTAATATTTATTCTGTTATATTTACTATGATAAATATTTTATGAACTTTGATTTAATAAGAAAATTTAAAGTAAATTATATTTTGATGATGATTATGAGAAATGTAAACTCACCTGTTTGTGTACATGTGTAGGTTGAAAATCGCCAAATCCTTCCCAATAAGTTAGTCCATCTCGCTCTTCGAAAAATCGCACCTGAATATCTTCTTTGGCTACTTTTTCGCAAAGTAATACCATTTCTGTTCCACCAGCCACTGAAGCGCTGCAATGACTAAGCTTGCATATAACAAGATCAGACATGGCCTCTGTAATTAATAAGTTATTATATACAAAATGCTTTACATATTATTACATTATTTTAAGAATGCAATAGTACTACTTGGTCGTATTATTTTATCAAAAGATTTAATTAAATAAATATTCATGAATATTTGCTTACTCTTATCAAAAATCGGTTCTGAAACAACTGCTTGCAATGGAACCGTGCATTTTCCTTTTTCTTTTCCTTCAACAAATACTTGGAAACATAGTCTCACAGCATTTAAATCGATGCTTGTTGGTTGACGCTTGTGATCAAAACCAGCTTTAAAATTAAAAATAAATTGATTTTAACTTTTAACATAAAAAAACTTTCTTTCTAATTTATATTAATAATTTAATATTAGTAAATATAAAAATGACTGAATAGAAAATTTACTTCGAAAAGGATCGACTCGTATTTCTTCTCTTAATCTAAGAGCCTCCTCGATGTCTTTTCTTTTAACGCATTGTATACCAAGTTTGTCAAATGAAACGGTCATATTTTCTGAAGAAATTTCCACCGTGCAAACGCCTTTTCTACAAACTTCTTTACCAACAAGATTATGTGGATGAGGCCGATAGGGCGGATCTTTTGTTACACATGACACTACTACAATTGCTCGACCTTTATAACCCACAATCTGCAATAATTGAACATTTTAATTATTTGGGATATAATATTAAAAGTATTATGATTTTTAAAAATGATTTTAATTTATAAGAGATATTCTTACTACTAAAAAATTTTAGCGATTTTTTAAGATATCAATAGTAAAACTAAAACTAGGAAAAGAAAAAGTAAAAATATTGTTGTTTACTATCGTATAAAAGTAAAAAAGAAAATTATCACGATATCTTTATCTTTTTTGTTAACTGAGCAAATTTTCTCAATGAGTAAATGAATATATGTTGTCAATTAAATATTAAATTAAATAATACATTTAGTAATATTTTGATGATATTCTTGGTAATAGAAGATTATTTTCAAATTTATCGTAAGTTATTTTTCAATAACGCGTATGTACATCCATTGAAAACAACATTATTTATTCACAAAGTGTCAAAAATTTTCGTCTGATTCAGCGGCAAAGAACGCACATTGCGCAATAACGCATCGAAAAGCCAACGAACAGCGGTGAATTTCAATATAAATATAAATAAATATATATATATATATATACACTAACGCGAATAGCGGGAAAAGTCTTGTTCTCCGATGTACTGTTGACGCCGGGTATGCTACCAGCTGATCTTCCCTCGCACTCGTAACGAAAGCGGAGCGCCTTGCTCGCCGGCTGCTCGATTATTTCAACGTAGGGAACGGCGCTGCGGTTCGTTACCGCCGCGGTGGCCTGAGGCCTCGTCTCTATGCAACTGCCGCCTGAGATCATGTCGACGTCGTTCGTGCGATTCCTCTCCGCGAAGCTTGGATCCGTAGTTTCGATGGCGTCGACTGCAACAAATTACGCCTATTAGTAATGTGAGAAGAAATAAAAAATAAAAAAAAAAAAAAAACACGTTTTCTCGCATTGCGCTCGTGTGCGTAAGCCGTTATTGCGCGCGC
This sequence comes from Chalcis sispes, assembly GCA_949987625.1. NCBI lineage: Eukaryota > Metazoa > Arthropoda > Insecta > Hymenoptera > Chalcididae > Chalcis > Chalcis sispes. Next base: position 23,018,093 of record OX465097.1, on the reverse strand, counting down.
GCGCGCGCGCGTTATCGGATCTCGTGTACGACGTGACGGCGACGTCGACGACGGAGCCAGAGAACTATTTTATGTTTATAGATGAGGTTGCGTAATTGCTCTTGTAATTGCAGTTAAACGCTACTCTATGCTTCTTTTTAAGAAGCTGAGGCGCTTAATATCTCGAGTAAAGCGAGAAACTTATCACGAGAATTACTAGTTTATCATTGCGGAATAATTTTGGTATACTTGATTTTACATGATAAATATGACTTTTCTTTCAAAAATGCCAAATTTTGTATTTGAAACATCACAGGAAATAGCTCGATACCATCGGAAATATTTTAAATTTATAAAAGATTAATTAATAATTTTTGTAATATAATTATATTAAGTATTTTGTCAAAACTGAAAGTAATGCTAATAAACGTAAGCAATTATAATCGTTGGCAATAGTTTAAGTTAAGTTTTTAAAAACATATTATTTTTATACAGATTAAAATTAAATTATAATTTACAACAATTAACAGTTTTCATCTTAAATTAACATGAAGTATTTTAAAAAGTTGTAATTCTAAATATTAGTTGATACTATAAAAATTAAGTACAATAATAATTCATTGCATATAAATATATATATCCAAGTTATTCAATTATTTTAAAAAATTTTATAAACATTAAAGATTCTCATTCATAGAAAAGATACTTATCATAGACTTTTTTTTAATAAAACAGCAATGAAATTCATTTTTCATAGATCGTAAAAAATGTTTTTGATAAGAAAAAAAAAGTTATACTCGGAATTTTCATTTTTAACAAATAGTACTTTTGAGAAATGATTAACAGAGACATCTCGAGAATATTTTATTAACTAGATTTATATATCAATGCATGAAACATGCACTAAAATAAACACTGATTAAGCCGCGAAATTAGAGAGCTTGAGAATAGGTATGAAATTCTAAGATTCCTTATCTATGTCATTTAGCGGTTTCAATATTTTTATCTCAAATTACAGGTTCGATTAAAGTATATTTATACTTACGAACATCACTTATATTAATATTGCCATCATTCATCATGGGGAAGCGTTCCATGCTTCTCACTTTTTGCAAATGCTACTGCTTATCATGACATCACACTTGCTACAAAATAAAAAGATCTAACTTAATTATAATGTGTAATTTTCGTTTTAGCAAACGACTTGCAAGTAAAGTCACGAGCACTTAATAAAATGTTTTTTTTTTTTCGTTTTTTCTTTTTGCTTGATATTGTAAAAAGAAAAATCTTTATCACGTTTTTATTTGCATTAATAAATATTAAATTTGTGTGATTTATTTTTATTGTTTATATTTTTGATGAATGAGTAAAGGTGAATATAACATAAAAAAGTAAAAATACAGTTGAAAATCATCAAAACGATTGAGGTATTTTTTTAAATTATAACGGTTAAAATTAAAAATAGATTTTTTTTATTCAAATTATTATAGAAATTATGTTTCAAACCATTGATTATTTAAAATATAATAATCATCAAGTGCCTATAAGCAATTTTGTGCACATACGTACACATATATAGTCAATAGCTTCGCGGCGCCGAAATATAAACGTAAGCTAGAGTGGGTAGAATATTCGAGGAATAAAAAATGTAAAATAATAGAAGTGGCATCGTACGACAAAACAAACAAATTTGTTTCAAAATCGAAAGTAAAACGTGAAGTGATGGTATTTGCTATTTTCGTCTTTTAACTGGCAAACAACAACGCGGGAAATCAGTTGTTAGCTGATATAAGCTTGTGAGAAACGAATCCTAAAGAGAGAGAGAGAAAGAGAGTAGCACTACAGACAGATAACCGAAATCCCGCGGGAATAGCACATATGAAAAGGAGGCTTCGCCGAAAAAAGAGAGAAAGAGAGTAAGTCTGGACTCAAGCCTGAGCTGATCTAATCATTATTTTGGGAGAGAGCTCTTCTCTCTAGGCGGCTCGCACACACTCGTCTATTATTAACCGTATACACCGTGTCTACACAATGACCCTATCGCACTAGCGCTGTTCTAATTTATAGATTACTCGCATTCGTTTTTTTACTTGAAGATTAAAAAAAAAAAAAATTTAAGCACCTAGGCATGGAACAAATAAATCCCTCTTTCCTATCTCTGTCTTTCTTTCGACGATCTAACCTTAAACAGCGTTCCGTGTTGTAAGTTTAGTTAATGAATTGTCAAGCGTGTATATACATGTTATACGCATATTATAGGTGCTTATACGAGTAGAACCAGTAGAAAAAGACGGCGCATATAACTTGCCTGGCGGTTGATGTCTACGTCGTATTCTTGGGACTCATGGCGCAAGTAATGCGTGAGTGCGCGCGCGCGCGCACCGGAGCCTCGCCGCGACTCCGAGTCGCCTAACTATATTATTACCTCTTCCAGGCGTCCGACGTTTTCTTTCTTACTCTTCTCGTTTCTATGCCACGAAAAATTCTTGGTTTTTACGGAACGTGCCGTAACCTCTTCTATATTGAAATAAACTACCTCTATCTCTCTCGCTCTCTCTTTCTCACTCAAGATTGTAACAACGTAGAACAAGGCAATACCGAACAAAACGAACGACGAGGTGGCAAACGTACTTCCGGCGTTGACTTTTGTTCCGTTTAGTTGGAGCATCTATAGTTGAGTGTGTGTGTGTGTGTGTGTACGTAACGCGTACGCGTATATTAAAATGTATAGAGCGCGCTCTCTTTTGTTTTTTATCTTTGTCTATGTATATGTATATATATTACCGTAGTTGTACGGTTATGCGTTGCGTGGCTCGAAGTCGAAGAGCGCGGCCCTTCTATCCGTAGCCTCGCTGCTTTCACGGCATACTGAAACGCGCCGAGCGGCATGCGCTTCTACGTGCGCTGCTCGCGTTGCTGTGTCGTCTCCTCCTCACTCTCACTCTCTCTCTCTCTCTCTCTCTCTCTCGTTTCTATATTATAGTATCTATACCGTAACGGGTTGAGTTGTATATGTATACAGCAGCGACAGAGAGGCGGCAAACTCTGAGCGCCTGCGCGCCTCCTCTCAGAGATGATTTTCGGCGGCCTCTATTACACTATATTAAATGAAAGTATGTGAATAGTCGTAAAATATCATTAGACGCGACGAGATTTAATATTAATAGAGAATTTAATCTAAATAGAGAATTTGAATTTTTTACGGTTTTTCATGGTATCGATTGATTGTTTGCGCAAGGTAAGAGAGGAAGAGGTGGAAGTTCGCTTTGGAATGTGCGGTGAAATCGATTAATAGTTTATGAGTTGAATTACTTAGCGAAGAAGTTGCAGTAGATGTTTTTATGGAATGATTAAAAAAATATCATACTATAGTTTCGGAGTTTTGTTTTAATAATGAGAAAAAAACATTATAGCTACAGAAATATTTATAAGCAAAAAATATACGGCCGTGTAACTCGTCTTTTACTACTTATTTCTTAAGTAGTACAAGAAATTTGCAAGACGCAAAAGAAAAGTAAAATTTGTTTTAATTTTAATTAATGTAATGTATTTCGTCGAATTGGATTCGACGAACAAATGCACTTATATTTTGTTATTTTAAGGCGACACTTTATTTAAAAATCGTCCGCGCAGACAAATGACGAAGTATAATTTTAGAAATAATTATTTTATCCTTTTAAAAATGTTATAAAACTTATTTCCATTTTAGTACAAAATTATATGAGTTCTATTATTATAATAAAATACAATTCTACTATTGTATTTTAGTTATTTTTTAAATATATGTTATACAGTTTGTTAAAATACGATAAGGTTAACGTATTGAAAAAATTACGGAAAAATTTGTTTTTCATATAAGCATCGCATATTGCATAATATTTTGTTCTCGTGCGATTACATGATCATTTGAAATATTTTGACCACAAATAATAAATGCTTATGAAAAGAATGATAAGTTTTTAATATTGTGAAATAAGCGCATAGAGTATTTATTTATTTAGAGTAATATTTATTTAAAAGAATAGTAAATAAAGGTTCGATCTTGGCAATAAGTACCATAAATTTTATAATTAGGAAAATAATTTTTTGTTCCAAAATTTAAAATTTAAAAATGTTTGATTTTTTATTATTATCTTTATTCAGTAATTTCAAACTATTTAACTAAACTTTTAATTGAGTACGTTAAATTACACGAATATTATAAAATTAAAAAAAGAGAAGACGTTAATTTGACGTTTTGAGTAAAAGTTCGATATTAAAACTCTTTTTAAAATATTCATATCGATGGTAATGCAAGTTTGTTTACAACGATAAAACTGTTAATCAAAAGTCTATTTAAAATAAAAGATGAAGTGTAAAACGTAATCGTTAACTATTTTAAGTAAACCCGAAGACGATGTATAAAATAAAAATAAGCAATGGAAAATGAAAAGCGATAAAGTAAAAGAATAGTAAGTTACTTTGTTTACATTCTGATTCAATTATATTAGCGTCGCGTGCGCTCTCGGTTTCTTCGCTCGAAATCCCCTAAGCGAAATTATTCGCGCAAAAAAGAGAAACGCCGAGATAGCTATAAAGAGAGAACACAGAAAGAGAAAGAGAGAGAGAGAGGGGGGGGGGAAAGGAGTAGAGCGCGTTCTAAAGCTAAATTTATTTTGAGTCAAAATGACCGCGTAGATGCGACGTGGAAGAGCCTAACAAACATGTGCTGCGCGCGATCGTGCGTATACTCGCGCGGTGCTATACGCATACCGGGGGCGTACAGTAGCGAAGCACTCGGTCCGCTTTATGCGCCGCTTTACGCTCGGTACGCGCTCGTGTTTCTTTGTCGCGTCGTTAGACGCACGCGCGCTTCTTCTCATCTCGTGTATATACGGCCCGCGCTCTCTTTCTCTCTCTCTCTCTCGAGATTTTGCTTCTTTTTATTGCGCTACTCGCACATGCATATATATATATATATATATATATGCGCTTTTTTGCCTCGCGCGTATTTTCTTACGCGTACTTTAAAGCTCGCGCACTGGGTCGTATTTTGCACTCGGTGACTTTTTAAAATTGAAGTAACGACGTAAACGGCACGACGACGAGGTAAAAGAGAATCTTATATACCGGCTCTCTATCATCTTCTTTTGCGTAATAATTTATGAGCATATATATGTATATACGATGATTTTTGTTCGCGCACAACTGTACTTCCTGTTTCCGTTTCTGTATACCTCGTTAAGTGCCGCCACAATTTTTATTTTTCAAGATCTACTCTTCGCGACCTTCTAACGCTCTCCGTTCGCTGGATCTCGTATATCATCTAGTATGTATCGCTACGATCCATAGGTCGAAGTGGGAATGAAACGATTGGGCAATATCGTGCCATGTGACCGATTTTTTCAGGAACGTATTGCTGATTTACTAGAGCCCGAACTATATTGGCTTGCTTCATTCTTTTTGTTCGATTTAAAAATTTGGCATAACTAAGAAGTTGAATAATTTAAGTATTGCAGTGAAAACTATCAAATTATATTTTTAATAAATATATTACTTTTTTGTTTTTTTTTTTTAAATCTCTTGTAACGAATTAATTTTGTGATCTTCTTATTTACACACAATTAATTTTGTTTATTGCTAGTAATTATAGACACTTTGTTTTAAATATTTATTATGTCATTACTAGCTTTGTTCTCATCAATATATTAAAAAGGAAATAAAATGTTAATTCAATACAATAAACTTATAAGATAATCATTAGATTATATTCAGTACCATCTATTATTTTATTATTAATCACGTTGTTTACAAATTTATATCAAAATCTAAGGTTTTCTAATATTTATAATTTATAAATATTTAATGTCGTAATGTTTCTTTTAATACAAGTTGATTATACTATAAATAATTATAATAGAACGTTTAAACCTCATCTAATCAAGACAATATAATTCATAAAACGCAATTTTTTCACACTTTTTACATAAAAATTTAATACTTCTTTCATTACATAAGTATACAATTAATGTAACTGTTTATGTTCGTAATGATAATTTTAATGTGCTTTAATGTTTATAGTTATCTGTAATATTGAGTTTCAATATTTTTATGCAAACAAAGAAATAAGAAGAAATATATATATATATTTAGGACAGTGTTTGATTATAACGCAACGTTTAAAAATATTCACTTTGTAATACTATGCGGAAACTTGATTTAAGGTTTTATAATAAAATTTTATCTTTATTATGAAATTAATTAATTTGAGAACATTATTTTCCATTCCTTTGATACATTAAAGATATCAAATATTTAAAGAATTTTTTTTGACGTTGAAGGTAAAGTTTAGTTTCTTTCAATGATAAAGTTTAATTTTTTTAATATTTAAACTAATTTTTCATTTTTAAATTTACTTTATTAATGCAATAAAAAAAAAATAAAATTATAAATTTTAATCACCATAATTTGTATTTTAATCGCTATAATTACTACAAAATTAACACACGTAGATAAAATAAATTTAATAAATAATAAAATTTAATAAATAATTCTGTATTATTTATTATTTTTTTATTATTTTAAAGCATATTCATATATAATCGTAAATAAAAAGAAAGAAAATCAATTTCATTAAAAAAAAAAAAAAAAAAAAACAAAAAAACAAAAAAGAATTCATCCTATTGATATCTGCGACCACCTTTACGCAGTTAAATCGACACGAGCAAACGACCTCCAACTTATCAATATCTGTAATAGCAATTTTCGTTTTTTCTAAAACGCACGTACCAAAAAAATTGTAAAAAAAAAAAGAAAAAAAAAAGGAAGTGAAAAAAAAAAAAAAAAATAAATAACAAAACGTTATCGTTGACGATGCCAAAGAAAGACGCGACCCCGAGTCTTCTCCATCAACATCTACTGCGTTCGAGTCCATTCGCGGACTATCAGAATTCGGCGACGTTGGTTCAGTCGGCGAGGCGACGACTTCAATATTCCCAATTGCCGGTTCGTTGTACCTCGAAGCGATCCTCGAATCAGGGTAGACTCGTTAATTCGCTCAAACGATTTCCCGTACTCGGTACGCCGAAACGTTCCATCTCCGCGAAGAATTGCTGTCCCGAGGACGCGCCGGGTACAGCGAGATTTCTCGCCGCTGCGGGCTCACCTGCCGCTAGGAAGAGTTTGTCGATGGTCGATTTGTCACCGGCCGCTAACAATGGAGTTAACGAATTTGAATCTAACGAATTGCGGTGATTAAAAAAAATTTTTTCGCTCTTTTGCCTATTAAATATTACTTTTCCAAGTCAAGCGTTAGTTATATATTTCAAGCCATCTGAAATTTTATGTTAATATTTTAAAATACTCGAAAATTGATTATTAATTTTAATTTTACATATAAAAATTGATAATAAATAAAAATATTATTTTCATGGAGTTTAAAACGAAGAACCCGATAATTTCAGATTGGACAGCGGTTCGACATCGGCGCGCGGTTTGGACGACGCGAGCGAGCGTCGCACCGAGGAAACGTTGAGCTTGGAGAGTTGCAACTGGTCGGTGAGGTTCCGAGACGAACGAGAGATTCGGGAATCGCGCGCCGCGAGTCTCGTGTGTCGCGCGCTCGCCGTAAACGCTTGGCGTCGCCGACGGGACGAGGTAGCCGTACTGCGCGTCACCGTTGACGATCTCGGACAGCAGCTCGATCAGCTTCAACTCCAGATAGTCGTGTTGAGGAGATTGTTGGACAACGAGAACGCTCGAGTCGCCAGTTTGGCCGGGGAATTGCACAAGGCTAAGGCGCAGATCGATGATCTTACCAAAGAACGGGATCAGCTTAAAATTGTAATTTATCGTTTGGCTTATAATTGAAGAAAGTATATTATTAAAAGAGTCTTATCTTTTATAAATTTATAATTCTATTGAATTTTTAAACTTTATAAATAAGTTTTTGTGACTATTACCCCTTTTTTTTTTTTATTAATTATATTAACAAATATTATAAAAACAAAAGTATAATTGAACTTTTTGTTCTAATTTAAATAAGCCGCAACATACCGTAAGACATCGTAAAATCCTTTCAAAGAAAACGTAACACATCGTAAAGGCCTAAAAGAGTGTACGTTCAAAATACGCGAACGTAAAAAGCGGATATAGGATGGCGCATAGGTTCTCTCTTTCTTTCTCTCTTTATCTCTCTCTCTCTCTATCTCTCTTTGAACGTTTCGTTACAATGACAGAATTAGATCGTAAACAATAAAACGACTTAGAGGTAGAGTGACATCACACGAAGCGCGCGCGCGCGCGCGCGCGTCCGAGCGAGTAAAAGGGAGGAGAAACGTACGTTGAGGTTCCATAAATAAACTCATCCCTCTTTGCAAAATAGGATAAAGAAACGGCGGAGGAAGAGGCGCAGAAACAGCTTGAGATTTCGGAGGAACGATCGGTTACCGCCGAGAATCTTAGGAACGAGCTCAGAAGCGCACAAGATCGACTCGACGCCCTCGACAAGCAGATATCGAAGGATCGCGAGAAACTTTTGAAACTACGGGAGGACAAAAAGATGCTCATCGAAAAAGTAACTTATTTTGTTATTTACTTTTTATTCGCCGCGCGTATTATTATACTATAAATAATTGATTTAAGAATTAAAAGAGAATCATTTGCAGCTTGTTTACTTGAATGTTAATGTTAATTATATTTAATTTTATGCAAAAATATTATTTTTTAATTTATTGATTTAACATTTATTATTTGATTATGGAAATATAATCGGGTTAATGAGACCTAATGAGACTTAATGAATAATTAACAGTAGATGAATATTATTAATTATTGTTCAATTAATTTATTTAATAAATATAACCGATCGATATCCCACATAATATATTATTCATTAATAAAATTATTTTGCATACTTTTAAAACGTTATCTTTTTAATAAAATAAATAATAAATATTATTTACATAGACGTGGATATGCCATGTCGATAATTATTGATGGTTTAAAAAATTACAAATTGTTAAGTAATCGTAATCTAAAATTTCATCACAGAGAGGAAAAGATTGAGACGTTTTGCACAAAATCGCAGTGCATCGTGTACGAGCTTAAGCACGCGATGCAGCGAGACCGTTTAAGCCGATTTATTTCTCAAATTCTATCTCGTGAATAAATTCACCCCTTGAAATAAATCTAATAAATCCAATCAACCGATCGTTTCGAATGCATTGTTATTTACATTTAAATACACATTGTCGCGGAAAAACATAGAAATAAATCTTAAAAAATCAGTTCTTCATCCATTGGCCTCATAATAAAATATCGTTTGACAATCAACTTTCCAACCGCAACATTCGAGCAAGTTTATATTTTCGTATAGTATGGAAAGGGGTTGTTGCACGGGCGGCGTGCAACACCGCAATGCGCAACGAACGCTTTCGAGAAATTGATCTGAACCGCTCGCGGGGATGAGTCAGCGTTGGTGGTAGTGGTGGTGGTGGTGGTGGTGGTGATGTGGGTGGTGTGGCTCACCTTCCACTCCTTCTCTTTCGTAACGAGGTCGTCCTGGGTGGGCGGCCAAAATCCGTGAGAGAGGATTTCTCTGCGAGTTTCTACGAAAAACGGTGATTCAGCCCTCACGCGCTGACCCCGTCTCTCTCTATCTCTCTACTTTTTCTCTCTTTCACCCTCTCACTGACTCTATCCGTCTCATCCTTTCGCTCGACCTAACTCGAATCAATTTCAGAGAGAGAGAGAGAGAGCGAGAGAGAGGGTGAAAAGTGCTGGTGCTAGTGGTAGCGGTGGTTGCGGCTCGATAATATTTATGTGCTTAACAGGCCGAAATTGAGATTTGAGAGAAGTTTCTTGCGCGATGTGAAATTTTTATGGATTTTTTAGTCGAGATTGAGATTTCATGTAGAATATTCTGAGAAAATAAATTTTAAAAAGAAAAAATTAGTCGTCTTTGAGATAATGCAACAAAAAATTTTATTGTAATTTTTGTTTTATATTACAATATTTGTAAACGTAACGAGGATGATTATCTATAAGTAGAAAAGGGCGCGAACTGGTAAGACAAACGACAATCTATGGCATTTCATTTCATTTTATAATTTCAAAGTTTTATACTTTTACACTGAATTTTTTTCTTTTATTTTAATTAAATTTTTATTTGTCACAACTGTATTGAATTTAAAAGATACTGAAAAAAAAATAATTCGTAAGTATAAATTTTTAAGTGTATAAATTTTTATTGTAAATTTATATATATATATTTTTTTTCATTCGTCAATGTAATCCCTTATTATTGTAGAAGCTTTTCAGTGAAATTTTAACTTACCTTCGACGTTGACTAAGAAAACAGTAGTACTAAAGCGTTGGAAACAAAAACAGCTCTAATGGGTCTTTAATGTGAAAAATTACATTGTAATTACCATAGAATTTTGCATAATCGTTATCGATATTCCATTAGTAAAGAAAAACTCTTTACTTTTAAAAGAAAAAAAACATAATCACTCTACAAATCGAACAAAATCGAAAAAAAAAGCTCCGAGAGGATGCGTATCGCAGAGAATGAAAGAACGTACTTGCTTTACATTTTCGTGGATACAGGATACCAGAGAGAGAGAGAGGGAGAGGGAGAGAGAGAGAGAGAGAGAAAGAGAGAGAGAGAAAACGATAAAAAGGGCGCGTGTAAATGTTCGGAAGACGGAACGTGTGTTCGCGAGGGGGTTGACGTCTTCTACATCCAAGAGCGTAAATAAACGAAAGCAAGAGAGAAAGAGAGAGAGAGAGAACAACGACGAGTCAACGCTCTCCTTAGCGATAGAGCTGAGTCACTCTTGCTGCGCGTATACAAAATGTATAAACCACCGCCATCCCATTGGTGGTGACTCAATGTCACATAATAGCTCGTGCTACACTCTCTCTCTCTCTCTCTCTCCTCTCTTTCTCTTACTCTCGTTTGTTTTTTCCGAGAAAAAGAAGATCGATATATTAATGGTTGCGCTATACGTTGCTATCGCTACTGCTCAGTCCTATTAAACCTCGCTCATCGATACTCTCTCTCTCTCTCTTTCACTCACTCTCTCTTTCTTGTTTTCTAACTTTTGTTCGTTCGCAAAGAAATTTTTCTCGAGGACGTGAATTCATTATTTCCAAGTCGCGTGCCAGTAGCTTGCATATATATATATATATATACATACGCGCGAATGCTGACTCCGTTATAGAGATCGCGATCTTTTACACACGCGTACACGTACACCTGTACGAATATCGATTGTACCGAGCGAGAGACTCATTGAATTATTGAGGTTGCATTCCACGGCGAAAAACCTATGGATCTACCGTATCATTTTTTTTTATTCCCCCGATATTTTGCCGTAAAGTTTGCACGCGAACGCGATAAACTTTTTTTTTTTACGAATTGTTTAAGGCATCAAGAATAAAAGAGAGAGAGAGAGAGAGACGGGGAGAGCTCGGGCAAGAAAGTGCACTTTGCATGTTGTGTATGCACGAGGGGTGTTGAGTACACAATGGTTAACAGGTGAGCTCCGCTCTTGAAATTTTATCTAAGTGGATTTCGAGATGTTGCAACCACTTTTCTTTATTCTTGAGGTGCTCGTTTTTTTTTTTTTTTTTTCGCGGCGGTAAATGTGTCGACGTCGACATTTTGTTTTTCATAATTTATTAACGGGCGAAATTTCATGCTGTGAAAATTATTCTCTCATAATGATATTATTTTCATTTTTTTAATTTTTGCCGAGCGTAAAATATGTAAATTATGTTATTGCTTGAAACGAAATATTTGTTGAAATATTGCATTCTATTCATACGTAATTAGCTTCATTAAAAGATCTAATTTTAATTAAATCGTTTAATCTAATTTATTTATTTTATTAGTTGATGAGACAGAAATATACATTTATCTCTTCTTATCAAATCGATCCATCATTGAAAATTATTTGGCTCAACACGCGCATATACCCATTTATCGTCAATTTAAAAAACACCATTCGCACAAAGTGTCGCGAGCATAAAATCCACACGCATCCACTTCAAGTTGTATCTATTTAAGGGGATTAGCCGGGAGGGGGAGACTAAAGTATTTCTCGTGAATAAACGTTCCCCGATGAGAGGGACTTGAAAGAGGCATCTTTTCGCCCGTCAATTAACCGTTTACTTTAAAATAAACCGCCGTCACGACGCAGGTCGCGGTAGCCGAGGCTCTCGCTATGGAAAGGAAAACTCGCGCGGAAAAGGCTGAGCTTGCACTCGACGACGCGCAAATTCGACTCGACACTCAGACCGCATTGGCTGATTCGTTGCAAGAGGAAGTCCAACGATTCTTGAAGTAATGCTCAAATTCTTTCTTTTTTTTTTTTTTTTTTTTTTATCTATAGAGTGTTGTTTCTTTTTGCGTTAGTTGATTGACAATTCTTATTTACCGAATATACATGAATTTTTTGAATACGCAAATAAAAGTTTATTTTTTTTATGTATTTATTATTAAATAAGATAAAATAAACGATTTTTATTGGAAAGGTTTAATTATTTAATCTTCTATATACATTTTAATACTTGAAAATCACTATTAAACAATCTATTTTTTATAAAAAAAATTATAAAAAATTAGTTTTTAACCGCAGATTATTTTTTTTTCTTTTTTTCTTTTTTTTTTGAAATTTAAACTTTTGTAAACATTTTTAAATTTTAAGTCTATTTTTAAATTATCATTAAAAATATGAATCCGTCGATAATTATTTAATAATGTCGATTTTTTCGAGCAGTATTTTAAAAGATAAAGAAAACGAAAAGATCGAATTGGAAAATTTGCTGCGAAAAATTGAAGAGGAAAATGTGAAAGCAGAGGACCGATTGCAAACGAGCGAAAAGAACGAAAGAGCATTGAATTTCCGAGCGTTGGATCTCGAGAGCCAACTCGTTGAAAAAGAATCGAAAATTAAACGCGTTGAAGCTGCTTACGCCGCTCAAATGTAAAATAAATATTTATTCAGTAAATTTCAATTTAATTACGCGTTTGATAAAAAATAATATTATGCTTTTTATAAGTATAATTTACAAGTGTACTTTAATGAATAAGAGACTTTACCAATTTTTTAACTTTAAAGAAATATTTAGAAATACTTACTAGTATTTATTAATAATAGAACAATTTTTAAACTTAGAATATTATAAATAAAAATATCGTCTATTTTAGTTTAATTTTAGCTATAATTACTAAAGATTTTTTCACATAATTAAAGTATTTGAAAAAATTTCTTTTCTATTCTTTTTACATTACGTGTAATAAATAATCTTACGTATCTTAAACAAAGAATAAGAAAAAAAAAAAAAAAACCCACCGACGATAATCTAATTGAAATAATTACTTAAGGTCGGAATTGAACGAGCTTCGGGAACGTTTCATTCGTCAATCTCAAGAAAATTGCTGGAGCAGCAAAGTTTTACAGTTGGCCGGCAGCGTAGTTCGAGCACCGCGAGTCATACTTCGCACTTTATCGTTCTTTTCATCTGGAATGCCACTGATATTATAAGTAAAGTACGTTAAAAGAGTAACTAAGATATTTTATAATTAAAAGATTAAGGTAAAATGTAATGGAAAAACTTGTGTATTTTATTCTCTAATAATTTTATTTCAATCTAAATTTCAAGTTATACAAATAATTGAAATTATTTATCTACAGCTATGTATTTGATTTTATCGACAAATAATTATTTACATTTTAACGTAATAAAAAATATTCAACAAGTGTAATACAAATATTAAAAATTATCGTTAAGTTTAAACAATAATGAAATGTAAAAAAGATAAATGCATGTAAAATTGCAGTTAACGTTAAAGTGAGGATGATCCAATGATTTTAAGATTCTGTATGGTGTTGTGAACTTTGGAAGTGGACTCGCGAACATAAATCAAGAAGGGTATTTTGAGATGAAGGCCAAACTGTGTTGAGAAAGTGAGGAGTGCAAAAGCGGACGATATTTCGTCCGGATTTAAAATCAAAAAGTGAATCAATGAAATTTGTGATGATTGCTATATATAAAGTTTATTTTGATAATTTTATTTATTTATTTATTTATCTTTTTCTTTTTTTTTTTTTTATTATTTGTATAACGAGTCATTTGATGACTATCCGATTTAGAGATCTATGAAACGTAATGATACATTCGAGCTTAATATAATGAGATAATCAATGAATAAATACATTTCATTTGTAACTGAAATAAAACAACTTTTAATTTTGTCCAACCGATCTCATATGTATATTTTTTTTTTCACGTCTATTCAAATTTATTATGCATTTCACGTCGTAAATGTACATCTTTAGTATCTTACGAACGGCTTAAATATAATATACACAACGTTCTTCTAAATATGCAGTCTACAAATTGTTCTTTATCAACCACGTGAATATTTTGCTCACGTATAAATTATAATAATACGTATTTTTATTTATTTATTTATTTTTTTGTAACATTCGCGTATATATTCTCTTTTTAATTTCACTTGCCACAATTTTAAAGCGACAGGAGCGTAATAAATATAAAAAAGGATATAGTACATACACAATATTATGAACATCTAACAATATTTCTCAAAACTACATTAGTTTTTAAATGTACAAATACAATATTAAAGCGTATTAATAAAAAATAAAGTTAGATTCTTATTATTTGTCATAAAAGGGCTGGTTATTCTCTTTGAAATAATAATAATAATAATTCAATATATTAAAATCTAAAAATTTGAGTAAAATTTATCAAAAAAACTGACATAAGCGTTTAAAAACGGTTAAATATTCATTTTTAATATTATTATTCAATTAATTTAACTGTTTAAAATATTATGTATAAAAAATATTTACAAAATCCTTTCTTATTTATTGATACTTTTAAATATATGGTTACTAATGTATGATAAATTATTTAGCAGATATAATTACGAATTCCAGCCCTTGGCGTCTTTAAATAAACTTTAATAAGTTTCTTTGCGAATCCAATCTTTATATCTTTATCAAAAACAGATAACATTTTTGCCGTATAAAAGAGGAGTAGAATCTATATTTCTGCAGTTTTTCTATCAGAACGACTAGATGACTAGGACCAGTAATTCGTATTCAAGTGTATAGTGAGCGAAAAAAACAGCCATCAATAATCGATGCCTGCAACAGCTTAGCTAGTTGTTTTGACTAAAGATATTATTGATTTTATTATTGATATTTTCTTTTCTTTTTTTTTTTTTTTTCTTTTTTTTTTCTTCTTTTTTTTTTTGTTTTGTTTTAAATCATTCCAAAACCTTCGGTCCCTTCACTGATGGCAAGAAGAAGTGCCTTTTCAAAGTGATCATAGCACTCGTAGTCAGGCAAACACAGTTGATTGAAGCTAAAAATTGAATACATTTGTACGGTAAAGTTCATTTTTGAATAAAATAAATTATTGTAATTTTAAATAATAAAGATTAAGTTAATATTATATAGAAAAAAATATATCGATTTCAATTACCATGTGTGTGCTGTTGGAAGATTTTCGAAAGTAGGGGCAGCGGTGATTTGGAATCGAGGACTGAGTTGTTGAAAGCCACCTGGAGGAAGTTGCGAACAACCTGTTGTGAACTGCAGGAGACGAGCCATTTCTTCTTGTGTAAAATTACTGACTGCTGTCCAGAACCAGTCCAGAACTCTTAGGAATTCAGGTGAACTACCATTCGCGATATGATGAGCTCGAAGATCGGCTACACTGTACTCGCCAGTTCCACAAAGAAGCAGCTAAAGATAAAGAAAAGATCGTTTTTTATATGGTCGGTTTTATTTGTCGTAATTGATTAAATTATAAATTACCTCGAGTTCATTTTCATCGAAAATTCCAAGAAGATTGTCTGGTATAAGTTCGTTCAATCCTCTCAAAAAATGATCAACTTCACTTCGAATTGAACTAGCTAGTCTATGTTGCGCTAAGGCATCTAAATATCGAAGTTTCGTATCATTTGTCACGCGTATTTTATTGCCTGTAGGAATTAGTTCTGCAACCTAAATATTAAAATACGTTATAATTAATTGTTTATCTTTAAACATATTTTATTTATTAACACTCTACACACTTTTGTTAATTGACCATCTTTGTCATATTCTTCTTCAACAAAATACAATTCCATTTCTTCGACGTCATTTTCAAGGATATATTTAACTTTGCTTAAGTACAAGTCAGGATCGTCTTGTTCGAAGTATTTATAATGCACTCTAAGGCCAATTATTTGTGCCAAAAAAGATCGGGTAAACCTTGCACGCACAAGTTGTCTATAAGAACCTCCAAGTGCTGATTCATAAAGGCATTTTCCAACGATTCTTCCAGCAAATTCAAAGTGTTTCAATTTTAAATGAGAAAGTCTTTTGCTATTAGGATGTACCAAAGCTTGCTGAGATTCGCCAAAAGATTCAAAAAGCCCATTGCCAGGGTCGAAGAGAGCAGCGCAAATGAGTTCGAACCATTCTCTTCGAACTCCGCCCCAATCGACGCCTTGAAAATTGACAATACAATTTTATTTAGATTAAAAAATTTTAATGTGTTAATCTAATAAAGAAAAATAAGTACCTTGCTCTCCTTGAAACGTTATTTCGAAATTGCGACACCAATCGCTTACGGAAAATCCTTTCGTGGCTTTCATTGACTAAATAAGGATATGAAAAATTATTTGATTAGTTTTTGATTAATTTAACAGATTAAATTATACAATATCCTTATACGTAATCCTTACCGATTCTAATAATTTATCACGTTGGATCTTAATAGCTATTTTTTCATGGTAATGCTTTTGATGATGTTTCCTGACTTCGTGATAGAAAAATTCTTGTTTGTCAACAAAAGTCTCACTGCCACCGATATTCTTTAACAGGAATAAAGTAAAAGTAGCCGCTATAATATCACGATAATGAGAGATCAATTCAACAGGGGGCTGACATCCATCGTCTATTGTGAAGGAGTCGTAGCCTTCGTGTTGATTATTTGGACTATCGAAGTAAAACTGTAATTGGAAATAATTATTTTTTACAAGATTTATTATTATTATTATTATTATTATTTTTTTTTTTTTTTATGTATATGAAATTTTAATTATTGTATTTATTTTTTTTTACCTTTGTCGATGGACAAAGCCTAAACGTCACTAATCTCTTTGGAATAAATTTTAACAAATATTCTTTAATGGTCAATTGCTTTGGCGAAATGAAGCAAAACACTTTTTTGGGCTTTGAAAATCTTTCACCTTGCATGCCCAAAAGTTTAGCGGCGTAACAAATGTCGGGATCTTTTGAAGCAACATTATTATGAACAGCTCTAGCAACGGCACCTTAAAAAAAAAAAAAAAAAAAAAAAAAAAAAAAAAAAATTTTGTTTTGTTTCATTTTTAATATCAATTGTATTGATTTAAAATTATTTTATATATTAAGTAGAAACTTTAATATTGTTTTTAATGAAACAATTTATTGAAAATTATAAAAGTCCGTACATACTTTCTAAAACAATAATATCGAAATCTCCATTATGAAGTTGCAATCCGGAAAGGCTTACAGTCGCGTGGTAACATCCACCCTTTGGAAAACTGACTTTTAAACGAATCCGTTGATTAGGAGAATCGTATTCTAATTGGACGTTACATGATACTTGGGAGGAATCATCCGTTGAAGTTCCAATCTGTTACAGAAAAAAGTCATTTGTCATTTGTATCGATATCAATTTTAAGATATTTATTAATAATGAGGTAAATAAAGGACAAATATAATATTTTTATAGTATTTATACATTACATTGAAACAAGCAGTTAGTTTACTTAATTATGCGAAAATTGCAATTGATTATTGAATTGTAATAAAATAATTAAAATTAATAATTCAATTTAATATTCAACGGCTTACCTGGGTTATATTTACATTATATCCTTCAACGGGTTTATCAGTCATTTCGAAAGAGCAGAGATTGTCGTATTCATCTCGTGGTTCAATCGTCATAAAATGCGCGATTCCGGCTGTACAAACGATGGTCGAACTGTGCCGAACAAAGACCGTTTTGTACGGATCCGGTGGTCCTGAATGAGCAAATGGTTCTCGTAAATCGAAATAATTTTACACGTATTTGTTAAAGGCGCGTAACGCTTAAAATTTTAGACAAAATTTTCAGATCGATAAATTTCTAACAATAATATCAAATAGATTATTAATTGAAATGAAAGTACTTATAAACTGAAAATTTTAATTAAAAAGTTATTTAAAGTTATAAAATTGATTAAATTAAAAAAAAAAAAACGTGTAAAACAATGAAAACAATTATTTACTCGTAAAGAGAGCACTCCAACAATTTGTTATCACTTCATCGACATCATTCCCACGAAATTAAACAAACTAATTATCGTAAATTGTAATTGCTCAACTTTTATACTGACTCAATTATTGGCAAACGTAATTCCGTAACATATTGAATTGAAGTTTTTTTTTCATACAATTTAACGTTGTTACGTATTTTTAATTAAGGTAGAGAAATTAATCAAAACGAAACGACGAAAAATGAAAATTCTATTTTTTTTTTTTTTTTTTTTTTTTTTTGTCATCCTACCAGCACTTCAAAGTCGAGAATCATTATTACCAGGAAGGAAATTTTTCAAAAATGGGCTTCCGTGAACGTGACAGGATCCAATTAGTACGGCAATTCTGTATTGTCCAGCGTGTCGCACTGTGAATTTGACGACCGCTGTGTTAGCCGCCAGAGGGTCCGTGCCGCCTAATTCTATAAAAGTCGCCACTCTACGAGTGCCTTCAGTCACTTCAACAATTAGATTATCCTTGTCGCAAATTGGATATGGTTGACCATTTCTTTGATAAAACTGCAACGATTAATTTTCATTCGTTATTAGATTAATTTCTTGGAAGCGTAGCTTTCTTTTTATGCTTGATATTTTTTACTTTTTAATTCAAATGTTTAAGTTTGTTTAAATTCCGATTTTAATAAAAGCAATTCAATTTCTATTTCGGACATATTTATGGCTATTTTTTTCATTGATTCATAAATTATGTAATATTAAAATATTACTTTAAAACTTAATAGCTATAATTTTAATTCATTATGAAAATTTTACTTTATTGCGAATCACAAATTTAAAACCATAGAAAATTTTTCTTATCAAATTAGATTTTGCATATGAATTTTTCGTAGCCTACTTCACTAGAGTTTTTACGCACATAAATGTATATTTCCTATGTAAATTCGTGACTTTTCGCAACATTTTCATCTTCTTTAAAGTAAAGTTGAAATTGCTTCAAATTGCTTATATTTTTATGCCTTACAGTTAATATCCTCGGGGGAGAAAACATTTTACCTTCGCACATAAGCTTATTTCTTTAAGTAGTCATTTGTAAGAAAAAGTTTTTTACCTTCAATGCTAATATTTAGAGTTGTGAGATACAATAGAGAGACGGCCTTTTTACTACTATGATAGGTTTATTACTTATCGATATACAAAAAGTGAAAATTTTCACAATTATATAAGTTTCAGTTACCACGAAATATTTACCACCAAAAAATACAAGCAAATGAAAAAAAATTTATCAATTTTATGAAAAATGAAAAAAATACAAAAACGAAAGAAAAAAAAAAAAAAAAGGAGAAGAAGAAGAAAAAAGCAAAGGATCTCACCTTAACGGTAAAAGTCATCGTCTCGCCAACGAGTTGCGGCTCCTCCCATTCGAAATGCACTCGGCAGTTGCTCGGCAATAGATATTTTCCGGTTACGTACTGGAGCAGCGAATGTTTGGCCTCGGGTGCTAGCGCCGGTTGTGTCATCGCCGCGAGGGTAACGAGCCCCGCGACCGACACCGACACCACCAGCATTCCACCTGTCGAAACGTGAAAAAAAAAAAAAAAAAAAAAAAAAAAAAAAAAAAAAAAAAAAAAAAAAAAACAATATTAAAATAAAAAAATAAAAGAAACGCAGCGTTAATAAAATCCGTCGTTCGTTTGGCTCGTTGTTATTTTTCGGCCAACGATGCGAATTTTTTTTTTTTTTTTTTTTTTATTAATGGATTTCGATTACAAGGATATATTTTTATATATGTATACAATAAATTTTGTTTAATGATGAAAAATTGATTTTACTTTTTATGAAACGTTTTGTAATTATGATAACGAGAAATATTTTGCATGAAATGAATGCACAGTAGTTTTTATTATTAAAATATTAAGATATTTGTATAATTCTTTATTTTACATTTCTCTGACACTTTCGGATTTGTTTCGCTTTTACGATTATTTTTTTTAACTTTATCCTACCTCGATAAAAATATTCTTCTTTGTCGATCTTTAAATTTATGCGAGATTATTCAAAATTAATAATAATAATATAATAAACAAAAGACATTTTACTTTCGGAAAATTTACTTTTATTTATTAGAATTATTTCTCACGTTTTATTAAATAAATTTATATGTAATTTTACGAATAGGCGAACAAGAACTGTATAAGAGAATATGACATACGAATTTAATTGATCTATAATTTCTTTGATAAGCATTGAGATAATTTATTGATAAAATTGACACGCGCTAATAAAAATATTTACAATATCTCGTAATTTTGAAATGTTTTAATACTATAAACATTTTAAGTTGTTTCCAAGAATGTTTATATTAAATTAACCTAAGTGAAATTATCAATATTGATGAGAAAATGCGATTAATGATCTCCGAGTCTTTCCTGGCGTAATTGGGTCGAGACTTTTCTTGAAATTTATTCATCTTTTCTCTCTCTCTCTCTCTTTTTTTATTTTTTTAATGATTTTAAGAATCTGTATAATTAAAATAAAATAACGTCTTAAAATTGAAAAATAAAGTAAACAAATTTATATTTTGCTATCGGTTTTGAAATATGTACAAATTTATTTAAACAAAATGTTACAAATAAATTCATAGGACTTAAAATATATCGCAATTACTCTTCGATAGTTTATATTTCGCATTTGACTGAATTATGAATAAATTATAATGAAAAATATTTCAATATTTAGATCGAGTTAAATTTACATTGACAGTTTACCAAATCGATTAATAATAATTATCATTCAAAAGCTCTTCGAGAAATTTTAAAGCCGATCCGTCGTTATCGTATAGTTTAGAAATTCCGATTACTCGAAACGATCGATTAAGTAATTTAACATGAGACGATTTAAATATCAAATTGCATCGGTGAGCTATAATTACTTTATGTTACAGACCCAGTGATTTAACATTAAATGGTCTGCCGAGCAAGTAGAATTAGCTAAGTATTGTAGGACATGCACATGTACGTGCGTATAGGTATAGCTTGCATGTTGTTAATCAATTGTAAAAATCGTATTTTTAATGAACATCTTGAAGGACAATGGGATCGATTTTGTGTTTAATCATTAATCATATTTCCAAGGTAGAATGTTAAAATTTACATATGAATTTTTACATAACTGTTCGCTGATTAATAATTAAAGGTAAACTTTTAAATAATTTAAATATAGTTTTTTTTTTTTTTTTATACATATTTACGTAACATTGAGATTAACCTAATTTTTTCTATACATTATTACTTTTTCGATAAATTACAAAAGTCGATGACAGAAGCATGGCTCGTCAACGTTTCACTTCCGAGACGCAGGAGTCGGGAAAAAAAAAGAGAAGGCAATCTAACGAAGCCCGAAAAAAGGCGCTTGTAAACGAGCCATTTGTTTTTCAGAAGCCGATCTTCACGCGGATTTTGCAAGCTCAATTCACGTCTCGTACACTTGAAAAGCCCATGCTCGAGAATGCTTGAGAGCTCGAAAGAAAAGAAGAGGAGAAAAAAGAAAAGACTTTATACGTCCTCCTAACTGTAGTAGAGAAGAGAGAGAGAGAGAGAGAGAGAGAGAACAAGAAAAAAAAGGAAGAGAATGAGAAAGAGGGAGGAAGAAAAAGAAAAGAAAGAAAAGAGAATAAAGAAGAATGGATAGAAGAAAAAGGAAAAGTAAAAGAAGAAGCCACACACACACACATACACACACACACATACATATATATATATAAGTATATACCCCAAGTCCACGCGTCTTGGTGCTGGCTATTCTTGACGACGGAACTCCAAAGATCCGCCTTGAGTACATCCAAGTCCTCCTTTGACGTCGGTAGGGTCTGGCGCGCTTGCATCCATCGGGGCAGATCTTTACCGAGAGCCGCGCGTGCCGCGTTGTCTTCCACCCAGTAGACGTCCTCCAGCGACACAACCTCCATCTGCATCAATCTTCATTGTCCGGGGAGATATACGTACGGTGGATTAGCTTCCCTTTTATTTTTTTGTTTCTTTTTGTTTTTTTTTTTTTTTTTTAGATTACGCGCGCGCGCGCGCGTGAACGCGGAAGTATAAACAACGCGCGAGCTGTTTTAATTATGATACCAAGCGGTGAATAAGTAATGCGCACTTGGAATTTATGAATTTTCTATATATACGGCATACATATTCATGCGAGCGCGGTTGAAAAGACGAGAGAAATACGCGATAGAGAGAGAGAGAGGCGTATCGTATAAGTCGCACGACGGTTACGAATAGATAAATTGGCCGATCTTTATTTTTTGCACGTTTTAATTGTTATCGATATTTTGTAAGACGATCGCGTTAGATTTATCTTGATTATATTTAAATTATTATAAGAGTCTCGTGACGTTGAATAAATGAGCTCGGTTATTTTATAAATTAATTAGGACGGTCCGCGATGGCGACGAGAATTATATTTTAATATCAAGATTCTCTAATTGGAAACTTACAATTTTACACTTTGAAATTCATTTTAATTGAACTTTACATTAAAAATTGATTTTAATCTTTAATTATAAAGAAATACTTTAA
The DNA here is from genome assembly GCA_949987625.1 of Chalcis sispes. Taxonomy (NCBI): domain Eukaryota; kingdom Metazoa; phylum Arthropoda; class Insecta; order Hymenoptera; family Chalcididae; genus Chalcis; species Chalcis sispes. Next base: position 22,995,230 of record OX465097.1, on the reverse strand, counting down.
GTTACATTCTTCATAATTAATTTTATTAATTAAAGCAAATTTTTTTAACAATGCGAAGTAATTTTTAATAAATTTAATTTATAATTATATTTTACTTCTTCTTCTTCTTCTTTATCTTATATAAATGTTACAAATAAAAAAGTTATAAGAAATTGATCGATTACATATCATGATTTAGAGCGATATGAATTTTTTTAATCTTTTAAATATTTTTTTTATTAAGAATCGTTTATAAACATTAGTAGAAACGTAAATAATTTTAATTGAAGTTATTGTAAGGAAAGAATTTATCACATTTATTTTTTTTCATTTTTTTACGATAATACAAGCTAATTATTCATTTTGTTATTAATAAAATTGACGATAAAAATTTCTTTCTTTGAAACTAACTACTTTTCTTTGAAAATTGAGAAGTAACAATAAAATTAATTTAATAAAAATTTAAATCATTAAATCTTAAATTTACAAATTTTAATGTTATTCTATTTTTATTTGTAAAATAGTAAAAAATGTATTTCCTTTTTTTTTTTATCCGCTTCAAAATCTTGTTTATGAAAAACCCTCTTTTGTTCTTTGCGTTTATTTATCGATTAATATTTCTATGGTATGATAGCGTTTTATTATCAGTTGTACGAATACAGGATATCGGGATTATTGTCAACGCGATAAAGAAAATTTATGATTCACGTCCTTATCAAACGTAGTAATAAAAATTAAGCGTAATTGAATTAAACGTTAATTAGCATCGAATAAATGACATATACATATATTTAATTAATATAACACGTAAATATAGTAACGAAATTCAAATGTTTTTTTTTTTTTTTTTTTTTTTTTTTTTGTCGTCTATTATTTTAAAAGCTGCGACAATAGTATTTATCAACTAGTAAATAAGAAAATACACGTATTCCGACCTTGATTCTTACACTTGTATACCTAAAATTTGTCTTTCAAACTATTTTCAACAAATTCACTATTCAAAGCGATAAAACTATTTTATCGGTTCACATTTATCTTTGTTTATAAAGATACTTAAAGTAAAAAGTCTCATTATCAAAGATATTTATATTAGTTTTAAAATGGTCTTATCGCCGAATTTTTTATTTTCTAAAACATCGGTCAATCTAATTAAAATGCTAAAAATAATCGAAAAGAAAATTTTTTAAAAATAAAATAGCGAATCGTCACGTTGATAATAAAAAAACAAGAACAAGGTAATCAAGCTCGATCTCGATGTAATATAATCAAATAACGCACCTTTGATAATAATTATGGAGTCCGTGATCCGCTAGCCATTGCCGCAAAACGAGCCTTTGCTGAAGGAGTCGGGCGGCTCGTTGTAGGCGCTCCTCGTCTTGCGGCGGCAGCTCCGGCAGCGCCTCGACCTCGCCACAGCTCGCCAAACTCGATATACCTAAGCGAAGTAAACAAAGAGTTTACACTATGCGCTATTATAATATAGACACGTCTTCTCTGTGTGTGTACATAAGTCGCGAGGTTGACTGTGTGGGTGTGTGTTTATACGCGCGCGCGCGCGCGTGTGTGTGTGTGTGTTTGTAAGCGATACCGTCGTCGAAATACGAGAAGTGAGACGAGTCTCTCGTTAATTTATCCGGGACGCAGACGTTCGCGAGAGCGCGTTATCTTTCTCTCTCATACTTGCACGCGTCTCTGAGTGTGTGAGTGTATGTACATAAGCTTAATTAGGATAATTCCTAAACTAGAGTAAACGCATATATACGTATAAGAGATGGGTATTCGTTTGCGCGGCAAACGCTCCTTCCTTCCTTCCTTCCTTCCTTCCCACCTTCCTTCTTTCTCCGCTATTCCATCTCACATATATATCTATAAAATCCACCCCAGTGATTTCCTGAATTTCAGAATTCAAAATTGGGTAAGCTCTGTGAGAACGCGAGAGAGAAAGATAGGGATGTGCTATTTTGGTAAATGTTTGACTTTACCAGATTGATTAAAATTAAAGGAGATTCGGTCGTTATAACGCGAATCGAATGTACGTTTTCTGTCTTAACAGCGTGTTAACTGCGTATCGTAATGCGCGTTTTTCATTATTGTATACTGCGTCACAAGGCAAAGTGTTTTGCCTTTTTTTTTTTTTTTTTTTTTTTATCGTTAAAGTTATTATTCGAACAATACTACTGTTGAATAAAACCATCGATATAAAACTTGAATTACAAAGTGCTTTGCTTGATACTTTATATTTAAGTATACCGATATAAAATCTTTATTCATCGCTCTCGCGATTGCTTAAGCTCAATAAATTTTTTGCGATTATCGCATTTTATAATCTTTGAAATTACGCTTTATTATTCAAACTTTGCGACTAAACATATATGAATGATTAAAGTGATACAGGGAGTAGCGAGAATAAAAGTATGAGTCGACTAAATTAATGTTAATATCAAATATATATTTGAAAAATATTCAAATTATTTATTTTTGATAAAATTATTAATTTTTCTCAGCTTCTTATTAATACAATTAAATATTAACGGTGTTTAAAATCATTCGCGTAAATATAATTAAATGTAAAAGAAGAACTTTTGGTATATAATATTAATTATATCAGCGTATATTATCGGTGTAGCAAGTACTAAAACTTTTTACTTAAAGAATTGAATTTCAAATAAATAAAATAGATTTTAAAAAATTGTTGGAAACGTGAATTCTCATATAAAAAATTTGTACATATTTTAATTTTAATATTAACAATTTATGCATAATTACGATAATATAATAATTTTAATTTATATTGTTACTAATTTTTGAATAAATTATTTATAAATTAAATATAATTACTGAACGAAAAATTTTCTTTTATCTAATATAAAAATTATGTATAAAATCGTCACTGATACAAACATTGAGTTTTTTTATAAAAATTTGCAAGGCAAAGTATTATTTTAATTGGAAATTTTCTTATACAGCGAAAACGTTAAAATATAAGGGCTAAACAAAATTTCCCCGTACGTCATTAAATTCCGACGAAATACGAAATGCGAAATTTATCAAATTTGTTGATTTTCATCGGCATTGTCACGCGAAACTTTTTCACGCCAAATGCGGCTAAGCGACAGAGGGTTTGATGTACGACCGATTGTACAATATACAAACGGGTGAAGATTATGAAATATTTTTTGAAATATATCGCGTTATAGCGTACGTTAAGGTAACATAATACCGATGTGACGATGAATGGATTTCAATCCATTCGTTCCATTCGTTGGTGCGTATGATTTGATAATGGATGTTGATGATAATTAAATTAGTTAAATCTTAATTTAAAAATTACCGATTTCAATCGTACTTCACTTAAACACAATGCTTCACAATCTATACAATTTTCAATAACAATTTTGGTAAAATGTAAAAAATGTAAAAACTTTAATAACGGATGATAAATCGATCCGTGAAAATATCCAGCAGCAAACTCACCAGATGAGGCACTACCGCTCGGTCGTACGGACATGCCGATGGAGGATATTTCTTCGTTATAGAAATCTTTCTCTCTTGGTCCATATCGATTTTCCGAAGTTTTGTCAGGCATATTCAGAAATTATTTTCAACGCTGTAACTTTTATTACGTAACAATCCTCATACTTCGCATCGTATGAGTTTACTCTTTTTTTTTATCTTATTTTTTTCGTTATTTCGTTTCTTCTGTTGTTTTTTTTTTTTTTTTTTTTTTTTTTCAACTGACGCGCTACGCTACGTGATTTTAATTATAAAAGGAAGCTCGTTGAAAACGACGATAACGAGCGAGGTCTATAGAGCTTACGTAGCGCATGAAATATTTCAAAGCTCGTGCTGTCGATGATTGATGAAAGAAAAAAAGATATATGTATTTGAGTGCTTACGTCTAATTGGAATATCGACGATTTTACATACTTATATATATATATATATATATATATATATATATATATATGCACTTATAAATGATAGTATATAATACTTATATACTTATGCAAATGTTTTTGCAAAAATTTTTAAATAAATTGTTGCTTTTGTTGGTATAAGCATTACGAGCCCATTCGCAAATGTTTTTGCATAAGTACACTTATTAAAATTCACACTTCACATTCATTCCAAAGAAGAAGTTTTCAAGCGTAATTTGGCTTTAAAGATTTTTAAAATTAGTTTTTTAAATACTATTCGAACGAAGTTTAATGTATTTGATTAAAATTTATAAAATCTCTGAACGAATTTTTTCTTCTTTTATAAATTTATCCGAATGCATGGAAACATGAGGCGCATGAAAATTACATTTATATGCTTCTAAAAATACTTTTTTAACCGTCTAATAATCATATAGTACAGAATGAACGCGTCGTAAAATTTTCACGTAACTTGACTCGATGGATATAACGACGAGCGGCCGTTTGTACGACGAGCTTCAGAAAAATCGCGATTTATTCGCATCGAAACAAATAAAGTTAAATATCATCTGAACTTAATGCGGATCATTTATTTTTACGAGTGAAAACCGATGAATGAAACATGAGGCATTGGATTGCATTATTTTTGTCCTCGGAATTATTTCCTTATTTCTCCGTCAATCGATAATGCAATACACTTACGGGCAAGATATCGTGTAAGTTATCTTTATATGTACATCTACGTATAATAATATCTTGCGAACATACATTTTAAGCGGGATCGATCGATTTAACGTTTATTTCAAAACCACGAAAAGTCTTTTTTCGGTTAATCGATTTTTCAAATATATATGTATAGAAATATATATATATATATATATATATATATATATATATATATATATATATGCGCGTTGATTGCTAATTTTTTTTTTTATAATTGTAGGTCGCGAGGGTCCGATGAATATAAAGTCTTAGAGAAAAAAGAATTAGATAGAAAGAGATATAGAAATGTCAAAACCTCGCATGTATATATATTCCTTTCGCATTTTTTTCGTTTCTCTTGGTTCGTTTATTTTTCCTTTATCTTTCTCTCGTCTAAAACCAGAGGGTTCCTTGCCAAGTATTTCTTTTGAGAGTTAAAGCAACATGCGCAAACACTCGGCGGAGAAAACTTTGCACAGCAAATGTTTACCCTTGCGGCGATCGCAATGTGATAAAGGAACCGAATAAGAATTTTTTGTATACATAATTGAAGCCAAAATTATAACTCTTGTTATATAATTTAACTTTTCAAATAAATGTAATTTTCTTTTGTTTTTTATATTTCGATTTATTTATTTATTTATTTATTTATTTTTTTCTTAGATGATTTGGTTTACGAATCTTATTATGTATAAAAAAAAAAAAAGAAAGTTAAAGTTATAATTTATGTGTATGCGCATTTTTCGAATAAACTTCTTTTTTTTTTTTTTTTTTTTTTTTTTTTTGAGAACAATTCATCGCGTAAACGTTGATATAAATTAAATTTAACCAAAAAAATTTTGCTTTATAAATTAAATACGATAAAAAATTGAAAGCTATTTGTAAAAAACATTGTTAATGAAAACTGTTAAAAAAATAATTAAATCAATAATAGAAAAAAATTAATCGTCTTATTTAATAAAAGAAAAGAACATATTTAATCATAAAATATTTCACGATTATTTACTACGTTAACAACTAAAATTTCATTGTTTCAAGATAGTCCTTAGTAAGAAGGTATCGACATGACATAAAATATGAAGGCATAAAATGAAAAACTTCGATCATCCGTCTTCTTGGATGTCAGAAATTTTGCACCGACTGCTCCAACAATAAGAAACTTATTATCAAATAGTAGTTGGCTACAAGAAAATATTAATCCATCAAATTATTTGTCAAAAAGTCAAAAACGATTAATATCAATATATACTTGGTTGGAATTTAAAAAAAAAAAAAAAAAAAAAAAAAAAAAAATTTTATTTTAAATTTGCAAACACGTAATAATAAAATTCGACACGATGACGAGTAATGTCTTGAATTATTGACTAGAAAAATGTCGGATATTCGTCGTAAATTTTAAAATCAATTTATTAAAATTAAAATTATAAAAACGTTTGAAAGCAAACGTAATAAATTTCAAAAAGAAAAAAACAATAATAAATTATGACGCAAAGAAGATAAATTAAAAGAATGCAAAAAAATGCAAAAAAAGAAAAAAAAATAAATAAATAAATAAAAAAATTGTCACGACAGGCTCGAAAGAGAACTTTCTCCTCGTGTCCGAGGAGACAGCAACGGGTTAAAATTACGACCTCGGGTGTACTCTTGACCTTTTCATTACAGCATACGGCTGTTATTATTATTCCGTATACTAACGATCCCTATTCGGGTACAAGGGAATGAGGACGGGGGAGAGGAGGTAAAGAAGGAAACACCGACGTTCAGAGATATGCAGCAATTCCTGAGGAAACACGGAGGGGGGGGGGGGGGGAAGGGAGGGGAGGAAGGAGATTTGTAGGCGGCATCGCGTATGTCGCATCGCGCACGATTCTAGACGTATGCTCTCTTCCCTGTCCTCTTCTCTACCTTTCCATTACGATTCACGCTGCACGAAGGCGGACTAAGAGATCGATCGATCCTAGAGTTTTCTCGGAGCTTTGTCTTGGCGCTCCTCCGGCGAGTAATTTGTAGCCGTTGCCTGTTTGCTTACTCGATATATTTCCCTCCCTCTCTTTCTCTCTCTCTCTCTCTCTCTCTCTCTCTCTCTCTTCCTTTCTCATTCTGGAAAATTTCATTCGATGAAGGGATTCGGCTAACCCACTTTTTGCGAAATCGCAAATTTTTTTCTCCCTCTATTTCTTTCCTCATAAAGATTGTTCTTTTGTCCGCTAATTCGCGCTTCGACTTATTTATACAAAAGTATTATGTAATAATGACAAGAACGACGTGACCGCGTTAATTGAAAAGTTATAAGCTTGATAAAACTGATAAGTTTCCATAGATTATTAAGACACAATACTCGTGGAAAAGTTTGTTCAAAGTAGTTGAAAAATTCAAGCTGTATCGAGAAGAGAAAGGGAGAGTGAGTGAGAGAGAGAGAGCTTTCACCCTTAATTAAAATTTTCCAAGTTCTTTAGACTTGTTCAAATGTCATTGCGCTTATTTAAAACGTTATATACCTCAATTCGTTATAAGAAGACACTAACAAATGTGCTACTTTCTTTGAAACAAGCGCCTTTGTAAAAAAGAAAAAAGAAAAAAACGAATGGAAATTAATGTGCGACGGTCACTTTTCTTTAACGCTTTAAAATAAAGAATAACGAATGCATTTAAATTTTTAGATTGTAACGTCGTAAAAAAAGAAAAAAAAAAAAAAAAAAAAAAACTGGATCGCTCTATTTTTTTATATCGCGGCGCTTCGAAGCGATTTCTTTCTTTTTTTTTTCTTTTTTCTTTTATCGATAATCGTAAGAAGAGCAATTGCTCGAGAGACGATCAAACATTTACGGTCTCAACTCACATGTATTAAAAAAAATTCTGTATAAATAATTTTCAAATGCTTTGCAATATACCTTGATCTATATTTTGCATTCATTTATTTATACACAATGCTATGAAAATACATACGATGACGTATCATTGAAGGATATTAAATATATAAATTTGCTTGGTTATAGCGTTTAAAAATAGAAAAATAGAAAAAAAAAAAAGCAAAATTAATTAAGTTACATTCGTAATTATATTTTAAGCAAACAAAAAGGTATTGTTCCGTGATGTTTCAATCGAGTAGCATGAAATATCAATGGTGCTCAACAGTTTACATAATTAGGTTAGAAAAGGCTTTATACGTAATACAAAACTTGATAAAAAATTCAACTTGAAATTGAAGCCTTTGTTAATATTTAAAGCTACTAATAAATCTTTGAATAACATAACTTGGAACTTTATTTTAAAATAATAATAATAATAATAAAAAAAAAAAAAAAAAAAAAAAGTAATGTTAATTATAAATGTTATAGTGATCGATCGAGAAATTGTGTTACTAAATAAAATAAAATAGTTTACAAAACTTTTTTTTTTTTTTTTTTATATTCTATATAATGTCCTTTTAGTGTTTGATGAAAAAAATAGTATTAAAAGTGAATTTATTATAAATTTTCCTTTAACTTTGGCGAAGGTTTAGCTTTGGTATTGACACATTGAATCGACAGCATTTAATCGACATGTACATAATTCAAGCCAATAATCGCAACGATAGATATAATGCAATACTCGTCAAAAATTTTACGAAAATAATATGTAAATCGTTTTACTTAATATTTCAAGATGTACACACAAGTCGGTACACCTTCTAATCGAATATTTCCACTCGCTCGATAAAACTTTTTCCATCTCCCTTCTCTCTCTCTCTCTCTCTCTCTCTCTCTATTTCACTCGCACGAGACACGCGAAAATTTCTCCCTGATCGCGCAACATCTCGCGCTGTAGCTTGCAAACTAGTTAGAGAACGAGAGCCACGGATTCGCGACCCGAAATCAAAACGTTAAATACAAGGAAGCGCTTATAGGCACGCGCGCGGGACCAAACAACCTCCGAGCCTCCAAAGCTTTGTACGATTTAGCCTCTTTTATACATATGTATGTATACGCGTGTACACGTAAATGTACATAAAATAGCGTGCACGCGGCCGCGCAACGTTTAAATTTTTCCGGAGCTACTCGAGGGGAGAGGGAGGGGATCGATTTCTCAACGGCGAGATAATAGTGTGCGCCAAGCTTCGCTCGAAGTACACCAAGCTACTCGCGCGTGTAGAGATGTATAAGTATACACACGTATAGACAGTCGTACACACTTGTACGTGGGCGCGCACAAAAGAGCGAAGGAGCGATAAAGGGAAAAGCAAATGGAGCGAAAAATCTTCGGCGAAGAGAGAGTCGAGCGGAGAGCAAAGAAAAAAGAAGATAGATCAAGACTGCGACTGTACACTACGACTACGACGACGACGACGACGACGACGGCGGTGGCGACTTGCTTTCGTTTTCTCTCTCTCTCTCTCTCTCACTCTCTGTTTTTCTAGCGCCACTGAAAAAGAGAAAAGTCAAGGCTAGAGAGCCATGCGAGTAGCGGCGCGAATCAATTTTCATGCCGAACCGTATGTGTAGCGACGCTCGCCAACTGAGCGAAAAAAGGAGAAATGGGGAGAAGGGGGAATATCACTCTGGGCTCTTCCGATTGTTTGGATGTGCACAACTTTCGGAAGGTTCTCCCGGCGTTTATCCTTCGCGGATAATTTATTTGTCTTTAAGAGTGTATACAGCGCGAGATATCGACGCGATGAAAAGGAAAGGAAAGCGGGAAGTGGCTTTTTCGGGACTGGCGATAGTTGCTCGGGGTTACCGATTATCGAGCGACGAGTTTGTCTTGTTAATGGATATTCGGCTGTATTTTTTATAATTATCGATGAATTATTATAGAATGTAAAGACTGAGTTGAAATGTTGTCATTTACTTAAAGATAATTACAATCATAAGAGTTTTTAAGAGTAGATTTTTTATAACAAAGCTTTTCAAGTAATTAATCATAAATGAAAAAAGTTCAATTAATTATAAATGTATAAAAATGAGTTTGATAAATTTAATTTTAACAAAGTAAATTTATAAAACGTATATAATTATCAAATTTTTGTAATTGAAATTTCGATACATTTTAAATTAACCCAAAAGCCAAATGATTTTCTTGCGAAGAATGTTTTAAAATTTTTGTTCGCTCGATGTATGTCTATACGTTACTTGTATACATAGGTATATATTAGAGATTAAAATTTAAGCGTTTCATACGAACATCCTTCCTCGGAGTATAAATTCCCTCGGTTTTTTTTTTTTTTTTTTTTTTTTCTAAATCTCAAGAGTCCTCTTTTTCATGGCTTCGCTGCAGATAAAAGAGAAAAAAAATGAAGGAAGAACTTGTGTAAGCGTAAAACCGTTTGATTGATGTAATGAAATTGAACGGTAAATATAATAAATGAAATTGAGGAGTATTACAATCAACGTTGACTCTGTATTAGCACTAATGTAAACATTCTACTTTTGAAATATTTGCTGAAATTATGTTTGATTTTCAATTTTTTTTTTTTTTTTTTTAATTACTTTTACTAATTAAAAAATATGTATATTTTTAAATTATATTTACTGGTTTATTTTCCAATAGCATAAAATAAACTTTTCTTTTTTTTTTTTTTTTTTTTTTTTTTTTTTATACAAGTAAGCTATAAAATCACAAATAATTATTAAGGCTTTACATTAAATTAACGTTTAGGATGAATCGGCAGCCTGTATATTATTTTAATCTCACAATTCAAGAAAAAAATTTCGGTTAAAAAATTGGATTGTGCTATTTTAACGAATTTGCATTTTTCTAAAAATGTATTCTTCGAGAAGAAAAAAAAAAATAAAAAAAAAAAATTAGTAGCTCTCGCGCTTGAAAAAGCCAATAAATGCTTCAAAGGCTAAACAAGGATACTTTTCTCGTTTCTCCAAAGATTAAACATAACGTTTCCCCTCCTCTCTCTCTCTTATTTCATTAATTTACCTCGCCATAAGAAAGTGAGATTATCTATATCGCGAATTCGGTTTATTACACGCGATGCTTATACGGTGCAACCGCGTTAATGTATCCCGTACTCGTGCGCACGAAAGTGCCGATATCTTCGACAATACGTCGGGAGAGAAGGGATTGAAGTAATGGGCAAGATAGAGAAAGAGAAAGAGAGAGAGAGAGGGGGGAGGGGGGAAGAGAAAAAGAATCGCGCAAGAGTATTTTATGGATTTTGCAAAAAATCGATCTCGCCGGCTGGTCGTGCGCAAGATTGCATACGTATATAGGATATATGCACGAATACGTATACATGTATCTATTCACATCTGTAGAATATGAAAGGCGGTGGCATTTCAATTTGCCGCCTACGGCATTTTTCTTTTTTTCCCTCTTTCCGTCTCCTTTTCTTTCTTTCTGTCGGTGATCAGAAAAAAAAAAAAAAGCACGAAGAAGGTCAAAAGGGACAAAATTACTGGTCGTTTTAACTCCGGTGGATTTCTTTTTCTTTTATCTCGATTCACTTCGCGTCTTGCAACGGCGTGCGTTCATTCTATTTTTTTTTTTTTCTTTCTTTTTGTATTTTGCGACTTCTTTGCTTTCGGCTTTTGTTCGGCTTTTATCGGAGCTACAAGAGGATGATCTACCATTAACGGATAAGTAATTTTAGATGTTTGATGCTTTTCTTTTTTCTTTCGTTTTTTCTTCGTTCTATGTTCGTTCATTTACGTAGGAGAACGTTGATAGCGTATTTCGTTGGATAATGAATTATTGTCCGCATGATCGGCCGAGAGCTTATTTATAGGTTATATCATTGATTTTTTAGTATTTCGCAGTGTGTCGAGTGCACATTCGTCTTTTACCCCGATGATATATTGCGACTGTCGGCCGCACGAAAATTTTGTCAAAAGAAAGTATAATTTACGCGCGGCCGAATGTATATAAACGATATGTGTGTAATTTTATTCAAAGTTAATGCATCTTGCGCAATTAAAAGTAACATTCATTGACATTATAATTCAATATTCCCAAAGCACCTTTGTTACGGCACACCGGAGAATTTATCTTATTGCATATTCTGCGTAGTTTGGTTGTTATTTGAATTAATTACAATAAAATGTCATATAAAAAATTTGCAATGTTTTAGAAGATTTTTGGAATCCGCATTACATCGTCAGTGGATAATAACTGCGTCGTGATGATAATTTTTCAATATTGACGTTGCGGTTAATTTTTTATCAAAATTTTATCGATAATCATTTGATTGAAACATGACAATAATACATGTTGAATTCAGAAGATTTAATTATTTAAATTTTGATCCTTGATTCCAATAAATGATAAACACTAAAACTGTTTTTCCGTAACTGTTACAAATTATATTTAAAATGTTTTAAAATAAATTAGAAATAAATAAATTTCATAATTTATTATAGCAGACCAATATATTTTAAATACGAAAGATGCAATCATACCATTATAAAAAGATACCATTGAGAATACGATACCATTTATTTTCGCATTAATTATGAATTTCAAGTAATTTGAATATTAAATTTTCTTAAATTATTTGATTTAAATTTAAGTTGTTTGGTTATTATGTATTAAATAATAAACAGTTTTTCGAATTAAACATTTTTTTCTTCAATATATTTAATACGCAACTACTCATAAAAACTTTATAACTACTTCGGTAAGTATTATTTGTTATAAAATTGTGCTTTTATCGAATTCCAAAAAATAAAATTTAAATAAAAAAGAAAAAAACATTTTATTACAAATGTTGAAGTATCGTCTACTTTCCTATACGATGAGATAAACTTTTTAAATTTTTTCATTGAAATTTAAATCTGATTATTGCTCTTCGTGTTTTTTAAGTAATATTTTAATAAAAGTTACTAAAAGAGAAAAAAAAAGTTTATCCCTCATTAGCTGGAGAGCAAAACGAATTGAAATTACGCTATCGAAGATTTCACAACTTTCCTTTTTGTAAGAAACTTTACTTTTCATTAAAAATAAAAAGTTTATTCTTAAAAAATTTTAAAGTATTAATTTGTCATTTGTTTTTAATTAACGGATTACTAAGTTTTTTACTTACTAGATATGAGAAAACTATTGAAACGATTTGTTTAAATTTTTTTATCGATAAAAGGATTTTTTTTTTTTTTTTTTTAAATGTTAATTCGCCCTTTTATCTCTTTGAGCATTTTTATTATTTAATATTGAATGGCACATGAAGTTTTCAGAAATATTTTAAATTTTATACTTTACTCCATGCAAACATTTTAAATCGTGTGTTAATAACAAAAATTGCCGAATAACGTTTTATTATCTTGTCATATGAAGTAATGTACAAATATTGCACGAATTTATTTAAAATGAATAATAATATTAAAATAAATTTTAATTTTTAACATTAATTTTCCGATTTTTTAAAACATTTCGCTTCAGAATAGAAATTAAAATTACGACATTGATTCATGGAGAAAGATTAAAGTATTAATTAAAAGCTAAGTGCTCGTAACATTAATCATATTCTTGCTTAATTCATTTGTAAAATTGATATTATTATAAGAAGAAAAAAATAATAATTATATTTATATATTAAATCGAGTAAGAATTTAATGTTACATAATCTTAATGTATTAAAAACTTTATAGTTAAGAAAATAACTTCTTTACGACAAAAATATTCGTGTAAGTAGATTGTGCCGAGATAAGTCAGACGCGGATAAAATTTGTAGAACCAATGTTTTAATTGTTTTGCAAATTACAGAGTTTGTTTAAAATAAGATAATGTTACTGTTATTTATAGACATTTAATAGTTTGTGATACTAGGTTTGATATTTTGCAATATTTTATATTATCTCATCGTCGCCGTTTAAATAAAAAAAAAAGCAATCAATTTTTTAAATTCTTTGAACTTAATACTCGTAAAACAAAATTAAAAAGGAAAGGAAAAATAAAACAAAGCGAATTGTTTTTTTTTTTTTTTTTTTTCATTGGATCTCGATCTAAGTACCTATAAAATTTAAAAGCAGCTCTGTAGAATCGCATCGCGATAGAATTCGAGTAGAATCGAGCAGTCGACTATCGGCAAATTTTGGTGAATCTCGCATCGTCTTAGAAGAATAGACAACGCGCGCAGCAGTGCCTTTGAAAGTGCGGGCAAGAAGTCGCCTGGAGAAGGAGGACGAGGATGACTAGAAGGATGACGTCAATAAGGCCTTTATATTCCAAAACGACCCGTGACCTCTCTCTTTCTCCTCACCACAAGAACGCACGAACACCGGGATGTAGAGAGGAGAAGAGAGAGAGAGAGAGAGAGAGAGAGAGAGAGAGAGAGAGAGAGAGAGAGGAAAATAACAAAGTTTCAGGTACGTACCTTGTACGCGTGTTGCATGTTAAGCTCTTAAGTACGTATACACATGGTTGTGTACATCTATCGTAGAAAGAGAGAGAGAGAGAGAAAACGAGAGAGAATAAGAAGAAAGAGGGTGAAGGGAAAAGTTGACTCAATCACGCTAGCACGAATGTGTAAAACTGTGCATTTACGGAAGGCGCGCCCCGTGGACACCTATACGTTTACATGTCGGGTACGTGGGATATGTCCTCCATACGATATCGCTACCTGGAAATCTTCTATCCCTTGCGCGTTTTGTCCTCGTTATATTATGCTCGGACTTTTTTCTTCTACTCTTGCACGTTTTTTCTTTTTTCTTTTTTCCTTTTTCTTTTTGCGGTTAACGGCTGTTTATTTTTGCGAGCTGTGTGCCTTTATCGTTACTCGTTTTTTCCCCTCTCTCTCTCTATCTTTCTTTTTCTTTCTCTTCTTTTTTCGATAATTGAGATAAGCGCTCAAGTTGGCTAAAGGTGAAAATATTGCGTGCCTACGTTTCTCTCTAATTTAAGTAAGCCAAAGTTTTTTTTCGTTTTTCGGTAAATTGCTAGAGCAATGTGGAAACTCAATTGTTTTTTTTTTCCTTTTATTTTATTATTTTTTTTTTTTCATAAGATCGTTATCGTTAAATTTCCAAAGTAACTAGTTTTTTAATAATCCGCGAAAATTTTCGTTACACGGCAAAATTTTATCTTTAAAGATATATAAATAAAGTAGGTAGGGTTTAAAAAAAAATTTTAGATTTAGATGAGAATAGCAGAGTTTTAAAGGATTTAACGCTGTAGAGCTGCAAGCAAAGGTATTCCTATTAAATTTGGTGTGCCTAGCGCCTCAATTACATTTACTTAAGCTTTATGCTGCGCTGGATTATTATTACGGTGTTAAAAAAAAAAAAAAAAAAAAAAAAAAAAGAGAGAGAGAAAAAGAATGAGATTTACCCTAAAATTCGTAAATGGCTTTCGAAAGCTTGCATTTAAAAAAATTTTAAATTTATCAATATAAAAGAAAAATAATTGGATTATTTGAAAAAAATATATAAATAAATTCGCTCATGGGTAAATGTTTAATCTCGAAATATAAATATCGTACGATAAAATTTGTACGAAAAAAAAAAAAAACAAAAATAATTATGACTTTACATCTCTGCAGCGTTTATAAATTTATTATAAAATTTATATTGGACTAATAATTAATCAAAATGAATAAAAACAATTTAATAATAATTATATCAACATTTTTAATTAAATAAAAAGAGCAAAATAAGCAAAACTTGAAAATTTGAAAATTCTGAATAAGCAGTTTTGCTTCAGCTGCTACTTCAAATTTATGTAATTCAACATTTTTTAACGATTCCAGTTTGATTATAATAATCGATAATTTATTGATAGAATTTTCACGTGAAATTTCGATATTTTAAGTTTTCAAGAATTTTTTTTTTATGTTAAATGATGCACTATAAATTTAAAAATAATTTGTACGCAGCCACTCGTGTGATTTATAAAGAAATACAACATTCTTTTTTTTTTTACCGATCATCGACAAATTACCTATTAAAATTTACATTATATGTAATAAATGATGCCGATATAAAAGCTTATAAACAACTTTAGTTATTTTTGGTGAAAATTGAAAGATTAAACCAAACACAAGTCACGTATTGGCACAAAGCGACATTCATCCGCGATTATTTTCAGCGGAAAACGACTATTTTTCCACTCGATAAACTTTTACAAGTCCGCGGTCAAGTGATCCATCTTGTCTATCTTCGTTTTGCTCCTTCTTCCATTCTTTTTCACCCTAGGTCCTTTTTTTCTTTTTTTTTTTTTTTTTTTTATTTTTTTTTTTTTATTTTTTTTTTTTTTTTTTTTTTTTTATATTCAACACGCCCACTCACCGCTCGTCGAAGCTCTATATCTCTTTTTATTTCTTTACGGAAACTGGATCGTCAGCTGATCGGCTCACCGGCTTCATATAGAAGCGCGATGATGTGATCGTTTACGCCTGTATGTACTCGTATGCTGTCGTTTTAAGTACACGCGGATCTCGCTTTGATGAAGCTTTTAGCGTGGGAAATATAAAGAAAAAAAAAAAAAAAAAAGATAACCAAAGAGTCAACGGAAGCTGCTGATGTATAAACAATTAATTGTTCCTTTTTTCCATTTTATTATATTTCTTACTTTTTGTAAATATAAAACAGTTGGTACACAAAAAAATGTGGACGTTTTGATTTTACATTCGAGCTGAAATACTCAATGAAAAGGATTTAATTACATAAACTGCATTGTTTTTTTTTTTTTTTTTTTTTTTTTTTTTTTTTCAATAATTTTAAGTTAAATAATTTTTAACTACGATTATATTTTATTGGGTAGAATTACCAGAGGGATCAAATTACAGGTGACAAATAAATTGAAATATATTGAAAAACAATAATTAAAAATTGCTTACGTATTCCAAATTTTCTCTTTGTTCACGCTAGATTTGACCTACCGTTGAATAATTATTCATATTGTAAGATTAAAAAATGGTTTACTTACAATAATTAGATTTAATACATAAAATTGTAAAGATTAAATCTTTCTTTTTTTGTTTGATTACAGCACTAAATACAATTTTATTTCGTTCAGAGAATATATTTATATTTTACTCATATAAAAAAAGGAATGATTATAAATTTCTATTTGAATGATTTAAAATATTACGAAATGTTTATTGACATTTTCGCATCAATTGTATGACATAAAAAAGGCATTTTATTACGAAAAAGAGTATAAAAACGAACAAAGAAAAGAACAAAAAAAAAAAAAACAATTATTCAAGCTAACATTCGAGCAAATAAAAGGCAAAACCCATAAATAACGGCTTATCATTCGTATTACGCTCTCCTGTCTCACGTGCTAAATCACATTCGCGCTGCTTTTACGCACGCACACATATACACACACACGCGCGCGCGCGCGCGCACGCACACGCATTCGCTATCTATCGGGGAGAAGAAACTCGACCAACCATACTTCACCGAGTGTAAATCCACTGTTAAGTCTTTCGCTCTATCCGCTTGGCGACGCGCGAATGCCAACTAAAGGCTTAAAATTCACAATTTTAAAAGAGCACCGACGATGACACGTCCGTATGAAAAAAAAAGGTTGGGTTATGTAAAGAGAGAACAAAGTAAAGTAAATAAAAGTTCGCCTTCTTTCTCCAAATCCAATCTTTATCCGTTTAATACTTTTTCCGGCTAAACTCACAATGTATAAAATAAAGAAAAATCAACGATAGTTATAAATACGGGATTAAATCAAGCCAATATTACGTACATCTACACACTTACACGTATAGACGTACAAAATATCGCGAATAATATAGGAAATAACGAAAAAATAGATAAAATCGCGGCGCGCCGCGGCTGCCGCGCAAGTAGATGCAGACGCGCTGCGGTCCGACCGCGCAGAGCCCCGGCAGTCGACTGCATGCAATGCGATTACACACCGCGAACGCAGCGTCGAGTTGAACAGAGAAAGAGAAAAAGAGAGAGAGAGAGAGAGAGAGAGAGAGAGACGAGAAGATGTGCGAGAACGTGCGCGCGCGCCCGTTGCGCGATGTATATACGTACCGCCACCGGTCGTCCCCTCCTCGCTCCCCTACCACCCGTGCACCAACACACGCTTGCTATACGTGACGCTATACGCTCGCATCCATCGTCGTCGTCGTCGTCGTCGTCGTCGTCGTCGTCGTCGTCTTCGTCATCGTCGTCGTCGTCGTTGTCGCGACACCGTTCGAGCGACCAACTGCTGTTGCCCTCTCTTTCCTTCTCCCTTCGTCAAATGGTGCAGGCCTCGGTGTTTCGCTCGCACGTCCCTGCCGCCACTTTCGGGGCTGCCCTCGATGCGTTCGTCGCGGCTTGGAGAGAGAAAGAGAGAGAGAGAGGGTAGCGCGAGATGAAAAACGAGTGGGGGGTAGAGAGAGAGAGAGAGAGAGAGAGAGCAAGTGGTTGGTTGGAGAGGGTTGCTCCGACGAATGCTGTACTCTCGCTGAGCTGCTGCTGCTGCTGGGAAAACGCTGCGCCGAGAGAGATTAGAAGTGCATCCGCACACTAGACAGGAAAAGAAGATGCTTGCGCTCGGATAAAACTACACACGACTACTGTGTCTGTGCGCGAGACCTTTCGTCGTTTTTTTTTTCTTTTTTTTCATCCTTCTTTTTTTCTCTTTCTCTTTCACGTCATCGTCTTCTTTCCGCTCTTCTCGTTCTTTCTCGCTCTGCTTTGTTTATGTTTTACGGGATGAGGGCTTGGAGATGGGTTGAAAGTGGGCGCGTTGTTATTGTTCTGAATTTCGAAACGAGTTGAGAGAGAGAGAGAGAGAGAGAGAGACAGAAATATAGAGAGAAAGAGAAAGAGAGAGAATAAGTGATCAAAAGTTTCTTTAACTTCTTGTGTGGATAATTATGCAAATATCTTTTGAAAATTAGTAATTATCAACGTTATTTAATTAAATGGATTTTAATGCTGATTTAGGATGATTGCTGCTTCGATCTCTCTGATACTGTCTTAGTTCATTAATTTAGATATAATACGAGAACTATTGTTCGAATAGTATCAGTAATCTAATTAAGATAATATCAAAGTATTCAAAACAAATTTTAATTAATATCTAAAGTGTACTTTCAATGTGAAAGGAATTTTGCGAGAATTTATTTTTATTTTTTTCTTTAAAGTTTTAATGCATTTACAACTAAAACTATTTAAGTTAAAACTTTCGCAAAAATTTCAAATATTTTGCATTCGAAATTAACTTGAAACCAAAAAAAATTCTAATAATTTTTCACACTGAATAATATTTCCGAAATACTCGTATATAGAATATTATTAAAATTACTTTAAAGTCGGTATTTAATACTTGATAAAAACAAAATTTTTATTTAAAATGAATATACTTATGTATTAACGAATAACATTTTTAAGCGTGTAAAAAATATTTATTCTCGTTTTACAGTTTAGGCTTGAATTCATTTTATTATTATTATTTTTTTTTTTAACGAATCTTAACTATCGTAAAAAAAAAAAAATGTAAAATATGAATTTTGAAAATTTTATACGCTTTATAAATTTAATTAAAATATTGTACTAAGTGCATAATGTAAAATAATGTAAAATTCCTTTGTATAATCTTGTTAAAATAATTTAGTATGAGTGACATAGTCAAGAATTTACATTTTATAAATTTATTTTAATTGCGTAAGTTTAAAGTTTCGTATACTTATGTTATATATTTTACTTGCTTAATATCGCATTATGTCAACATTAAAACTTAAAAAAAAACCATTTCATGTGTTTACGTTAATTAATGAATTCATTTCAAAATGAAATTTTCACGTTGTATTAATCAATTCGAAAAAATCAAAAACATTTACGAGTTGGCGAAGTAACACCAACAAACGAACGATTAAAAAAAAAATATTTAATGGAATTGCTTTGCGTTATCTTGAAAACTTCTTTCTTTTACGGTTAATTTCCTCATTTATGTCGCGCTCTCCTCGCAATCAACCACAAGAGAATAGAACTTTACCTAACTACACATCGTGTTGTCCCATTGATCAAATTTTTCATACCAAATTGCATCACCGAATTACCAAAAACTTTCATATCTAATTCTTACACCAAATGAACGTTCTATATTTCATTTTATTCTCGATCTTGCAAATTTTTTCATCACTGTTATCAGGGCATACGTCTCTCGGAAATGAAAAAAGAGCGCTGCCTGTCTTTATAAGGTAATCCCACATTTTTCCACAGCGAACCGTAGTAATTTCGTTGACGCCGTTGTCCATTATGTACCGTTATGAAGATACATTTCTTCCTAATGCTTTTCAAATTCAATTTGTAAGTTAGCATTTGTACTCTTGCCGAGCTGCTGTATAAATGCCGGTCGTTACTTAAATTTTTTGTAAAATTTATCGTTAACACGATTATTTTTCAATGTAATTTATTGTGAATTTTACGAAGATGAAGAATTTTCTATTTATTATTTGAAAATGTACGAGATGAATTAAATAAAAAAATATAAAAAAAGATTTTTGAATGTAATTATAAATTATACGAATTACGGCTATATTGGAACGAATAAAAAATTATTATTGGGATAAAGTAAAATAATGTATCGGTTGCATACGGGTATATTTATGTATAAGTAGATACGTTCAGTGTATGGTCAGACATCGTTAAATTTATGTACTCTTTATACGAACAATTATTTGCACATCTGTTATTGACTTGTTATTAATTTTTTTGCATTGTTTGAACGCTCTTTTAAGTAAACTAATACGCGTCGGGTCTTGTTTTTATAATCGTGGGAAAATAAAGAAGAAGAATCATGAAAATTATCAATAATACTAAAACGAAAAAAACTTCTTAAATTTAATTTCTAGATTAGAAGAAAACCGCAACAAACTTTTTTCGCAAACAAACATTGTGTACACCACGAGTGAAGAAAAGAATATTAAGGATATCCTCGTGCAACCGTATAGAGTAATAAAGAACTGAAAAGACAATGCGCCTTTCCCTGGAAAACAATATCCTTTTTTTGTTATTGTGCAAGAGTCGAGTAGTAAGTATAACGGTAACAAGCTTTTGTCTTTTCTTTCTTTTCGGTGTTATTACTTCTTGAAACTTTCGTAATTAGTAAAAGCCAGTTTCAGCCACTATGCGGAAGGCCTTTTTTTTTTTGTTCATCCTGATTTAAAACTTCCAAGCATTAAAAGAAAATATTATCATTTCCGCGGTTTGAGTCCGAGTGAATTTTTTTCCAATTATTCAATACAAACTTCTAATGCTGAGTTTATTAAAGAAAATTTCGTTTGATTTGTAGTTTTATTTTTTTTTTTGTTCTAGAATCGCAGCTCTCCTCGTTTTAATTATTCAAATTATGCAAATTACGGTCGCGGTCTCAACTTTCGTAATAAATTAGGAAAAATTATTGTAAATTAAAATAACGATGAAAATATAACTTTTCATCGCCTTGTTATTATTCATCGAATATCTGGCGAACTTTTTATCGTATCGATAAAGTTTAATCTCTTTTAATATATCAATCATCGCATCAAAGCGTCAAAAAGCAAGCGAATTCGAAACGAAAATAAATCTTTATAATTCCATCTCATTAGACACGAGTCGTAATTTTTACGATTTCTATTATTCCTCTCAGCATTTAACCCAATTTCTTTGTTTATTACGCCGAAATGAAAAAAAAAAAAAAAAAAAAAAACAACAAATAAAAAAAATAAATAAAAAAAAGCGCGCGCGATCGACAAAGTGCAAAGAGTAAACTTTGTCGAAGGAGGGTTAATATCGCGCCATATCATAACGAGTCAAGGATCGTTAACTGCGCGAGTATCGAAAGCAGAGGATAGCCAGCGATCGAACGAGAGAGAACATTTATAAACGTCAGTCATTTTTCAGTCGGTTCTCGGCTAACGGCCAACCGATATACAACCGCGCGCGCGAGCGCGTGTTTTAATCGGACTTTACCCCGCAACTCTCGTTATTTCTCCCTCATCGCCCTCTCTCATTCTCCCCTACTTTTTTTTTCTTTCAAATGTGTATTTTGCGCGCTAGCTAGCCGACGATTTTAATTTCGACGCTCCCGCGCGCTTTTCGCGCTTTGACCTGATTCTTCCTTCCACTCCGCATTTTTCAGCTTTTACATATCTCTCTTTCTCTCCCTTCCTCCCCCCCCCACCTCTCTCTCTCTATCTCTCCCTCTCTCTTACTCTCTATTTCGTATATGTATGAACTTATTTCTCTTTCCCTCTTTCTCTATCTATCTCTTTCCCTCTCTCTTTTTTCCGTTTATGCCCGAAATTATTCGTTCAAATTGTTTCTTTTAGAGGCATTAAACGTGTGCCCTTCCAGTCCGATAGTTTCAGAGTACCGCTTTCTACACATATATATATATATATATATATATATATATATATATATATATATATATATATATATATATATATATATATATATATATATACCAGCGCTGTTTTTTAGTCCACGGGTGGATTTACTTTTATTTTTATTTTCATTGAGTTAGTTCGGACGATATAAAGCTAACTTTATTTTATTTATTTATTTATTTTTTTTTTTTTTTTGCAGCGGCATTTTATTTCTTTTACAAATGTTACGAAAGTTTTTTTTTCATTGTCGATTTGCAGTTTTATTTACTTGCTTTATTTTACTGCACATTTTTAAAGAGTTTTCCGGTTTATTATTGATGATATTATATGAAATAATTTTTACAATTTAAAGGAGCAAGAAAAAATATAATATTCACGTGATTACGTATAAAAATGCATTAATTTTAATTGCTAATAGAATTGTGTAACAAAAACTAATGTGTATTTATAATTCAGGAAATAAACTCATCAATAATATAATTAATGTATGTACAATTAATATATATATATATATATATATATATATTAATATTTATTTAAAAGAAAATTGAGTAATAAACAGTAATAACAATAAAAAATATACAATAAATGCTGTATTGAAAGCGATAAAGTATCCCAGTCCGCAGTTATTGTGGTTTAATGAAGTAAAAATATAAAAAAACAATGATTCAGTTAGAGTAAACAGTTATGATAGTTAAGCTGTTAGAATTTCAACCAATTATCCCCAATATATATCTTTATTCGTGACTAGAATTAATATAATAATAATTGATAAATTGGATTAAAAGTGATACGAATTAACGATAAAACAAATTGATTTTCGAAATATCGAAATAAGATGCGTGTAAACGATAAATCATCATTTTGAAAATTATGAAAACAATTTATTAGTTAAATAATAAAAAAATTTAAATAATTGTATTTATTTTTATATAACTTCAATTAAAATTTTAATTAAATCAAAATGCAATCAAAAACTTAAACTTAATTCTTTAAGAATAGTCAAATTAATGTTTCGCGTTAAAAGCTTGAAAAAAACAAAAAAAAAATTTAAGTTAATGTTACGCGAAGATTATCCTTCGGTACATAATTATAAACGAACATGCCCAGGTAGTATTTTCTAAACAAATTCATCTTTATAATGAGTCAGTCTGCAGTTATCGCGGTATTATCATAAATTACGAACCATATCCAATGCAAGTTGCAAAATAAATTAGTTAACCTCCTACACGAGTATCCAACGCTGTGCGCAATGGCCCGAGCTATGTAAAAATTCTTCCAATCGAGTTTCGAGAGAGCATCTCTCCCTTCCTTTCTCTCTCTCTCTCTCTCTCTCTCTCTCTCTCTCTCTCTCTCTCTCTCTTTCTCTCTCTCTCTCTCTCACCCGAATCCCCATAAATCGCCGAGGAACGTCGCCATTGGGAGCAAGGGGTCGTATTTACAAGCCGGGACCGGTGCAGTAGACCGACGGAAGTAGCGTTTACGTATACATACATATATAAACACACACATACACACACACACACACACACACACACACACACACACACACACACACACATATATATATATATCGTTCGATCGCTAAAGTCCACCACCACCGGCAGCTGCATTCATTATTTAATCTCGGGAGAGCACCAGCCGCGCCATTACACCACGCCAGCCTATTGGTCGGCTGACTCACGGTGTAACGTTTGCCCTGGACACCGCTCAACTACCCTTGTACATCTACTTCTATGTACGTTCTACGTGTGCGTCTAGGCCTACGGTCTGCAGATCTCGACACACCGGGAAAGCGCTTTGAGAGCTTCTTGTGTGCCAGTTTTAGCTTCGCGAAATAGAATTAATGACCTTTGATAGTGGAAAATTTTTTTTCTTCTTTCTTTCTTTTTTTAGTTCTTTCGTTTAAAGAAATTTTACTGGATTATTTTCTAAAGGCTTTGAGCTAAATGTGGTTTTCTAATTACGGTAAGGTAAATATTTTTAAAAGCTAATCAGTCATTGATTATAATTAAAATTAATAATTACACTTTTCAAGATTTTAATTTTCATATTAAAACAAGATTAAAACTACACAGATACAGATAACAAAGTGAAAAAAAAATCTAATAGTTTGCAGTTATTTAATTTTCCTTACATTTATCACAAACAACGTAAAATTTTCCATTTAAATTTATTCAAAAATTTAACAGCTCGAAAGTTAACCACTGGCGAAATAAGCTACTTCGTTTTCTCATCTCATTGCGTTTGCTAATAAAAAATCTGCATAAAAAGAAAAAAGAAAGAGAGATAGAAAAAGAAATAATCGGTGTGTCGTTTTGTATTGATATATGAAATACGGTTGTATATACATATATATATATATATATATATATATATATATATATATATATATATATATATATATATATATATATATATATATATATATATATATATATATATATATATATATATATATATACAGAAGCGCGACATAGCCGTAGTTTACATACAATTCGAAAGGCTGCCAATAACTAAAATCCTGCCAATACTACCTATTTCTATTCTGATCCGCCATACCATGTACGATATGCATAAAAATATTTTAGCTAAGGACGACGCCCCTACTCAATTCGATGATAAATATTTCCATAGGCAAAATTATTATTTACTTTTAAAAAGATAAATAAGTCTTTTCTATTCGTATTACACTATTCGAAATTTAACTGACATTTTTCAATAATTAACATGTTTGATGTAAAATATTAAAAATTGTATGAATCAAAAAAAAAAATATATATATATATATATATATATATATATAAAAGTGTATGAAATTATAAAACAATAAATTTAGTGACCAAAATTTGCAGTATTATTAATCTTATAGATATTTTTCTTAGTATTTTTTTATTTAAAAAAATTGTGACATTGTAGAAAAGTAAAGTATTAATAAATAAAAAGTATTTTTGAAGGATTTCAATTAAAGTACTTATTCTTGTTGCAGAACACAAAAATAAATATGTGTTATAATCATTAAATTGCTATTTAGTTTTATTTTATTTATCTTGTTAAATCAAGTAGTCAATACAATTTGTTGTATCTTGGAAATTCAATTTTTTTTGCAAAATCTACTTTTTTTTACATGATTGTTTAATTAAATATTATAAATAAATAATTGTAAAATATATTTCAATTACAATAATTACTATAAGGAAAAACTAACATCCACTCATCTTTAAGATAATCGATAAGCATTTTCTTTCTAGGAAGTTGGATAAAAGCCAATGAATGAATCTTCTTGTCAGGTTATTGGAATTTAATTGTACCAAAGGTAACAGTTAAAATACAATATCAATGTATCATTTAAATCTTGAATGTAGAATAACTTACAATCCTATCAAAAGAGGAAAAACCTATCATTTATAGACAATAGACTCTAAAATTGTTTTCAACAGTTATTAGAAAATGTATAATAAATGGTTTATTTTGATTCAAAATCTATTTCAAAAGTTTTTCTACAAAAGTTTGTATACGAAAGTTTTTCTTTCTAATATATTTTGGGATACACGTTAAAGGCACAGATTCAAGTTATTTTATATTAAATTGAAGTAGATAAAAATTTTATTTTAATACATTAAAAAGAGAAAATTTAATATCACAAACCTTTTTCTTTAAAAAGAGGCCGATATTGCTTAAGTCCAATTTCAGATAACCATTGGTCTGCTTCTGTAACATCCCCATTGTTTCCATTTCCTGATGCAACCATTACAAGTTTACTGAAAGACAGAACCATCGAAAGGGCTAAAAAGACCCCTGATAGTACCGTCGACCATCGAGGCATTTTGTTGTCTGTATTATAAATAAAAAAAAATATAATTATAATCTGATGAAATTTTTATACATAAAATAAATTTACAATTATAAAAGTTATGCTCTTATCCAATCAAATTGAAAAATTTCAGTAATAATTTTTATATTAAATAATTTATTGATGCTTGCAAAACTGAATTTATCAATTTATAATTTATAATGATTTTTTAATTTCTTTATTATTTTCAATAAAATAAATGCAATTATCATTTTTATATAGGATTTTAAGAATACATTTAGTTAAAAATTCTAAAAAAGAATAAAAATAATTATAAAACAATCTTATGAGTAGCAATAGTATAATATTAAAGAAAATGAACAACACAAGACTATAATACTACTTCACTTACATTGCATGCCCATTGTATCATACGATTAACTAAAAATTTTTTAAAACAACATACATTCAATAATGAATAATTATTTCTTTAGAAAGCAATGAAATATACATAAAATACCCTCATAATTTTTTCGTTAAATTTATGTAGAAAAATATGAGCATAATAATATATTGATGAGAAAACAAAATACAAATTTTAAGTCATTTTTTCAAAACACTTTTCTGTCACAAATCTTTATAAAGTAATGAAAAAATTATGACAGAAATGCATGACGTCAAGATGTAGGTTAGGTTAGGTAGAACTCGCAGGTTATGTGAGTTGAATGTAAACAAAGCAACGTCATTCATTATTCTACATTGTATGTAAATTTCATCGATACTTAACCACATTTTTGGCCACCTAACTTTCGATATCACATATTACTGGATTTCACGATAACTCACAAATACGTCAACGATTCACATCGTTTTTAGTTTTATGTAGAACGACATGACTGGTAACTTTATCCACCTTGCAGGAGCTGCGAGATCTAGGCCGATCTACCGGTGAAGTCTGAGGAAAACTCAGCGAAACTGAATACGTAGATGAAGCTACATTTTTTGTAGTCTAATAATAATACATGATGCATATTGTATATACATATGTATATATCAATATATAAAGAAAACTCAATTATGCGCAGTGCATCGGCGCGTTAGTTCCGTGGTGAGCGCTAACGTGGAATATTTTTGAAACTCTTTCGGCGCGAAATAAATTTCAATCGATAATGCAGTCTAGGTATAATTTTACCGTCTTGATCATTGTTAAAGTTATATTTTAACTTGCAAATTGTTTTTATTAGTTTTAATTAAAACATACGAATCTATGAAATGGTCTCTTTAGTGAAAGAGTTTTCATTTAAAATTTTTAAAGATTTCTGAATAGTTTTGTTAACATAAATAGGACTTCATTGATAAGCTCGATTCATTAATAAATTTTATTAATGAATTTCATTAATTGGCGAACTTCATTAATAAAATTTAAAGAATCATTCACTTATGTGCGGCAGCGTATATAATCTATATAGGTATACTACTTCCAAATAAATATAATTTAATGAATGAATGTTTTTTTTTCTTATTAAATTAAAGTTAAAATTAGAATATAAAATTATTTTCTTAATTATTTTACATTATTTTTATAATTTAAAATAATTGTTAAAATAAAACAAACCAGATTTTTTTCTAATTTTTTAAAAATAAATATATTATAATTTTACAAACGAATATTAGTGCGAAATTCAAAATATTTCAATGCTTTTTTTTTTCATGCGCTTGTAAATGTTAAAATGTCAAGCCATAAAATATAATGTTGCACATACAGCGGCATAAATACAGCCGGCAAATAAATATCCTTCATTGACACATATAAGTAGCAAGAAAGTAAAAAAAGTTAATTCCTCAATGACCGGCGGAATAAGCGGCACTTCATTAAACACTTGTACATCGCGCAACCGTATAAATCACGGTGTGCACGTAGCGAATTATTTCCCTCTTATCGGTCGCCGTTACGAGAGAGAAAGAGTGAGTGAGAGAGAGAGAGAGAGAGAGAGAGAGAGAAGTAGAAAAGCAACGCGAGTAAACGTCGATATTTCGCACTCGTCAATGCGCAACACCGGTATGGACGAAGTATAAAAAAAATTGGAGAAGATGTACCGTTACTTAAAGGGGGGGGGGGAGGAAAGAGAGAACATCGCTCATCGTGAAGTCTTTCGAGCAGCCGAATCGCTTGGTGTTCTCGCGTCCACCGGCAGAATAAGAGACGGCGAGAGTTGAGGAAGTGAAGCCGTAAATTAGCTACCAATGAATAATGAAGATTGGTCCTGTTCTTCTGCCACGTGCACCGGTCGTCTTTCTTCTCTCTCTCTCTCTCTTTCTTTCTTCTACCTTTTTTGCGCCACAATCGAGGTGCATGGCTAGTGAACTGTAAAGAAGTATGTATTGCAGTGAGAGAAAGAAATAAAGAGAAAAAACGAGGATCGGAAAAAGGAGAAGACCGGGAATAATAAGAAAAATTATGAACGGGCGTTTAAGAAAATGAGGATCGGAATTGAATGGAAAGAAAAAAATACGGGGAATAAAAATGATGCGGTTGAATGATAATATATTTATTTTGAGTTATATTTTTAGTTTAAGTTTTATTAATTTAGTCTTTTAGTAAAATAATATTTATTTTGATGTGAAATAAAACAACAATATTTTCTTGTTATTTAATTTTATATTATTTTCTAATCATAATTCGTTTTCAGATTATTATTATTGATAAACAAATTCATTGTTCTTAAGATGTTGGTCAAAGGAATTGAAATTATTAAAAAGTAAGTTATTTCTAATGAAATTAATGCAAAAGTATGAGTAAATATTATGCGTTGCAAAAAATTATAATTACGTTTAAAACATAATTATAATTTTAAACCAACATTAGTAATATAAAGTTGCGTTAAATGAGATAAAAAATGACCATGTTATGAAAAATAATAATTTTAAGGTGAACATTATAAAGGATGAGTTAAAATATTTTATGATAGTTATTGTTATCTACGATATTACGACATTAAATATAGTTGATAAATCATAGATGTTTCGATAAATTCAATTAATGTTTAATTTACTTTATATGTATTTAAGCCCGTAGAAAAACCACTCGATTTAAAATCTCAGGTTTGTATAATACATCTTCACCGTGAAGAGATAGCAGCGCGAGAAGTGAGAAAAAAAAGGAGTGAGTATGAAGAGCAAAGAAAAATGTAAATCGAGCGAGAGAAACATAGTACGAGGAACGATACGAAGATACAATATAATAAGACACACACACACACACATACACACATTTTTAAAGATTTCTGAATAGTTTTGTTAATATAAATAGGACTTCATTAATAAGCTCAATTCATTAATAAATTTTATTAATGAATTTCATTAATTGGCGAACTTCATTAATAAAATTTAAGAAATCACCCACAGATACACACACGCGCATATACACACGTATAGAGAACAAGAGCAAAGGAGGCTGCATTAACGGTCCTGAGCTCACGCGCCATACAGCTGCCACGAGCGAATCAAAGCAGGCGACGTTTTGCGCGACCGAGATTTCGATCGGGCTCCATATATGGGCCTCTATGCTGTGTATATATATATATATATATATATATATATATATATATATACATACACGGTATATACAGGTAAACTCGGGTTGGTAACCGCGAAAAATCGGCGAATCGATTCGCGACCGACCGCGAACAGAGAAAGAGAGAGAGAGAGAGAGAGAGTAGTTTCCGATTAAACTTTTTATTCCATGTGCGTTGAATTGACATTCAACGTCTATATTATAAACGCCAACGGCGCGTGGCTGGACACGCGTTGTTCGTCGATGTAGATTTTATAGACAAATTTAATAAAGATGATTTTTTGCGGAAATCGGTGATGCTTATTTTGCTTTTTGGTATCGTTTGTTTGAAATAATTTTTCATTTCTTTGGTTGTATTATTTTAGATTTTAAAATATTCAGTCAACGATAAGATATAAATAAATGATTTATTTTAATCAAATTAGCTTTTCTTACGGCTATTCACTCTTAAAAAACATACCACAATTATTTCGATATTAATAGTCTTACTTCAAAGTCAATTTTATACCAAACAGTCTGGCATTAACTCGCCGTACAGAAAAGTAGAGAATCACCAACCGCGTATATACTTCAACGAGCTACGAGTCGGATGTTCGCGTCAAAGTTATTCGAAAAATTACTCGTCCACCGCTTCGTATCTTCTTTCGATGCTTTTAATTCCTTTTACTTTTCGAACTGCGTATACGCAGTATGCAAATCGATTTAAGACTAGATCATTAGGCTGCTCGTATGCACAGTATCTCGAGTACGCACGATGTCGAGGAAGAAATAACATTTCTCGCGTACCGTCATCGTCTTTAAACTCCTCGTCACGCTAATTCCAAGACGTTTGACCTTGGCAGAAACGTTAATTGCACCAGACGAGATATGCGAAAAGAAAGACGTGCTTTCAAGTCACTCTACCGAAGGAATGTTGAAGTATCGAAATACTCTAATGATTTCTTTTTTTTTTTTTTTTTTTTTTTTTTTTTTGTTTTTCTTATTACACCGCGATAATTGAACGTCTGGATGAAAAATAATCGAGCGATTCTTGAGGAAAAAGGAAATGAAAAAATTGATGAGATTCTTGGAAAAATAAAATTTTCTTTTCGATAAAAATAAATTTTTAAGATAATAAATTATAAAGGTGTTGTTTTAATTTTTTGAAAGAAGGGGCATTTAATTTAATAAAAAATTGTCAAAAATAAAATAGTAAACTTCGAATAGTAAATCATATGAAATAACAAAATAAACATAAATAACGCCTATATTACTTCGCTTCGATAAAATAACGACGGGCTACATTATACTTTCCAACATCGTTAAAAAAATTATTATCATCGCCGTGAATTTTCACGACGTTTTACAGACTAATGAAATTCAAGAGAAATTTCAAAGGGAGCCGAAGAGAAACGCGCGCAAACTTAGGCGCATGTATAGTACAAATCGGAGAGCTGTAATTACTTTGAGCCGTTTGAAACTGTATAGAGAGAGAGAGAGAGAGAGAGATAAGTATTCCGGTGTTCAAGATTGACACATAATACCCAGTCTAAGATATTTAGGCGACGTAGAAGATATATTACGTTTTCTCTCGTTTCCACTTGAGCTTGACGAATTGCCGAAGACAAAGTGGGAAAAGGCTTATTTGCAGTCGTTGTTGTCATCTTGTCTATATACGAAAACCAAGCGAATATAGTCTCGGTGCGAATGTACGCCTGTGTACATTATGGGTCAACGCGCGTCTCTCGTGCGCGAAAAGAAAGATGAAACCGGATTTTAGAAATCTGTACGCTCGTCGCCATTGAGAATTGAAACTTCACAGCGAGGAAAATTATTTCGCGAGTTCTCGATGTCATCGAAGCGCGCGATAATTTAATGTCGGCTATTTGTTTAAAGTAGCATAATAAATAATCATTCGCTCATTAATAAGCCAATACGTATTTCGCTGTATCGTTAAAATTTCGTAAAGGGCGTCTCGTATATAATTAACGTATCATATTCTCATTATTTCATTTCAGGCAACTCGATCGTTCGCTATAACAATCGAGTTTTAATTATTGTGTTGAATCGTTGAAATAATAGTATATAAAATCAATGAAACGTCCAATAAGCGATGAAACATACCTACACACGCATTAAAAGACGGACAAACGACGTCGTAATTTTCTCGTCATGCAAGAATGTTCAGTCAGCTAAGCAGCACGTCGTCGCGCTTTTCTCTCTTTGTCGTCGTTTTCCCGAGGTGTCAATCAAATTAAGAGTAGCTTCTCCGTTTCATTCCATTCTCGCGGCGATGCTTTTCCCGTTTCGTCGTTCATTCCTTCACGCGCGGGAATCGAAATTCCCCCGGCGTCGTTCTCTCTTTCTCTCTCTCTCCCTCTCTCTCTCTTTCTTTTTCTTTATCCTTCTCGTACTCTTTTTCTCTCTTTTTTTTTTCTCAAACGAGCAAATACTCAGCTCTCTTTCTCTCTCTCTCTCTCTCTTTCTCTTTCTCTCTAGGTAATGTTACTTCCGTGATCAAGAGCGCCGCGGGATTCCTGCCGTGTCGTGCAGTTAACTGCGTTCGAGCTATTATCATCTATTGCTTTGTAGAACTATGATAAGATAATCTATAGCACTAAAGTTTAGAATACGTTAATTTTTAATTTTCAAACATTAAAGCATGTTTTAGTTAGTTTTTTTTTTCATGAATAAATAAGTTTATACACATAGTTTCATTTATATTAGATCAGTTGGAAATTTGTAATAAATTACAATTCTAGGTTGGCGATACATCAAAATAAATTTCTATACTCCATCTAGAGTAATTTTAAAATTAAATTTATTTGATTATAAGTTTTTTATTCTATAAGTAATAACTAATGTTTTGTAATTTTGCCTTTATTTAATATATTCATAAGCAGATACACGCCGAGTTTATTCAGACGTTCAATACTTAACGGAATTCGTTATATATTGTTAATAGATAAGGATGAAAATGTTTATACTTACTGTTACTTTTAGCATTTCAAATTTATTATTATATAAATTTTTTATTACTGCAAGAAAATAAATAAATGTTATTAATGTTCAAATTATACAACATTTTCTAATTTATTGATAAGTATTTAAAATTTGCAAATTATTGATATTTGGATTAACATTACAACGCGAAGAAAAATATTTTCGTACAATTTCGCAGAAAAAAAATTAAGCGACTAATTTTATTACAATTGTAGCTATAATAACTACAATATAATTCAACGTTACCACAATTTGCGACGTACAAGGTTACAATTGCTCCTCTTACGGCTACAATTAACGACGTTACACTACCATTTGCATTACCATAGATAGTATATACGTCGATTTACAATCTTATACTTCCCGGAGCTACGATGTTTTTTGACGCTTCGATGCACAGAGATGGATTCGCAATCTATAAAACTTTCGTTTCTATAATAAAATATTTTTTATTATTATTGCTTTTGTGAATTAGTTTTTATGTTTTTGAAGATTTTTATTATAGATATGTATAATATTTAAATAATTATTTATAATAGTTATTTTGAATGAGAAATTTATCATTTGACATTAATATATTTATAAGTATAAACATTAAGAATTTATTGTTGAAGATTATTTGATGCTTGATAAAAATAACTTTAAAGTTTTTAAAAAATTCTACAGAAAGAATTCAATATAACGGTTACCGCAAAACAAGCGCCGTAAGTTACGTTTAATAATGACAATGAATTTATCATATCGTCAATTAGCTAATGAGTAACCTTGAAGATAAATCTCTGGTTTGAATCGGCCCACTTTTAAAACGTTAACAGCCGCACACGTAACACTTTTGAGCCGATGGGCCCTCGTATTTTAATGAACACGAGCAAGAGAGAAAGAAAAAGTAATAAGAAAGGAGAGCATTTCTTCCGATAAAATAAGCGGTGCACACACACACACACACACACACACACACACACACTCATTTACCAATGTTAAAGCCCATACAAGCCCAAAGAAATCAACAGTATAAAGCCGTAATTGCAAGAAGAAGCGCTTTCGGTAGCTTCGTAAAAATTCATGTTTATTACAGCGATTCGGCGTACAACTGCAAGAAGCGGTCGCATCGGGCTATCGTCCAGCGGTTTTTCTTACTCATATGCACACACACACATATGTACATAAATACATATACATATGTACATAAATACATATATATATATATATAAATCGAGGAAGCAAAGAAGAGACGGTAGAGAGCAGCGTCTTTTCGTATAAAGCTCTCTCGGCGTGCGTGCCGAGTACGTATGTACACGCGCCGCAAACACCCAACGGGATTATCACACACAAGTCACCTACTTCCGACTATCCTTACCTTTTGCTGCTTCTTCTTCTTCTTTTTCTTTTTCTTCTTCTTCTTCTTCTTCTCCTTCTTCTCTTTATGTTCCTCGACGCGAGAAGTTTCTTTTTTCTTTTTTTTTTTTTTTTTTTTTTTTTCTTCAACGTCTATGCTTCTTTTGGCTTGAATTACTGTCTCGAATACTTAGACGATCGGATGTACTGAATTTTTATAAGGTGTCTCTCTCTCTCTCTCTCTCTCTCTTTCGCGCTCGCGTGAGATGGACATGTATTCTAAGTCTTCTTAGTTTCTTGCGTGTACGAGTTGGCTTGTTTTGTTTATATACGGACTTGGAAATTTTGTAAAGATGAATATCTGACCTTTCGATAGTAGCTTGGATAATAATAAAACAAAATTTTTATGTGTAGAATGTGGAAAAATGAATATTGGGTTTAATCTTGATATTAAAATCATAAATTTTATCTATATAAAATAAAATGTGAATTTCAATGTGTTTATTAAACGATTCAAAAAAAGTATTATTTATGTTTTAGCTGTTCTACATAATTGTAAAATAAAATCAATATTTTTCTTTTTTGTACTGTTATAACAATCACAAATATAATTTTTATTTGTTTTATTTACATGCACGATGCATAAAGATATTTTTTAACCAAAACGAGTATCAATTACCAATGTTAAAATTTTATTTTATTTTATCGCACTACAATAATTCTAGCATTAGCTTAAAATTTCGTAACTTCGTTAGAATTGTTTTCCTTTAAATATAATAATCATGCCAAAGCACGCGTGCTAAAGTCTACTTTTTTAAAATCGCGCAATTTTTTAAATTACCTCGCCTTCGCACGTAATCGTTAACGAGATCAGGTATGACGCGCCAAACCCACTTTGCAAGAGTTATAACGCAGCGGCTACGAGGAAACCGATCGTTTACTTTACGCGGAAACGTCGTCGTTAAGATTCAGAAGTGAAACTCTTGATTTTAATGCGAGAAAATCGCTCGGCGCGCCTTTATTCCGCGATGTTCCGCTGGCACCGATGACAAAGTTTTCCCCGCCCGTCTGAACGCGACTTCGCTCAGATTTTTTCCGTTTCTGTGCTTTTTTTCTTTTGCTCGCGTACGCGTTAAACGCACGTACGAGTTATTTATGTGTACCTGAGCGGCGAGTAAAACGTGCGATTAAACGAAATTTGTGAAACGCCGCCGCATATGGTGATAGAAATTACGCGGAATAAGTGCGTTTAATTTAACTTTTTTTCTCCGACAATTATTTTTGCAATCTTTCATGCTTGCATACAAAGAAAATTTAAAAAAAAAAAATATATATTAAGTTTGCATTTCTTAAAATATTTTATTACAAAACATTAAATTCCATAGGTGCAGTATAATAGAAATAAACTGTTCACAAGCAAAATATGAAATAAAAGCTCACTTACGATATTTGTATGATAAAAGTTATAAATTTATCAAATATAAAAGAGTAGTCGCCGCCAAAAAATCTTATTTTAATGTCCAAAATTGGTTAAAATAATCTTCATCTTTTAACATTGTCATAAATAGCCGAACTTGATAAACGAAAAATATGAAAAATACTGAAACTTATACTAATTTTACAAAAATATAGTGACGTACATTGAAATAATACAAAAAAAAAAAAAAAAAAAAAAAAAAAGAAAAGAAAAAATAGAACGAAAAAGAAGAATGAGGGAGTTCACGCTTTCTCACCCTCTAGTACCCCTTCATGATAAGTACACTCGAGAGATTCGTTAACTTTTTCTTTTACTTTTATTCATATTCAAGCCGCTCATTAAATTTCAATTTCTCTTTAAATGAGGTTGCTTCTCTTGAAACCAGGATAATGGAGGAGGGGTAAGAAGAGAAGGAGGGAAAAAGGTGAAGAGAAACGCGGTTAAAGATGTTATTCGTTAATTTCGATGATGTATGGGCATTATCTTTTATCGTTCTTTTGTACGCACTTCATATCCTGTGACGAATTCAATTATTCCGAAACGTATGATAAAAAAAGCTTTGCAGAAGCAACAGATCGAGCGATACATTACGTTTATTTATTTATTTATTTTTTATATATAATGACAAAAACAAATGCACGAAATTTTTATGCTCTTTGATGAATTATTGAAAATTATATAGAGAAACAATTATATTAGGAATTAGTTTTGTAAAATAGCAACAATTAATTATCAAAAATATAGCAAAGATTAATAATACAGACACATTAAAGTATTTAAATTATCATTTTGAATGCTAAATAAATTTAAATCAAACGATGAGTCGAGCGATAACAATCTTTTCGGAATAAATAATAAACGTTCGCCATAACAATAAAATACAATAGAACACGCGGGATAATTAAAACTAGCATTGACGACACGTGAATCTTCCGGCGCAATGCTGTGCTAGCCATCTTACGATAATCCCCTATCGATAGAATTTAAGTACATTATATAATCTCCATCGCACGAGTATTTGTTTCATTATAATAAAAATTAAATACTCTCTCCCCTCGCTCCCTCCCCCCTCCCCCTCGCAACTTTTCATTTCAACGAAACCGAGTTTTCGCTTGTATTATACGACAGCGTGACGTCTATATACGCGGATTGTAAATTATTTCCTGTAAAATTTTAGAAAAAAAAGATGCGTATGTACGTTCATTCGCAAAAAAAAAAAAAAAAAAAAAAAAAAAAAAAATGCTTGACTCATAAATCTCGCTTAAAAAGGTTCCTTATTTACGAGGTAATGCGTGCGCCTTTATCCTTTCGACGAACAAAAGAAGTGATAATTTTACTTTTTAATCCCTCTCTCTCTCTCTTTCTTTTTCTAGCGGCTAAGTTCCTTTAAGAAATAAGTCGATTCTCACATACGCGCACGCTTACTGTGTGCTTATATATTCAAATGTATGCGTAAATGTATATGTACAAACGTAACCAGCAATAGAGACTTCTCACGGCTACGGTGAGCTCGGTGTGTGAGTATACTATATACCATATGCCCGCGCGCAATCGCGAAGCTTTCGTAATGATATTGAGAGAGAGAGAGAAAGAGAGAGAGAGAGAGAGAGAGAGAGAGAGAGAGAGAAGATATGATCGCACCAAGAGGTCGTTGGCCACTGCTTTACCAGCTTCTATGTATATAGTCATTTAGCCTTCCGTGAACTAGCAACAACGGCAGCTTCGATGGCAACCTTAGAGAAAGAGACGAAGAAAGAGAAAGATAGAGAGAGGGAGAGAATGAGAGAAAATTGTACGCGAACGACACACGATTCAATAATCACATGCGAGTGAAGGTGTTTAGGCGTGCGTTTGTGTATATATATACGTAAAGATTTTTGCATATACATAGAAGAAAAGGAGGAGCTTGTGGTTTCAAGATTCGCGCGGTGTTAAACTAAACTTATATACGACGAGGACGACTATTCGTTTCTTTAACTTTACCGTTGTAATTATATTTGAAAAAGAATTGTAAGGTCGAAAACTACACAGATTTCGCGGCTCAAAAAATCATTGGCTGTTGTCTTTACAATTAACGGTTTTTGAAAAGGATTATCGTTGCCGATTTTTACATTTTGCATGACTTTTATTTCGGTTTTAATGTGAATGTTTAGTCAAAGTTGTACGCTTTAAACGGTATATTTTGAGCTTAACCAATTTTTGTCTTCGAAAAGTACCAATTTTTTATATTACTATCTATACATATCTATATATAATGACAATAAATAGATTTCTTTAATTTGTTTGCATTAAAATTTTTAAATAATTTTCAACTCTATAAAAACAAAAATCTATGTTTATTATAAACTTTTTTTAATCCTTTTTTTTTACGTTTTAAACCTAATTTAAAAAACTTTTGATTTTTCATAACGTATCATTAATTATATAATTTTAATTGAATTATGTATAAAAAAAAAAAAAAAAAAAAAAAAAAAAATGAAAAAAGGTTACCTTAATTATCTTAATTTTATTCAAATGTACGTAAGATATAAAGAGTAACGAATATGTAGGACAAATATTAACTGCTACGTAGTTACGTAGCGAACATAAAGTAGGCTAAGTATATTGAATGAAACCATTTATTATACAAATTTATTATACCTGACAATTTTTGCGACGCACTATTTAGTATAAAAATATTTTTATTCAAAATAATAATTTCGCGTTCTAAAAATATTTAAATGATAAAAACGCTGACGAAATTTCTTGAATCTAATGTTCTCGAAACAAAATTTTTTGCAGCGATAGTAAAAGTAAAAATTAAGATTTATTTTACAGAATTTTACCGAAACTTTCGTTTATGATTTATAATAAAGCGATGTGTCTAATATAATGAAAATATCCGTATAATTAATAACTAAATAATTTAAATATAAAATATATTATTTACGACACGTTAAACAATAAATATTATAATTTGAATACAAGAACCACAGGATGGCCAAACATTAAAAAGTATATCGATCTACATTTACATCTACAGTATTCTCTGCTGCGTTAATATTTAAATATGGAAATATATTTACATCACGGTAAATAATTTTACTTGAAATGTAGTACGTAATTTTAACTATTATTAGCCATTAATTTTCACTTTATATCTTATAAATTCACGTTGCAGATTTTAATTTCTATTTCATCGTGCATATGCATACGTTTATATGTGTATATACATACATATAATTATGCAGTTTTTACTGCTAAGTTTATTAAGATAAGTTTAATAAAGTAAGGATAAATTTTTCTCTCTCTCTCTCTCTCTCTCTGTCTCTCTCTTTCTTTTCACGTGCTCATTTAATAACACCGCGCAAACGATCATCAAACGTTTTTCAAAATTTCAATTAACTTTCGTGGTTAAACCATATTTACGTATTCTAAATGCATGCAAGTATATATATATATACACACAGCGTCTAACTTAGAACCAGTTACTAAAATATATTCGAAAGCCAGCGAGTATGAGGGATACCAGAAAAGAAAAAGAACGAAGGAAAAACGAGAGGAATACATTTTCTCTGTACTTGAAACCTCGTGAGCGCGTATAAAAATCATCAAACTTTCATTAAATTTCACATTATACATATATGCATAAAAACACGTATAAAAATTACCAACACTTCGGTGATTTTCTAGATGCGTTAAACCGCCACTTACATATCGTTGCATATGTATATATCTATCGTATAATCTTCGTCGCTTTTCCATACGCACTTCTTTAATTAAATAATACCGTATGCGTATGTAAAATTTTGTGTGTACACAAAAAACGATTATACGCGTGTAGGATCGTTATTTATATCGATACGATCGTTATCGTGTTCACTTGTGTAGAAGATAATGAAATTTCAAAATTTCAATTTAGTCAAATGCATATGAACATGAACACTATCACCATTGTTTGAGAATAGTAATAATAAAGTTAAAATAATAATTTTACAAATACTAATTAATGATTCAATTTGCTTACCTTCTTAAAAAAAAAAAAAAAAAAATAACAAACAACTATATACCGTTTATTTCACATTACACATGCATCCGTTCATTATACCAAAATTATTCGCTTATAAACCAATATCAAAATCACGTCAAGTCCCTAGAATCCCGAAATAGCTCAAAGCAGTTCTTTTCGACTAACGAGATAGATGAGAGAGAGAGAGAGAGAGAGATCGAGTAAAATTAGCGAGTACTCATGGTCAATTGAACGAGTGTAAGTGTGTGCATGTGTGTGTGTATGTTTAACTTCGGAAGAGCGATCGCGTCTCGAAGCAAAGAGCTTCGTCCCGGCGTATAATTTCATAATGGACATATACGAGTAGTAAATATCGAGAACGCGGGTGAGCTCTCTTCCCTCTTTTCGCATTAACTTAGAGCTCGACGCTCTAATTTTAGAGCTCGTATCTCGCGTCATATACGTGTACATCACACACGTACATGTACACTTTTACACGCAAGCCGTGTACTCGATTTGCATAAGCTTAATTAGATTCATGCGAAACTCTCTCTTTCTCTCTCTCTCTCTCGAACGAACGAACGAACGAACGAACGAACGAACGATTCTCTATTTCGGCTTCTGCATAACGAATATACGTGCGCTCATACGTTATTAGAGCAATAGTTCCTCGAGATTTTCACTTTATATACTTGTATATCCACACCGTAGATATATCTTCGTTGCGATTCTTCATTAGCCGATTCGTTATAATTCTTATCTTTCTTTCTTTTATTTCCATTCATTTCCTCTCTTTTAATTTCTTTTCTTTTCTTTTCTTTTCTTTTCTTTTTTTTTTATTTTTTTTTTTTTATTCATACTTCTTTGTTTCTATCGGCAGGTGAAGTTAGAAAACGGAGTTCGCCCGGCCGCTCCACTTTTGCCGAGAGCTCGCGATACCGCCTCGATAACGACGTTCCTAATTATTTCGAACGGGGTGTAATTTTCTTTAAATCGCGTTTTGTAGGCTAGTGGTAATAATGTTGCGGATAAAGTTTAGCCACCGTATACACTTTATGCATAACAAAAACGATGCGTTCGCGCAAAATATATAATGGCGTAAAATATTACGGCCATCGTGTCGTTATCACTTGCCGGGTTAATGTATTACGCGTATGTGCGTATAAGTTATTATTTAAACGATATTATCGATTTAATTAATAACGATTATATCATCGATTAAATTTCTTAATTAAGATAAGCTTACTGTAATTCTCGTTATAAAAATTCAACGCCATGAATTAAAATTATAATTCGAACAAATAATGCACCGTTTTAAAGATCTTTTTAAACTCAAGCGTATTCCGCGCGAGGAAATAATAAGATCATTTAATGAGATAAATTACATACGTCAAAGCTGGCGTTTTTCAAGTTATATAATTTTGCATTCATTATATATTTTTAATTTTCATTTATTATATAGGAATTTCAAAATCTGTCATCAAATATAATATTGATTTGATTTACTTACACTTAATAGAAGTAAACAAGTACATAACTGAATATAAAAATAATTTATTAAAAAAACGTATACCTAACTTTCGAAAAAAAATAACGATACGATTACTCTTTCAACGCGATAAGAAAAAAAAAATGTTTTTTTCATCAATGCATCTTACCTTTAATAACAATCACTTGTTATACCTCATTAAAATAACGAAGCATCGATATATATATACGCCATTATCGTTTCGACGAGCGCATTTCACCGTAAACCTTTGAACATTGTACCCATATATCGACATCGAGGGCAAAAACAATAAATTCGATCGTTCGCTCGTTTAAACTCTTTCTCTCTCTCTCTCTCTCTCTCTCTCTCTCTTTAAAGATTTTATGCAAATGGGATACGGTACGTATACACGCGAGTCTCGACATAGCCATGCGAGTCGATGAGTCGTATAAGACACGGGCAAAAATACAAGGAAAGCTCTGCAAGTGGGTTAATGGCGAGCCAGCGTTCGTTATGTGTATATACATATATTTATCGATACTTGTTCTCTCTCTCTTTCTCTCTCTCTGCCACGTAGCTTAGCCAGGACGATGACGATCTTCGCGCGAGGCGAAAGGGGTTCTTCGGCAACAACGGGGGCGACGAGCGCGCACCTGCGCTCTCGCACTTTCTACCGATGAATTTTTTCATCGGCTTAGAAAGGAGAAAGGAGATTTTCCTCGGTGCTTATTCGAAATCGATGAGAGAACGAAAACGCATGTATTTATGTGTGTGTATGGATATGCGCATCGAGTTTATAAAGCATTTGTGTGTATGTGTGTGTGTGTGTACGTGTACGCGAAGATGCAGGTGATTTCATTCCTGTAACGGCCTTGCGTATCCATACATATATAGATATATATATACACACACACACGCGATATAGCAGGCACATCGGTTTCCTTTTTCCCGCCGGCGGGGAAGGCTCTCTGTTCTCTTTTCTGCGAGAGCCGTGTACTCGTGTACGTGTATGTGTGTGTGTGTGTGTATTTCTTCCTTTGCCTTGTTATTATTTCCATCGACCAGCGCTCTTATTTTTCGAGATCGTTATACGGCCGTGAGCGCCGATGTTCTGTTCTTAAGCTCGTGTCGTGACGTGTACCTTAACGGAATTGGAGAATTTTTCGGGTTTAATTACTGGATCCGACTTATGCGCGGCATTATTATACATGTGTGTAATTTATTGTGTGCTTGTATATATATATATATATATATATATATATATATATATATATATTTACACGCCTTGAGAGAGATTTCAAATGGACTAGTTTGTAAAGGGAGGAAAAATTTAATGAAAGTTTTAACTGTGTCAAATTTTAAAGGAGGCACTATCTTTATTCGTTTTCTTTGTTGTTGTTTAAATCACTTGTTAAAGGACATGTATACAGATAAAAAAAGAAAAAGAGAGAGAGAGAGAATAAACTAGTTTTATTCAGTTGGTATTGAGCCATTACAATGACCGTTACAGATTAGATGATTGCTCGTGTGGTGTTTGAAATCGTTATAGTTTACGATGTTAAAATTATTCAAATAAATAAGAAAGCTATCGTACTTATGTGTAGAAGATTTTTTCAAATTCGCGAAGTTGAATTTCTAAATCAAATCAATCAAAGTTTTAAAAACTTATAGAGAAAAAATCATAGATGATAATTTGAAATTAGAATTATTTTTATTAGAGTAAATCAAAATTAATTTAATCTCAATTTAATTTTTAATTAAATCAATCAAATTTTTATTATTTCTTAGCTTAACTAATTTAACGTGATTGGAAGAATCTCATTAAACTCATAAAACATAAGCAACTTTCTCTAAAAATGTGTAAATACTACAGAGTATACACCAGAGCGTTCTTCTAATTTCATTTATAATATCTAATAACGAGACACCAAAAAAATAAATAAATAAATAAATAAGAAAAAAAAAAGTTAATCGTTCGCTCATTCCTACGGCAATACATATTTTATTTTCATTCCTCGCGGGAAAGTTAATAGAGATAACGATCTTCGGTAACATTTATTACAAAGTATGTCAAGCGTGTAACGTGCGCTTGTGTGCGTGAGTTTAAAAAAGGAAGAAAAAAAAAAAATGGTAAATAAATAAAGCATCGCTCGGTATGTATGTAGACGTATGCACGGGTAAACCGTCAAGAATAAACACCTCATCATCCTTCATCGATTCTTAGCTTTCTCAAACGCAAGTATAGTTATACGAACGACGAATTAATTTTACTCTACATACGTGCACGCATTGTAAAAATAAATTCGAACGTTATGTGTGTATATATATATACACACACACACATATATATAAAACTGTATCAGCCTGTTGCGCACATGTAAATATATTTTATACACATAAGCATAAAAATAAAAAAAAAAAAAACAGCATCGGGTCTGTTTAAGATTCGATTTAAGATGCGTTTTGTTTTTTCTTTTCTCTCTTTCTCTCTTTCTTGTGCAAGAAAGCCCGCATACAATATATATGTATATATATAAAGAAGTCTGCGTATAAGTATGCCTTGTTAATAAGTATTGAATACGAGACGCTTTGTGCTGCACTTACAAGCCCAATACTCGTATATATATACATATACACTCGAATGTACGTAAGGCGCGTCTTTAATGTCGACGCTCTGGAAATCGTCGTGCGGGAAATATTATGCGCGAGACAAGGTAGCGTTGTTCTATCGCTGTACTCATACATGATGCGGTATGTGTCGGTGCGCGAGCCGTTAAACGCTACTGTTGACCGATAATGCAAGATTTGATTTAACGCTATAACTGAGATCAATA
The DNA here is from genome assembly GCA_949987625.1 of Chalcis sispes. Lineage (NCBI taxonomy): Eukaryota > Metazoa > Arthropoda > Insecta > Hymenoptera > Chalcididae > Chalcis > Chalcis sispes. The sequence continues at coordinate 22,951,906 of OX465097.1, read as the reverse complement.
TAAAATGTTTGTGTGTCGACGATTGGTTATTTTTAATCGTTTGCGGTACGATGGGAAGTTTCGTGTTCACTTGACACATTTTGTGACGAATGTGTTTTATCATTTTTACTTGTCAATATAACGAATGATGTAAACTTGTGCATAAAGGTGATATTAATAACACAAAGGATCAAATTCGATCCTCTTAATAATGAGTAATTAATATTCTCGCAAAGAGAATTTCAAAGTTATGAAAAAAGTAAACCAAAAAATTTAAATTATTAAACTGTTAAGAATTAAACTGTTTAATTTGATTAATTTTTATGATTTAATAAATTTTTATAATTTAATAAAAGTTTTAAATAAATTTTTAACAACCATCGATTTATTAATCTTTTATCGACTGGTTTTTGTTAAAAACGCAAACCTAATACAAAGAAGCACAAAGTTATTATGGAATGTAGTCCAAATGTATCGTTTAATTAAAACTTCTTTCGCAAATTTTTATCGACGAGAGAGGTTTATTCCTCATTCCAATAAAGTGAATCAGGAAAAAGCAGTTCTTGCTCGCTCAATGATTTTCATCGAGCATTTCATTAATCTCGCGAAACGAGTATCTTTCATCGTTGCTAAACTATAGTTATACGCATGAAGCTAATCATCGTAAACAGTACGTTATATACATTTTTATCGCGTTTTTTTTTTTTTTTCATATCTAACGAATTAAGAAAACGTTGATTTTCCAATAACCATTTTGATTTTTAACGCGCGCTGTTACATTTTTCAACCTTATAATGTCTTTCATTATATTTTACAATCTTATAAGATTAGTCGCGGAAAATTTAATTTTATAGATAACTTCTATATAGTTCTAAGAAAATACAAGTTTCAAAATATTCGTATTTTGTTGTTTCATAAAGTATAGAATGCGATAATCACCGCGAGGTTTATTTTATACTATGTAAACGAGAAATTTTAATCGAATGCCGTTTAAAATTATATAAATCGTAAAAAAAAAAAATTTTTTTTACCATACAGATATGGATTTTAATACTCAATAAGCGAATTTACGTAACAATTAATCGTTTATGTGAATATTTTGATGTAATACGTAATAGCTTAATCGCTTTAATCAATGTTATTCAAACTTGTACTTATAGTAAGTCCTCTATTTATCATGCATACAATATAATACATTATCGAATAATTTAGAATTATGTTGGATAAATTAATAATAACATAGCTGCAATTCTGATTTTAAATAGAGCTGTTTCCAAGGACGAGAAGAATTTCAAACTTTATCGATCAGCTCCTTTATAACGCTTGTTGCCAACGAACGTATAATAAGTCATATGGCTTACTGAATTAATGAAAATATATTTGCCTAAATAGTAATTTTCGCTAATTGAAACTAAATTCTCTTGTTGTAATGGAGAATTGAAAATCATCTAGAAAACAAAAAAATATTATGAAAATTCAATTTTAATTAGAGTACTGTAAATATATACACGTTTTAAAATATTTTATAATAATTTTAATCAGTGAAATTAATAACGATAAGACAAGTATTTTTTTATTTAAATACAAGTTTACAATCGATGAGAGTATATTCTAACGGGCCGCGACTAACAGACGAAAAAGAAACAAATAAAATGAATGGGGAAGGACCTGTCGCAAACATTACCAAGACCTCGAATCAAGTTGCAGCCTCATCGTGCACCGAAACTCCGTAGAAAGTATCCCTTTCTCTTTCTTTCTCCTCGCTATCTCGTACACGAAAATAGAACGCGTCAAAGCTACAAAACGCCGAGTTTAATCATCTCTCCTGCGACGCTTGTATTAAGCTTGTACACAAGCATATAGTAATATAAGACGATCGCGATACTTTAAGCTGAAACTTCGATCTCGCGATCGAATCCACCGATATAGTATACACGGATATATCCACGCGATTTGAGCTAAGGAAGGAAGGAATGAAGGAAGAAAGGAAGAAACGCGTAGTATTCGAGAAGAGGATGAATATTTGCTACTGGAGGATGTATATTTCTGCCGCGCTCGATGTGGCCTAGATTTACTCGCGATGGTTTTTCAACGCAAAGGAGGCTACGTTAGATCGCTTGGGCTTGGTCGCGCGGTGCGTTTGTACGCTAGCGCTAATCGCCTCGATACTCGCTGTAATAATGGTTTTCTCTTGGCTTCTCTCTCTCTCTCTCTCTCTCTCTCTCTCTCTCTTTCTCTATTTCTCTGTTTTTTATATATTGAACGTTTGCTATTCGCATTAGACCTTCTTTGTTTACACGACTATGCGCCATTATTCGGTTCTCTCTTATCGCGCTCTTTTTTTTTTTTGCGTCTCTAGCCGTGGATGTATTAAAGTTTTTGTAAAATTAATCATTCCCGATAATGCGTTTTTAATACGTTTGTTTTATCGCACGATCGATCGGCTTAGCCTGTTTATTTTATGGCTTTTTTTATTTACCAAGATTCAATTGTAAAATAATTGATTCATTCTTGTAAATTTATGAGTTACAATAAATTAAATTTATCACAGGGTTAATTTGATGCGCGAGATTTGCTAGTTTTTATTTGAGATCTCATTATTGCTTTCTTAATGTGTATTATTTTAAAGGAATTATGTTTGAGCTTCGGTGTAGTTTAAACCAAACGGGTTTTACAGATAATATTTATTCATATACTGTATCTAAACATATGTATACTGTATTTTGCTTTTATTTATAGTACACATATCGAGTTAATTTTATCTTGACGATTTATTTATTTTTTATCTTTTTTTTTTTCTAAATAAGAAATTTTTACAAAAAAAATTATTTTCGTAAATTTTATTTCGTAGATAAAATTTATTTTTATAAAATGATAAAATTAAAATTCGGTAATGTTTAATCATTATTTAAAACAAAAAATTTATTTGTCGCACGAGCTTATAAATAGCCTAACGAGATATATTTATTATTTCACGCAAAAACTTAAATTGGTAACTCGTTTCGTTCCAAGAAGTTTTAAAAAACGTATTATGGATTGAGCACAGTAACACCTCTAACATAGTGATAAAAAAATATTAACGCCGTGATAATGGAATACTACTAGATAGAGAACTAAAATCTACTCGAGATTACCAAATGGTTATATTCTGGGTCAATCTATCGTCTGTTATCGGAATGAAATTTTAAATACGTATATTGAAAAAGGTTGTCCTAATTTTACATCTTTAAAAATTATATATATTACATAAATTTCTTTATCAATATATATTTCTATTTATAAGCGATAAGCTTTGAATTATAATTTGGCCGAATTTTTTTTTTTTTTTTTATGGAGATCGTTCCGTTATTAAAACATTTTTGATTAAACAACTTTCAAGTGTCATCAAAGTTCCACTTTGTTACCAACACGTGTAAAAAAACGTTTAAATTTTTTTTTTTTTTTTTTTAATGGCGTCTTTACAAAGTAACGATACGATTAAATCTAATGCTATATCACTTTAATAGTTATCAAATAGTCGTATACATTTCAACGAACGATTCGCCTTGGTAAGAAAAAACATTTTTTTTTCTGCACCCACTAAGAGGATAATTTCTTTCTCTCTCTTTCTCTCTCGTCGACGTACAGAGAGACCAAATCGGGACAAGCGTCTACGTTCGACACGGCCCATTCAACAGCACGTTGAAATCATTACCAAGCGTCGTAGACTGCAACTATTCCGTGTACATATATATCTACACACAGGTATCAATCGTCGCATCATTTCTCCAATTCCGCTCTCGGGCACTTTGTCAAGTTTAATCGACGTCGTCGTTCCTCTTTCTTCGACTTAATACGTATACGTACGTACATATACGTATATATATATAAACGTACATAAAAAAAACAAAAAGAGAGAGAGAGAGCGTGCAAAGCTTACGCGAAACGCGACATAGAGAAGAGGCAGGAGCTCACAGAGAGTAGTAGTACAGTATACGCGAGAGCGAGCGAACGAGTGGCCGAGAGTGGAAATGGGAGCACGGCCCATAGAAAGTGGGAAGGGGAGGCGTATAGCCGGCGCGCCGTCGGCCGGACGGTCTCAGTCGTTCGTGGACCTCGAAGGACGAAAGAGGTCGAAAGAGGGCACACACGCATACCGTTTAACCATATACATATATTTATATATACCCACACGCTTACGTGCACGAGATCGCTTTTTCTTCCTCCTACTCCTCCAGCAAGTTGCACCGGCAGTACAAAACGTCCACCTCCTCTTGCTCTTTAGTTTCTTTTCGAGCTTAGATCTATACCGAGCTGCCGGATAGTACAGGAGTTCGGTTAGCTCGCGGAGAGCGGCCCTTCTTCTTCTTTTTTACTCTTCCTCCCTGTATACGTATACGCGTCATTCTCTCTCCCTCTCTCTGTCCTTATCTCCTTGCACTCCGATATATCTCTCTGTCTCTGTCTCTCGCTTTCCAAAGTTTCTCCCATCCCTCTCGGAGAGTGCCGGTGTGGCTCGGGTGTTGCGCTCTTCTGCTCTGCGGTGTTCAGTCGACGATCCGACTGCGGCTGTCTCGCGCGGCTCTGAGCCAGAGAGAGGAGAGATAACTCAGCTGCCGCTTCTTAAAATCTCTCGCCGATAAAAGAGCGGCCGAGATAACGGAGCGTCGAGCCGTCTACTTTTCCTTATTTTCGGCTCACTCTCTTCGCTTCGTCACCTTTATTATTATCAAAGCTACCTCTTCTTATTTTATCGATTTGACGGATTGATAACTGGCGAGGATGCGGGACTATCTGCTCATTGCGATTTTGATGCTTTGCTGCATTCAAGGTAAGTGTGACATATTTTTTTTTTTTTTTTTAATTTCTTTTACTTACTGTTTCCCTATATATATATATATATATATATATATATATATATATATATATATATATATATTTTTTTTTTTTTTTCTTGCAAAGACAGTCGGTGATTTTTTATTTTCTCAGTCTTTTGTCTTTTTTTGTTAGTTGTGACTGAATTTACGCGGGGTGTAAACCTTCTTTTTTCCGCGTGTTTACTTCTTTTGCGATTCGTGACTTACATTTTAACGCGACTATTGGCTTAACGTAGTGCGCAGAATTTCAATGACTAGCAATTATTGTAAGTAGATCGTTGCAAAGAAAAAAAATCTGCGTTAAGAATTGCATTGCGTTTATGTTGTTGGGTATTTTAATTGAAAAATATTATCGATTTTATTGACTATTATTTAAAAATTTTAGAGCTTTAAGATGAATTTTATCAATTGGTGATTTTATCAATTTTAAAACTTTGTTGTAAAAAATTTATTAATAATTTTTTTTTTTTTTTTTTTTTTTTTTTGTGAAACGTTTGCAAATTTTTACTTGTAAATTAATGTTTAAATTTACAAAAAATATTTATAATGTCGTATTGTTATTATATACGTATTGTTATTCAATAAAATTTATAAATATTTATTACTCCTTTTCACAATAAAATCACTCAAACGTAAAAATCAAACCGCACAAGTAAAATAATATAATTAAACTCGAAATTACTTTGACAAACTTTCCAAACAAAAGAGGTCCTTAATCCACCGGTAAAACAAGCAATGATAATCGTTATCGATAATTCGAAAAATCCCCAGAAGCAACAGGAAGTAGTTTACTTTAGCCCGAGACGATTCCGATTAAAAAGCCTCTTTCTCTCTATGTCTTTCTCCCTCTTTCTTTTTCTCTCACGTCTTTACTTTTCAAATGTTAAACCACTACCTTATTCTCTCGCTCTCTCGCGCATTTAATGCGAGTTTAATCGCTCGGCACGGACTTGTGCACGTCGCGCGCGCGCGCGTTGCTTCCTCGAACTTTTACCCCTTTTATTTTATATCTCTTGATTAGGCGCGCACGCGCGCTTTTATGATATATATATACACACACACACACACACACATATATGCGTGTTTTAAATTACACCCGTTGAGTCGATCGTTCGGATTACATTATGCGCGTAATGTATGGTTGTGGATCTATCAATATTTTTCTATCCCGAGCGATGTATGTAATGATAGTAATTCGCGAACTGTACGATTTTGTTAATTTTAATTTGCGCTCGATGTGTCTGTACACATATCTAGATGAGATAGTTATAATTAATTATTTTTTTCTCGCTTACGTTATTCGTAAGCTGTGTACCTTCTTAAACATTACAAATTTCTCGTAAATTATTGGTTATAGTTAAAAATTATAGGTTACATAAAAAAAAAAAAAAAAAAGTATCGTGATATTTGCGATTTATACAAAATTTAAAAACTAACTACATGTTTAAATATTAATGTATTTATTAGTTTAACAATATGTTTGTATTCTTTGAAAAATATTGTTAAAAAGTAATGTCTTTTATTAAAAACATACATTAATTTTTATAGAATTAGTATAGCTTTTAAAATACACATAATTCATGCCGGCCGCAGATTTAAATTTTGTTCTGAATGAGCTGGACGGTTGAGTGTTAATTAATACACGCATAACATATATAACCATTACGTTAAATAACACGTATCATGCAGAGATACTGTTAACAAATATATATATTTAAGAATATCGCGTTGCTCGTACATCATTTTAACGGATATATTATCATTTAAATCTCAACTTTGTTAAATTATATACAAGTTTGCGGTACACTATCAAAATCACTTTCAAAGACATTATTGTCTTTTATTGGCTATTAATCATTAATTCATCGGGTGGACATTCATAACCGAATATCTTAAAAATTCAATCGAGCAAAATAATCTTATTAATTAAACATTGCCATTGAATGGTCGAATGAAGGATTTCCATAAGGGACGCGAACACAGCGCACGTCAGGCGTTGCGCGCGCGCCATTATCATTATTATGGCTCTCTTCGCAAGTATAAGGGGAGAGATAAAATAAAGAAAGAGAACGATAGTGCACGCGTTCGTCTTGATGAAGCGCCCGTATTCTTACCGTATAGAATGACTATACTGGGCAGATGAATAAATATTTAATAGCGCTTTCAGCCCTTTGTCACGAGAGCAGCCGTTTAGTGCGGAGAGAAACACTGCACCCTGCAGTTGTTCGATTTTTTCGATACCCACATGAAGTGGAGGTACTATAGCTATATACATATAGCGCGGCTTAATTGAACTTTTAATTCTTCTCAATCGGCGCGTTAAACAAATTTATTATTCATCGACGAGATATATATTTTCATTTTTTTCTCTCTCTCTCTCTCTCTCTCACTCTCTCCCCTTTATGGGTTTTTATTTCACGGTGTTTGAGCTTCGACGGAGAGAAACTTTCTTTGTGCTCTTGAGGAAAATATGAACGTAGAGTTATAAATGATTTGATATTTTATTATTATTAATGTTTTATCGAAAAAAGAATGATTTTATGTTTTTCAATATAATTTTAAAGAACTCAATCGAAATTCGTTGTTTTTTTCAACGAGTAACGTAATAATAAACATTATCTGTTATAGTTTAAAGAAAGCCTTAAAATTATCCGAATCGATAAAAAAAAGAGGACGATATAATTTGTTCGATAAAAAATCAAATCGAAATTCAAAGCGTTAAATTCCATCGTAAATACAATCGAGAGTAAATTATTTAACTAAAGAAATTCGTTATCCACTTAATACCAATTAATCTATAAAACTCGAAAGAGCGCGTCAAAGCCGTCGTCGCAGCGATTATATACGACCTCGACGATTACGTTAAATATTTTAAAGTCCACCAGAAGTCAAGAAGTAACCGGAAAAGTCCAGTTCATCCAAGATTTGCGAGGCATCGAGACTCACACGATGAACTGAGCTAGAAGACGCCGTTATATACATATGTATACGTCGCAACGAATGCACAATAAACGTAAGCAAGCGCAGAGGCGATAAGTCGCGAAATGTCACGAGGATAACCGGTCTCCTTTTGGTCTCATTTCCGTAAGTAGGCTGTACTTGGTCGTGTATACCCAGCGTTTAAATCAAACTCGGAACTCGTCGAGTATTCCGATTCTTTGAAGGGAAACGCGAATATAATAAACGCAACGCGCGCGTCTCTTGAAAAGAATGGGAATTACCAGAGTTTTATGAGCGACAATCTCTCTCTCTCTCTCTCTTTCTCTCTTTCTCTCTTTCTCACCCTCTCTCTTACTTTCTCGCGACTATATCTATATATGTATATGTAGTGGTATCGCGGTTGTCTTTCATCGCTTTACGGCTAATTCGCGTTAGTTCGTTCTCGCGCGGTTTAATTGAATTAGCCGATAATTTGTAACTCGTGGGTGTTTCGAAAGAGCGCGCCAAGAGCGATTATTACTGTTTTAGGTATTTTTCTTGTTACCGGACGGTTAGCGGCTGATTCGTAATTGTGATTTTAATCAAGTTTGTCGGTTGTTGGCGTGCAAGCTCGATTATATACTCTCTCGCGAGGAAATTACATTTTTTCATGAGTTAAGCTTGATTTCTTTTATGCGATCCATATTCTCTCTCTCTCTCTCTCTCTCTCTCTCTCTCTTTTGTCTGTCGATGGTTAACGTTATTTTTTGATGTAAATTGTAACACGACTCACTTAAGATTAATAAAATACTTTTTTTTCTTTTTCATTCTTTTACATTTGCAAATAAATCGCATAGTGAAATTTGCATATGATGATTTTGAAATAATTAATTGAATTTTTTAATTAAAATTGTATAATTATTGTTATACACGAAAATAAAACAATTTTTCATGCCAATTAAATAAACAGTTCTGCTCGATTAGATTATTTGTACTTAGAAAAAGCTATTTGGATATCGAATATTATCATTTATTTATAAAGATTTTTTAAAAAATATATATCGCAGAAAAACACTGTTATTCAAACGGTAACCGTTAGACGAATCGATAACAGCGTTATTTATAATCATGTATAAAGCGAGTACAAGCATCGAAGTCAATAAAGAATCGATAACTTTTCAACATTTGCATTAACATAATTGCGCCGATAATGAAACTCGTTACGCGGAGGCGTAGCGTTCTTTTTCCTGTACGTCTCTTTCAATTTTTTTTTTTGCATTTTTCCAATACTTCCTCGGCTCGGTTCTTTGCGCGTATCTTGTCCAGAGATGTATATATAGTCACGCCTATAGGTACACGAGACAAGAGAAAAAAAAAAAAAAAAAAAAAAAAACTAGGCGATGTGATCGCCGCCAATTATTATCGGTTCTACTCTCTCGCATGTATATACGCACGCGACGTTGAGTTTATTCGCTCTGCCAAGTGGGTTAGTCGCGCGTGGATTTACGTGTACGCGATACTGCGTGAACATCTGTTTCTCTCTCTCTCTCTCTCTCTCTTTCTTTCTCTTTCTCTTTCTTTCGTTTATTTAAGCTTGTTATTACGGCGAAGACAACCGAATTCCTTTGATATTAAAGGAGATCGTGAGATCGGAAATAATCTCATGATATACCGTGACTTCCTTTATTACGTGGGTTCCGACGAAAAGTGTGATCATACTGAATGGATGATTTTTTTTTTTTTTTTTTTTTTGTTGAAATTTCGTAATAATGATAATTATGAGTTAACTATGTATTAATTTTAAATGAATTTATTTTTTTCAGTTATCGTATTTTCCATGGTTTTATGAAATAACTCTTTCTTTCATTCATTATTTATATTTGATAATTTTATGTTAAAAGTTGAAAGATTTATTTTATTCAATTGAAACAATTGCTTTTTTAAAATACGCAATGTAAAATTGAACGAATGTATTTCTCATATGTATGAAATAAAGTGTTTTTTAACGGTTTAAAGAAAAAAAAAAAAAAAAAAAAAAACATACATTTTCTGAAATAACTTGTAAAAGTTATTAGATTAAATTAATAATATTTTAATCATAAAGATCAAGATAAATAAGCAATTTTTCAAAACTATTTTTTTTATATTTTATAAAAATGTAAATACTACATATTTTTGTTGATGCAAATATTGTATAATTTGTATCTATAAATTCGATGAAACTTTATATTCATTTCGATCAAATTAAATAACAATTTTATGCAATAAAACAATTGTTAATATTTTGATATAAAATAAAAAAAAAAAAAAAAAAAGAAAAAAAAAAAATAATAAATTAAACAGATCGTGGAACGAATCATATTTTTAAGAACAAAATAACGCGCTTTGAGTAACTGGCAAGTAATGCCAAAAAATGTAACGGAAAAGAGAAGTAAACTGTACCACTAGCCATTAAACCGGTAAATTTCGAGCAGTGGTCAACTTAATTTGTTAATTATACATCAATGGAAAGGAGCTTAAGCGCTAAGAGACAGAGAGAGAGAGAGAGAAGATGGGGAAAGGGGGAGAAAAAAAGGGAAAATAAATTAAAAGATAATATTTTATTGTTTGGAATTCCGCAATGCGTTGCGTGTATATATTTACGACAAGTTAAAGAGACGCAAAGAGAAGATAACCTCGAGAATAATGTTTCAAATTACATTACTTTTACTGTGACGCGTTTTATGTCGTCAGGCTGTAATCTATGCACTTGTAAACCTGAAAATTTAATGCCATTGCTAAGATAGTTGCCATTAGTAAGAGAGAGAGAGAGAGAGAGAGACTTAAGAGAGTATCTACGTGAAAATGCACTTTTGTCGCGTTTAAATGAAATTAAACTGTTAAAAATTTGTTTTATTTTAATAGCGAATGTGACAATTTTATCAAATTTTTTTTTTTTTTTTTTTAATTATCATCAAAAGATATGTTCTGTATCATCATAAAATTTAATTTTAATTACAAGTAGTCGTAAATAAATTATAATTAATTAAACATTATTAAATATTTGGTTTTAAAAATATTTTTTTTTTAATTTTTGTACTATCAAATATATATATATATATATATATATATATATATATATATATATATATATATATATATATATATATATATATATATATATTAATTCAACGAAACTCAAACAAGTATTTTGAATTGAACAAAAAAGAAAGTAGGGCGCCATTGATTTTGTTGCATCCCAACAAATATATACATATATTACAATGCATTACGTAAGAAGAAATTAACAAACAAGTGGTGCATTATACGAAAAGTTTATCACAATTAGCCGGAATTCCTCGATGGCTATTAAAGTCCAGCGCATGTAAATAGGTCAAAGTCGCTCGCTCTCGTGAGCACTCGTCGTTCAAGCGCTCGTGTGAATTGCCGTAATTAACCCCTAAAATCATGAGTTTCCCGCGTGTTCAAATGACGGGAACTCGATTTACCATCTTACTATACAATGCGCTTTATTTTCATATCGTTTTCGCACGATCGTTAAAATAAAAGAAAAAAATAAATTGTCGACGTACAGTGAAGTCTTTGTGCGGATAAACGTTTCTTTAAGCATCGAAGACAATGATTTATTATTGCTTACACTAAAATCAATGCATAGTATCGATATTATTTAACGTCTAATGTGCAAATTATAATTTTTATCTTTCTTTTTTACAATAATACTTTAAAAAAATGTGCGCCGCTTGTTTCGTAACGAAATAATGCTGCAATAATGATAATCGTTTTAAACTAAAATAATGATGCACACAATAAGAATGCGACAAAAATGTTAACGAAGGTGTCGATAATCGCCTCGATGTCATCCATACACATGAGCGATGTACGAGCGGAGGCTCGCATAACGATCCACGTGTTATATTGCTCCATTTCTTCGCCTTAACCGTCGTCCGAGACGAGAAGGAGAAAAAATAAATAAAAAGGTAGCAGTCCCTCTCTCTCTCTCTCTTTCTTTCTCGCTCGAGACTAAGGGGCATAAAAAACTTCTTTGACACTTAAAGTCAGTTCCGTGGCACGATTCTCGGTAGTTACAGGCCAACCAGCAAAAGAGAGAGAGAGAGAGAGAGAGAGAGAGAGAGAGAGAAATAAAGAATTAAAGGGACCGCAAGGAAGCGTCCGTTGTATTATCCAGGCTATTTATCCGCGTGCGAGAAAGAGAGTTCGGATTTTTTCCAAGCGGTACGACGTCGTTCGTACCGCTTACTCGTAGACATACGTGTACGCGCGCGTCTTTTATTTAAGAACCGCGTATAATTGCGCCGAAAACATTTTGACGGCGAGCTTGAACTCCATTGAGAAACCGTATGCGAGGACCTTTGCGGTTTCTTTAAGTTGCCGTTTTATCGCTTTTTTTTCTCGTATCCGCTTGTTCTTTGTTGTTTAGTCTAGAATGACTTTTAGCGAGTACTTTTGAATTATTATGCTCGGTGAGAATATTAATTTTGTTAGCGGAGATTAAATTTACTCGTTAACGCACCGATTATTCATTGTTTGCGATAAGTTATATATTTCAATTTTTAAATAAATTTTCAAGTATTGTTATTTATGTCGCTGTTAAATTTACAATTTATAATGGCTTAATATGTATGTAATTTCTTTAAAAACTTTTTTCTATTTATGTAAAAAAAAAAAAAAAAAAAATAAGAAAACGATTTTTTGTTGATTATATGATTTCTTAAATAGATAACGTTATCATTATTTAGCTATTCCACAACGGTAATTTAATCTCACGTGAAAATCACGCAACAAAAGCATAAAGATTTGCAAAATTCTGGGTCAAATTGTATCGCTAACTGGAGTTTTACATCTTTGCACTCTACGCTTAGTATTCCATTTGCAAGGTTACGATTTTATATTTTTTTTACGTTAGTAATGATTGTCATGCTTTGAATTACACGTAAATAAAGTAAGATTCATTTTTATTTCCAAATAATTATCATACGTAAATCTTATATATATATATATATATATACACACACATTATTTATCGCTTTAGTCTTCTCTCGATCTTTCCCTTTCTTCAATTTCAATTGTCATTTTTACATGGTCTCAGTGCGCAAACTTAGTCCCTCGTTATTGCCGAGCGAGCAAAAGATCGCTTTATAGCCATTTTAACTGGTAACGAAGCTGCAGTGTCATCATTAAACTCTCGCCAGAAACTCGTTACGGAGTTTGTTTATTTTATTTTTTTTTTTTTTTAACTTTACGTAGTCACGTGTGCTCAAGATAGTCTGTAAAAATTATACCTCTAGGGTTGCTTTTATCTTCTTTACGGGTGCGTTAATTTTCACCTTAGTGTATACGTATTTTTAAAAAATAAAAAAAAAAAAGGAAAGAAAAATTTCGTTTGATCGATCGAGCAATCACTTTTCTCTAACGATGTTATTTAACCCTCTCGCTATCCGAGCGCTTTGTCCTTCGTCATACTTCCGCTGAACGGGACATTGTACTTTAGTAGAATTTTTCGGATATCGATTATAGCCTTCAATTACAGTGAAAGGATTAATCCTTAGATCAGTTTTTACGATCGCTTTGCTCTGTTTAATTTACGAGCCGCAGAAAATGTGAAAAACGGTACGTCGGAATGCGAATACTTTTAAGAAATTTTTCAAGTTTGTCGAGTTTTTGAAAACGGGACCGCAAAAATAAAAATTAATTTGTTTCTTGGTAATCTTTTTGTTTCGAGTTGCATCTAGTACCGGAACTTTATGTAATTAAGACGAGTAAAGCGAACGAAAGTAACGAATAAAGTGAAAATTCTATTGAAAAAGAAAATAAAAAAAAAATACATAAATAAATTAATTTCATTCTTTAAAACGTAAATTTTCAAATTAATTACTTATTACACGCATTGAATAATAAAATTAAAAGTTTGCTTATCTTATCGTATTTAAATTCTATCTTAAAACAGCAATTTTCAGAATACGATTAAAACGAGTTATACTCGCTTGAAGAAAACAAAAAAAAAAAAAAGGAAAAAACACTTCTTCAATTTCGATAACGTAGACAAAAAGAAAAACAACGAAAAAAAAAATATATGTATGTATATATCGATGCCCGGTACAATATTTCTTCCTTTTTCAGCAATCGCGCTACCGTATCGCGATAACAAAAAAATAAATAAATAAATAAATAAATAAAATAAAATAAAATAAAATAAAATAAAAAACGCGCGAAGCGCCATAAAATCAAAGAGTAAACATCGAGATTATGCAACAAGAATTACCGCGATACTACGACCTATACCTTTAAGTGCGCTCGCGCAAGCGCTTTAACGGTAAAAATTAACATATTGCTATGAAATCCGGATCGTATACATCACCAGGTTTGTGAGGAATGCCACCGGAAACAGAAATCTTTCTCGACTTCGCGAAAAAAAAAAAAAAGAAATATTTTAAGATAAACTTTCCTCTCATCTCTATTTCTCTCTTTTTTCTTTCGATCGCGACGAATTCGTCTCGGTGAGTCTCTTTAAAGTGCAAAAATCCGTATAAACTTTGGTATAGCGGATCGAGTCCACCGCTTATGCAATAAATAAAGCGTGTGACGAAAAAATGGAGGAGGAGAAGGAGGAGGAGGAGGAGGCGAAGAAAAATAAAGAAAACCAACGAGAATGTAATTCATTCGCAAAAAAGTATACACACACACACACTTATACGCCGAGTGACTTATACAGCGGTCTTTCTCTCGCAAAGCGAGTACGCGAGCGATGATTTTATCTGTTTGAGAAAGAGAATGCGGTATTTCACTCTCTTGGTGCGCGAGCAAGTAAGTACACCGGAGCGAAGAAGCGGTCAACTGCCTCTCTCGTCACACGCTATAACGCGCCAAGGAAGAAGGAAAGAAAGGAGACTCAACGCGCGCGCGACGAGGATGAGGAAGTTACTTTTAAGCAGTTTTATGGACACACATATATATATATATATATATATATATACTTTAACGTTCGTAATGGTATATTTGTTTTAGTTTATGCAATACTATCGAGGGAAAAAAAATATCGAGTCTAACGGTTCTCGTCGAGATATTGCCGGATATTCTGTATTTTGTCGTAGATTAATTTGTTTACAATATATGTCTCATAATTCATCGCGCATCGTTTCTATTTCTGTCTGTAATACTAGATCAAAAATTATTCATATAGACATGATAAATTAATCAATTTCAATATCTGTTACCATGCAGTCAACGTATGGTTTAGTCGTAAAGGTTAATCGTATATAAATCACGGAGCCATTAGTTTTCTTATGGATTACCCGTAAAACTATAGTTATCGATTTATTCTGTGCTTTAAAATTAACAAAAATATATCAATTTTTCATGTTCGATTGCACATATCCGTTGGTACGAGGATCGAATAAATTATTCAAACGTATATACACTCGCGATAGTTAAATTAAGCGCTGCTTTAAGCGTAAAAAAAGAAAGCAAACGTCTTGAATCAGCCGCAGCACCGATTCAATTCAGACATCTTGATGTAAACGTTACTTAAGATACTTACAGCGCTCGTCTCTCTCTCTCTCTCTCTCTCTCTCTCTCTCCGCAATTTTTCGCTTTATCAACGTAAGAATCCCGCGAACTCAAGAAGTGAACAACAGGAGATAGGGAAACGTAAAGGGAAACGAATAGCAAGTTTAAAAGAGAGAGAAAGAAAAAATGAAGCGAACTTATGTATATATGAGGACAGAATAAACGCTAGTCCTGGGAGAGATAGCATCGAAATAGTTATGCATGTGTATGTGTGCTCCTCTATCCAGGAGCACGCGAGGTTGAAAATTGTAAATTATTCATTGGGCGTTACACCAGGTGAAGAATCGGGTAATGCACTCGCCCGCAACGTATATACGTATATATATACAGATACATACATGTAAACGCGCATGTGAGCTTTCTTTCTTACTTTATCTTTTTCTCGGTTTGCCTTTGCTTCTGAATGTCCCGTTGGTAGGATAAAAAATTTAGAGCGGACACACGTTTACTTGAGGTTAAACACGATTCGTTTGTTATCTCGTCCCGTATTAGGTTTATATGTATACATTTACGAGAGAATTGTGCTGAAAATTCGAATTGCCAAATTTAACCTTTTTATTTTTTATTATATGGTTAATATGAGCCTTGAAAACGTTCGATATAGCTTTAAATTATATTCGAAAATCAATTTTGTATTAGTCAATGTTAATGTTATAATTTTTTTTTTTTTTTTTTTTTTTATGTTGCATTAATTTTTTTTTTAAACTTATTCAATCAATGTTTTTAACAAATTATTTATACTTGTTATTTAAAACAAAAAAATTTATTAAAAACTATAGCTTACCTATTTTATAGAAATTTATTCAAAACCTTTTATTTTGACTGTACAAGCAATCTGTAATAATCTATGCGCACCGTTTTAAATTATTTTTGCAAATATTTATCATTTGAAAATAGTTAGTAAATACAATTTTTCAACTACCTGAAAAATTTGTAAGGTAAAATGTGTAATAAATTTAAAAAAAAATGAAAATAAATTAAACAATTTTCGATCTATGTTTATGCAGATAAAGATTGTATAAATAAGTAAATAGCTTCAATAAAAAACAAAAAAAAAGAAGAAAAAAAAAAAATTTAAACTGGAAATACAATATTGCATAACTTGTATATATTCGCGTATGGGATATTAATGCAATCTTCAATAAAGGCTTACCGTATGCCGTTCAACTTTAATGCTATTATGGCACAATATCGCGAGGATTATCCTTTTATACGAGCGATTTTATATCACCCATACATAAGCATGAGCGAAAAGATGCGTCGTAAGATAGTTAAACGCTTTCCATATTGCCGCGGCAAGTCGATTCGAGCTTTTATGCACAAAGTTTATACCGTTTTAAGTTTCTTAAATGCATACATTATGCTATCCTGTCTATTTTGATATATATTTATGATTAGTCTAAATGGGAGAATTAGTCAAAAGCGACTCGCAATAATGAAACGATATTTTTCAACGTTATTCGCGCGTTTATGGAAGTAGAAAAATAAAAATTATCGACATTTATTATATCACTCGAATGCCTAAAGTGTCTCATTGATTTATATGGGCTTTGTGTAGAGCACTACGCGGATACGGGAGAACATTTGTCTCGCGTATGCAAACTAGCGAGAACTGGTTTTGCTCTATGGTTAATAAGGATGAATCGACTTTGCATAAATCATAAATCACATTCGATCCTCGATATATAAATCATGTCGGGAGAAGTATTGAAAAACGTTTTGTAACGCTTTGCCGATTAGATGGGTAATTATACATTTTTATACATTTAAACGCTGATTTTAATTACATCAAATTACAATATTATTAAATTTCTGTTAATTTAATTAACACATTTAATATACGGATCGATTTAACTTCGAATAATATTTCGATTTTTAATCAAAAGTTTTATTACGACTTTCTCCATTCTTTTGTTCGATCCCATAACCTTTCTGTGTGTGTGTGTGTGTGTGTGTGTGTGTGTGTGTGTGTGTGTGTGTGTGTGTGTGTGTCAACTGCAATTTTCGTGGTTGATTGCAGTCCCTCTTCTTGTAACCCAATAACCCTTTTGTCGCGCATACTCCTTTGAATGATTCACCCCGTACGAATAAGCAATTACTTTATTAGTACGACTCATTGTCCAATCAGCGGCTTGAATTCTTATCAGAATAAAGTCTTTTAGAATGAATTGATGCATTTAATTTGGCCTATGCTTTTTCTTTTTCTTTTTTTTTTTTTTTATTTTTTTTTTTTTATTTTTGTTTCATATATAGACAGAGAGGCCGCTGTTGCTTTCAGTTTCAATGATTTATTATAGCGCGCTTTTTACTGACACATTGAACTTTGGTAATTCGATAAAAAGTTTTTATGTTTTGATATTTTGAATTTTTATTTATACTTTTTAAAGTCTTGCTCTAAATCATAGTTATACGTTGTGATTTATTTTTTTGTATAAATTTATTCATTTGTGTATGCGTGTGTGTGTGTGTGTGTGTGTGTGTGTTTTTTTAACGTAGATTAAAATATTTGCCAAAAAATTTAAAGAAAAATTTTTAATCAACAGCTTTTTAATTAAGAAGAATTTCGGTATTAACGAATAACAGTTGGTTAAACGTATTTCCATTATCTATTTGTATTTTAATTATTACATTAATATAATCATTAAATACCGCTCAAAAAGTTTTTCCATTTCATTCAAAAAGAATTTCTGGTCAATCTTTAAAAATCAATAGTCTATTTAAAAATACCCGCTAAATGTTTATTTCGGTCCAAAAACTTTATCAAACAAACCTATTTTTTTTTATCGAACGAACGAACGAACGCAACGGTATTTTCATATACATGACGTTCGGTGTATCGCATCCGTTAAGCGTTAATTTTCCGCAACATGTATATATATTCGCGTAAAACGTTGGTTATATCTTCCCTCGAAATCTGCGTGATTTGCATCCGACGGAACGTGACGAATGGTCCACTGAACTTGTTCCTCGGGCATCTCTATACTTTTGTGTATATATATAGATATATATATATATATATATATATATATATATATATATATATATTTGTAATCGAATCATCCGCGGGATTTGTATTACTTTTCTGCTCGGGTCGGTTTCGAACGATAAACCGGGAGATCGTTTGTCATGCTCTGCTATTTCTCTTTTCCTTTTTTTTTTCTTTCGATTTGGAAATGCAAAACGATCGTTTAGAGTTTTTATGATTTTGAAGTTGATGAATGTATTGTTGATAGAAACGAGGAATAAAAAATAGTACTCCGTGAAACGAGGGAACATTGATTTTACTTTTGAAGAAAAATTATAATTTTAACTTTTAATTTTTACGAGTATACATATACATATAGCTAAATTAACTGCATTTGTAATACTTAACTGTACAATCGATCCATAAAAATTTCGTTGACTCATTGGCTATTATATAGTACGTTAAAAATTTGATTTTCAATTTTTATTTCCATCTTGAAAGTATACTATATTACTTCAAAGATATAATTACACAGGACGAATAAAAGCGACTATTTACATTAATCGTCCAGCTGTTCGATAAATTTCGACAGGTATGTCCGTTCTTACGATTAACCGTTTCTATGTATAACTCATAAAATAATCTCTATTCGTGGCGTCGATGAGAGTATACATATATCTTCTTTGAAGATGACGCGTAAAGAAGACGTCGTCGGAGGTAAGCGAAACCTTTTCCTGGCTCTTTCATATATACATATATATATACTCGTATACGTTTGCACGCCGCATTGAGATTTTAAATGCGCAAAGCGCTTCGTCATTCAAACGTCTTTATGAACGTTTCTAGGTTTGCTTTCATCCGATCATTTGACGGCTTTATTATGCTTTGAATTATTTCAAATATTAATTTGCTTTTTCAACGGTGTTTGAACTTTGTTTTTTTTTTTTTTTTTTTTTTCGATAACGTTTGCTTTAAATAAATGAATAATAATGATTATTAACTGCAGATTAAGAAATATTGTTATAAGGGAAATAAAAATGATTCAGTTAGGGAATAAAAATTTTTTTTCTGTATAGAAAGAAGATAAAAATTGGTAATATTTGTATTTTATCTTATTACATATTTATATTATCAATAAATTGATAATTGAATTAAATCCATTAATAAATTGAATATCTGTGCCAAGCGATGTTAATGTTTAAAAAGAAGCGTAAATCAAATAAAATACGGAAAAAATTCCGGAAACGTGACTTACATCAAGTTCAAATTGTAGAAAAACACTTGAAATGGCTTTAAAAGTCGATCAAATCAATAAAATTAACAAGTGAAATTTCTACTATTTCCAACGATCCATCGATCGATAAATAAATTCTTCTCACGTCTTCGACAATCGATACTCATCGCCGGTATTGGCAATGATCGGTCACATTGGTGGGTGAATGAAAAAATAAAAAGTAAGCCGCTTGGTAAACTGTGTCAGTCGGAGAGAAAAAGGCGATAATTACTTAATTTGTCGCGGGCGAGTACGAGACCTAAATAAGGTTAACGTTTGACAATCGAAGACACAGTTTACGTGGGAATATTTCACACCGCATTTCTGTTCGATCTATCTCGAAAGATTAAAAGAACGACGATACAAGAGTTCATTTCTCGTAACGGTAAATTTGACGGAAGAGGGAGAAAAAACAAATTAAACGATCGGCAAATCGTTAAGTTAGTGATACAGATGCCGATGGCTTGTATCTTGTAGGATTAATTGAGTAAAATTAACTGATTTTTATCTATCGTCTGATCAATGAAATAAAAAAATTTATCGGATCGATCGAAGGCGCCTTATAAAAATTTTATATTGGAATTTATCATCTAAAGTGCTGTGCAATCTTTTTATATTGTCGAGTCTATTAAACGAAATTTGTGGCGCTTGTTGTGTTACTTAATTCTTATAAATCGTTAAGTTTCTAATCATATTTTATTATTATTCTAAAGAGGCATTCTGCATGTTATCGCAAACTTTAAAAAACTTTTAATCGGTACATTTTGAAAATTTACTTTATGAAAAGTTAGAACAATTTATCGATCAATTGCCCGTTTAAGAATTTTCAAAACGAGTACGAGTGCCATTTAAATCCAAGCAAAATTAATCAATTCCCCATAGCACTCGCAAATAATTTAATTCGGTGATAATTAGTTTTTTTTTTCCATTCCGCGTTGTTCAAATGCTTCCTTATACTCTCGCCATTAATTAAGAGCAATTAAATCGCTCGGTCGGCAAAAAAAAAAAAAAAAAGAAAAACGAAGGAAGACCCGCGTCGATCTTCTTGCCCATAGTAATTATCGCTCCGTTGTGTTCGTGTATGTATGTATATATATATATATATATATATACACTAAGCGGCGATTACAGTAAATTAATAGCGTGTCGCGTCGTCGCTCTCGTTGAATATTGAAAGGATCCCCGCCGGGCGAATAATTCGAGTGTTTCCTGACCAACTTGAGCAATTCCGAGTCGTTTCGTGTTATCGGATAACCGCAGGTAGCGAAACACCTTGGACGAGGGAACACTTTGAAATGTGGAACGCGATCGACGGTTTATTTTTTAATTAATGCCTATGTTGTATTATTGCTAGCGATGTTTTTTCTTCCCTTTTTTTTTTTTTTTTTTTCTTTTTTTGGTCTTTTTGTTTGCATATTGAAAAGCCCGAGAGTTGGTCTTTTTCGGCGTTTGATGTGCGATTGAAATTTTATTCCCATGTATCATTTTTACATCTTACCATTGCTTTGTAATTTAACAATTGAAACACAGTTTCGCTTACTACCAGAACTGTCAAATTTATATTAAGTATTTTATACGCGTCTAAAGAAAAAATATTGGTGTTATAGAAACATGTTTATATATCAAAATAAGATAAAAATTACTTATAATTCTATTTATTGTTCTGTTACTAGCAATTTTTATGTAAAAATTCAGTTTAAGCTTCGATAATTTTTACAGTTTTATTTCCCAAATCAGTTTGTATTATGTGACAACTTGATAAAAATCTCATCGCAATTAATAAACCGTACCAAATTAATTTTTCAATTAATTCATTTGACGTTAAGCGAATAAAACATTTCTTTCGTTCAACGTTCAATGAACACGACTCTTTAGTTCATCGATGTACCGAACAAATCCGCGTTGTTCTCCCACACGCGCCTCTCAAACCCGTCGTATATAGCGATCGTGACCGGTGAACTAGCCGATGTCGCATTTGGTTTACTTCGCTGACCTCGAGACCCAGTGAGGATGCGAGCCGCAAGATAGACGTTGAATTTTAAGTAAGAGCACGCGCCCTTTTTTCCCTCTCTCTCTCTCTCTCTCTCTCTCTCTCTCTCTCTCTCTCTCTCTCTCTCTCTCTCTTTCTCTCTCTCTCTCTCTCTCTTTCTTCTTTGATGATGACTTGGTGAATTCCTAAACTTTTCTTTTTTTTTCCTTTACCGAAGTAGTTTCTCGTATTTGACGTGTCTAGCTATGTAAACGATTCGTTGAAATTACTTTTTCGAGAACCGCCTGCAGTGCTACCTCCTTTTTTCTTCTTCTTGCTCGTGTACAATTTTTTCAAACGGAAAGAGGTTTACCTTTGGTGAGTATTTGTACGACGTTTATCGTTGAATGGATAAAATGTTGTTTTCATAAATATATACAAGTTGAATGCGGTTTAGTTTTATAAATAATCTAAGATATTATTTTTACATATTAACGTATCTTCAAATTTTTACAATTAAATTTCATTAAAATTAATAGCATTGATTTGGATAATGTAGTTAGTGTTGAATGTCATTTTGACGATATTCAATGTTATTTATTAATTGTATAAATTTTTCATGTAAGGTACTTTTATATAATTCTATTATAAAATTCAGTAAAAAATACCTATATTTTTATATTCACGATCAAGATATTGTACGTATTGCATTCAAATGTTTGTGTAAAAGTTCAAAAATGGAAAATGTAGAGTTTATTTGATAAAAAGTAAAAAAAATAAAAAAAAAAATAAAAAAAAAAGAAAAGAAATTCCTTATCCAAGGTTGTACACACAAAGTAATGATATTCTTCGTGAAAAGAAGAACGTAATGCTAACGTACGACAAAGTTAAGAATTTTTGAATACTTCTCACGTATCTCCAGTCGTTTTACATATGAACGTCACACAAGCTAAGGTATGACTTTTTCGGTCGCACATGTTACACGTAAACCTCTGAAAAATCTTTTCGCGATAAAAAAAAATCACGTGTTTAAGACATTTTACTGTTTTTTTTTCTTTGTTTTTTTTTTTTTATTATTTTTACAAAAATCGATAAAGATTTTCAAAGATATTTTTATAAGATACTTTCAATATAACAATATAAAAAATTCATGCAACCAAAAATAAAAAATATTGGTTCAATAAAAACTAAAAGTAATTCGAAATATACTTCAAAGTAAAAGTGGACTTTTATCAATGTAAGATCAAAACGTTTCATTAATGAAAAATATATCCAACCCGTGAAAGTAGATTAGTAAGGTGACTTTTTGCATTTCAAGCTCCGGCAAGATCGGTCCGTAATTTTTTTTTCCATTTGCCGAGGCACGAGATTTCTCCTTCAAAATATCGTTAACCGCATAAAACATCAAAACGGATTTCCGCGAGCAATAATCCGCGAGATCGTATAAACGTATTCAAAGCCATCGTAGTTTTATTATAGGCCTTCGTAGAATTTCCTTCGCTCGTGTAAAATCTCGGACAATTTCTCTTTTATTCGCTTATTACTAAATATATACACGAGATGAGAAATCGCGGTATTTACTTTCCAAGGCCGACACGATCGTGTCCGAGTTTTCCGTGTAAAATAAAAGTCAATCGTTAATGATAGAGCGCGGATGGACGATCAATCGTTAAAGATAAAAACACCGCCGCGTACTTTCTTCTACATTTTAACGGCGATTTCTTCCAGGCTTTTAAATTTCTACTTTTCACGCGTTTATTTATTTTCGTATGCGCGTTATTAAAACCGTTCCCCGTTTAAAAAAATTTCGTTAGCACTTGTATTAAACGAAGAAAACGAATTTTAGAGAAATTTACAGTTATTTTCTTATTTTACGATTTCGACGCGATGCACTTTACGTTGTGGTTAATGGTTTGAAAACCGTCGATTACGATAATTTATTCCTAACGTATGGTCTATGGCGTTGTTAAATACTTAAATACGCATATAAACTAATACTATTCTAATTAACGTATATAAGTAAGTTATAATAAAAATCCACAAAGCATTCGGCCTCGATATACAAATACATATAAATAAGTCCTTCCGTCATTGCTTTATTAATATTTTACGCGTGACGATTATTTTATTTAATTTAAACGCCATGTACACGTTTAATCAATCTTTAATTTTTTTTTTTTTAACGCCACGTGTTATCGAACGGCCAAATGAATAATGTACCAGATAGAATAGTGGAAAATTCGCGCGGGTTTGAAGTTGAAACCGCGCGCGAGGAACATAAATTATTTCATCGAATAAATCACCGCGTAATTAACTAAAAAAAAAAAAAAAAAAAAAAAGGAAAAAAAGAAAGGAACCCTTTTGCAAAACGATAAATCTCAACTGATGCAGCGGTATACCGGAAAGAGGAAAAGGAACCAAGTAAACTTTTAAACTTCGCCGTTAAAAAGAAAGTAAAAGATGAGAGCTTCGGCAATCTTCCAGCTATCAATTTCGTAAGCGAAAAAAAGTAAAGCGTAAAAATGAGAATGTCATTGTGTATTAATTAAGCCGGCAAAGTTAAGGTTCCGAATCGAAAATAAAAGAGCAGAAGCGCGGAAAGGTAGCGTCTCCAAAGTGTATGCTTAACATACGGTAAAACTAAAAGCCACCGGTTCAGGCTTCAAAAGTCTGCGTGAAATCGAACGGTCTGTACATTTTCTTCCTCGCGTATCCACGAAGCAGACGAGTCTAATGGACAAGGAGAAATTTACGGAGCCGCGGCTAATAGCCCTCTACCTCGTTTTCCCTTGAAACTCGCGGATTGGAAAAGTGCGGAGAAAGAGAGTCTAGTCGGCGCGGATGTGTATATACATGCAAAAGCGGGCGGTGAGAGGCCGAGATTGATAAGTAGGTTATGGAGGTGAGGTTGAGGTCGAGGTCATTCTTATGCCGATGAATGAGACTTTACAGACGATATTTTAGCGACTTTATCGAAGACATGGGAGAGCTTTCGTGCCTTCTTCGGTTGTTTGTGGGCGTAGAAAGCTCGTTTGAAAATGCGATGAGTTTTGAATAATTATTTTATACTGCAATGATGATCGAGTGGATTTTTTTTTTTTTTTTTTTGTTTTTTTGTTTTTTTATTGCGCTACGATGCGCTGTATTTAAAACGAGTATAAAAGCTAAAGTATACACGTAACATTATTTTATAAGATAGTTAATGTAATATCGACATTTATCATTCGTTTTTCATGGTGAGTCTTAGTTTTATAGATTTAATAAATTTTCTCGATTTATTATACATTTTATTTAAGCTCACGCTGCATTATTTATAGTTGCATCTATTCACGCAGTTTTTACATCGATAGAGCTTGTAAAATGTTACCGATTAGTTTTCTAATTTAGCTACACCATTTAAAAACTTCGGAATTACAATTTATATATTCATTCGAATGAACATTTAAATACTCTCATAAACACCGTCGTTCTCGGTTAGCTTCCGATATTTCTCGTTTTAATAAAGACGAGTTTTGTTTTGTTTTGTGTTTTTTTTTTTTTTTTTTTTTTTTTTTTTTTAAATCGTTTTTACTTATACATTTCAAGTATTTTTTTTATACCGATATCAAGATATAAAGTGTACCAAGGTAATGTTAAATCATGCATTTAACCGAGATGTTAGTAAGACTCGAGTATATATTAGCTGAAATAAAGAGAGAGAAAAAGAGAGAAAGAGAGAGAGAGAGAAGCGTTAGCACGCGAAAGGTCATTATCGCGCCGGCGCCTCTAGTTCCTCTAAGTGCATGCACGCGCTTTCTCTCCTTCATGCAGCGGCAGCAATACACCATCACATACATATATACAAGCACGCAATTACTTTTGCTTCTTCGAACGCTGCAAGGAGCGGCTTTTACCTGCTATGTGTTTACGCAAACGAGTTTTTGGTTTTGTTCTTCGTTTGTGTTATTAACGCGTAGTCTTCGATAGCTTTGCATGTTAAGTAGTTTTCGAGCGGTTTTATTGGCTCTATTTTTTTTTTTTTATCAGTTCAACCGGTTAGAAATACTAATTTATTCAGAATTTGCTTAAATTTTGTAAACCGATGCGACATTTAGCTGACAAGTAATATAAAATGTTACGACGCGTATAACGAAGTTTATATATAATACTATATTTAGCAAATGTAAATGTCAGTTTTACAATCGAGTTAATTATTCATTGAACGTTTTTATGATTAATTTTTATGATTGATTGATCATTAAAATAGTTAGTAAGCTGTTAATTAAATAAAAATAATTTTAAATTTATTGTATTTGAAGTTTACCTTTTAAATTGTTAATATTTCAATGCATTTTTACTTTTACACGCAAACATTAAATTTATTTCAAATAAAAAGCGTTAAAATTTGACGTATGAGTAAATTTAAAATTATTTTATTTAAAAAATAAATTAGCATGCGTCTGATATTATAGGCTTTATAAATTTAACTCTTGCAACAATGCATGAGAAAACAATCTAGCAAATTTAGCAATTGCTTACTTCATTTTGAACCCCAACAACAAATCTACCGGTACTTCAGACGCATTAATTTGTTAACCCCTTATGTGAAAGAAGGGTTAATTAAGACCCCACGACGTGGCATTGTTACAAAGTATTCCGATAATTGATAAAAACTATTGTTTTTTTTATACCCATCGATTTTACACGAAATCTCGAATTATATAAATAGTCGAGTGTGCAAAAAAACTAACAAATAATATTAATATTGCGATGGTTAAACTTTATACTTGAAAGTATTTCAAAAGCGTAAGCTTGACTTAATATAATACGCGTTAAAAATGCGAAAGATCGAGTTAAGAAAGATAAAACGGCGTTAAAAGTAAGAATATTTTCAGAATCGATATAAAAAGTTAAAATAAAGTGAGACTTATTCACTTGAGATAGTAGTAGCCAGACACCTCCTAATCTTCGTTGAGCAATCAACTTTATGTAAAATGCATTGGATCAATATGTGCGTTCCCGTCGTAGTTGCAGTTAGGCCACTTCTCTCTCTCTCTCACTCTCTTTCTCTCTTTCTCTCTTTCTCTCTCATTTGCACGCATAACAGCCAGACGCTATATAGGAAGGAAAGAGGAGATCAAACGAGCTCTTAATGGATAGCGCAAGCAACCTTCCCTGTCGATAATCCATCAAGTCCCGGACGGTTCTCTGCCGCGTATATGTGCCGGTGTTTGCGTTTGCGCACTCACTGCAACACACAATTACACTCGAGCGATTCCTTGTTAGGATAACTGATTTATTCTCGTTGATTTGAAAGAACGAGAGGATTTCGCCCGCGCGCACTAGCGTTCGTTGTTTGACAAAGTGCGAAAGACTGTTTTTAAACATAATATAACTAGTTTTCGCTACTACTCGGGGACTCTTGATTGTTAAGCTGTAATTGATTTATTCGCACTTTGATTTGCTTTTATATACACGTATTTTCCGGTTTGTTTATATGCGTGTATTTACGATTATGCGGTGAGAGGTTTAAAATTAACTCGATATAATTTATGGATCGTCCATTTCAAGAGTACGCGTATTAAAAAGTAAATAAATATGTATTTATAGCGAGTAAGATTTATTAAATATGAACGTATAAAGTATATGTAAATAGCGATCTCGTAGGAATATTTTTTTTTGTCTGTCTGTTATATATGTATTTTCGATGATTTTCTTGAAACAAGAGCAAACGATGCCGTTATCTTAAGTTAATGTATTCATAATTTATATAAAGTACGAGTATTACTTTTTAAGCGATAGATTTTTACGTATATATTAAATGTTATGGAACTATTTAACCAAAAATTGTTTTTCTTCAACAGACGCATAAACTTTGTATTTATTAAAGGATTGTGTAATAATTTTATATAAGTTTTTTTTTTTTTTTTTTTTTTTAAACGTACATGATTTTTCTGTTTGCATATCAATACAATCTTTTCACATTGTCTATTGTCTAGATACAGAAAAAATATCTGTCAAT
Source organism: Chalcis sispes (assembly GCA_949987625.1). NCBI lineage: Eukaryota > Metazoa > Arthropoda > Insecta > Hymenoptera > Chalcididae > Chalcis > Chalcis sispes. The sequence continues at coordinate 22,924,360 of OX465097.1, read as the reverse complement.
GATCAAAAATTATCTTAAAGATACTATAAAAAGAAAAAAAGATCAAGTTCAAGATTGCAAAGATTGCCATTCATTGATATTCATTTCGGAACTCGATGCGCCGTTTGGTAAAACGCGATCGAAATTCCTAGAGACAAGCGAACGACTTTGTCAAGTTTTACGCTTACATATGTGTATATAAACATGTATATGTATAGCCGGCACATAACTTAAGAGTGTATGCGAACGGTACACAATAAATCTTCGTACGGGAACCGTAAATTATTGGTCTAACTGTTCTCGTTTCGGCCGATCCCAAAATACGTTCGATGTGTGCTTCTGTGTCGGTCACACAGTACTTATATACTTGCAACGGCATTTAATTTTATGCCATTAAATCAAGTTTAACGTATCGCTTATGTATGGAAACTGACATTTTAATATTTAACGCCCTAACTATACGTAATTTTTTATCGATCATTTTTTTTCGTTGACGTTCTTTTTCTCTTCTATATAAAAAATGAAACTAATTTTTGTTTTTTTTTTTTTTGATCGTTTTTTGTTAAATATTAGTTAAAACTTTTAATTCATTATGATATAAAAGTAACTACACATATTATAAACAGTGAAAAATTTTAGAAATATTTAAAATATTTAAAAAATTTTTTAATTTTTATCGTTTACTTTTTTTTCTTTTTAAATCTTCATTTTGCAAAGAAATCGTGTAAAACCTATAAACTGATGAATTTCCAAATAAGAATAAAATAGAAAAAAAGAAAAAATATTCGCATCAACTTTAGTGGCTAATTCCTGGACACGATTCTTTACGATGCGAAATCTCAGAAAAACTTCCCGATTCATTTCAAGACAAAACGTGCAATGCGTGTATGGAACTTACAGAATAGCTATCCTACGATCGATCGATTCGCGTTCCGTCGGAATAAAATTTCACTTCGATGTAACGGATCGGATCGCATGACTCCAGAATCGAAAGCCGTTAAAAACCAATACGGACTCATCATGGAGAAAATCAAAGCAGTTTTACCAAGACAATCGTAATTACAGATATACGGTGTATGTAACCGTGCGCAAAAAAAAAAAAAAAAACAAAAAAAAAATCACGACGATGACGCGTGTACAAAAGTACGCGATAGGGAAAAAAAAAAAAAAAAAAAAAAAAAAAAAAAAAAAAAAAAATGACGGAAAAGGTTAGAATAATAAAGTATGGTAGAAGAAAAAGTTTACAGAAATGGGCGGAAAAACGTTGAAAGAGACGAGGATCGCTCAACAGTATACACATATATAGTTTTTCGCGTATACTATACCCTCGTTTAACATTATGCCATTTGAACGAGCGAGAAAATTTATGAGACGAGAGTAAAGGGTATAAAGCGAAATCTCTATACATTCCACGTGAATTCTCGCGGGCTGTGAGTTGGTTCGCCGCGGGAGTTTATGCCTCGGTGTTTTTATAAATTCATTTGCCGCTACCATTGCGATTCGTATCTCACCGAGATATACATAGTATATATATATATATATATATTTATATATATATATACGCCGAGCGAAAATATGAAATTTTAATTAACGACGTACCGCACTTATGTCATCGGATATTCATTGAATTTAAAAACAATAACGGTGAATGCGAAGATAACGCATTTTTTTTTACGCGGTGTATATAGGAAATTTATGCGTTCAACTTTTTATCGGTAAATTATTTAAAATTACTTTTATGATAAATTTAACGCGTAAATATGTAATAAATTTTAATATATAAATAGAAAAAAAATATATATATATATATATATATATATATATCGTGAAATATAATGTTTTTAAAAAGCTTTGTAACTTTAACTATAGATTCGTTAATAAAAAATTTTTCAAAATTTTCATCAACTCGCTAATGTGCATCGGAAAGTTAATAATATAAGACTCTGATTGTATATACCGTTGCCATATTTATCATCGATATATAAGAAGCTTTTAAATCATTATTACACTTTTATTAAAAACGCGAAACATTCATCTCTTTAGAATGTTTAATTTTATCTGGCACTTTATTACACGAGAGCGAGATTATCAAACATTTCAAAGTAACAGTACAAAGTATAGTATTTTAACGCGCAATCTGCCACACATATTCGTAAAGAGAAATTTTTAAACACTGCTAAAAATTTACAACCGCAATATTATCAAAGCTTTCCTCATAAACGTTTATTTCTCAAACACACGCACAATACGACGGCGGTATTGGCGCATCGGAGGAAAGACTTTATTAATGGGCAAACGCGAGCGATCGTCGTTGCAAGATCGTACGAACAACGAGAATCGTTTAATAATTCGCTACTTCTCAATTACGATAATTGAACGTTTGAGAGCTGTCGCTTTCTCGAGCGAGATATAACCGCTCGCGCCTCTATATACGAGTATACGCGTAACGAGCATAAATCACGATAGCTACCGCACATACACACACACACACACACACACACACCTCAGGACGCGCGCGCTACCCGAAGGCGCGAGTACCGCGCGGCACTTATCTATCGCGTGTTCATAGCGGGACGAGAGCCTATGAGGAAACCAAATGCCTCCGAGCCGATACAACCTTCGCGGTTGTAAGGATGTTTAGCCGTATAGCGAAGTCACGCCTGTGGAAACGGACTCGTGCGCTCGTTATGTACGCTTTATACTTTTCGGAAGTCATCGTTTTGAAAGGTTTAAGAGCTCTTGCTTTCTACGTAATGCGTTACAAATCCTCTTTTTCTTTTTTTTTTTGTTTTTTTTTTTGTTTTTTTGTGTTTTTTTTCTTTTTTCGAAGGAAATGTACAAAAAAAAAAAAAAAAAAACGCACGATTTAACTTTTAGCGAAGGTAAGTTGAATTTTATCGGCGGTGATTGATAACGATTATCAATCAGCGATTGGCGCGATGGTTTAATTGATCAATTACTCGGGGTGACAACATGCACAGCAACGAGGAAGTAATTCAAAAATCGATACACGACTATTAAGATAGTTGCGTCGTGATCGTTAAATTAGAATATTAAATTTACGTTTTACAAGTATAATATCTAATGTTATATATGTTAGTACCATGGGATTTATCATCTGAATCATTTAAAATTATAAGTGAAACTGAAACTTCATACGGATTTTTTTTTCTTGTACGCAGTCGTTACTATTAATCATTATTTTTGTATTTTACGAGCACTGAAATACAGTTTAGTTCGTTTAAGGTTTGACTATTTTTTTTTTTGTTTTTTTTTTTAATCCTTTATCCGTAATATTTACACGAACAACAGGAGAACTGAAAAATTTCCATACGCGATGGCAGATATTTACGATGCAGAATGGAAAAATCTTCAAAAGCTTTGTTTACGAAAAGTTTTGTTTTACATTTGAAAATTTATGAAACGTGCTATATCACCATATTATAAATTAAAAAACATTAAAAAATTTACATTTTTTTTAAATTAGTTTTTTAAATAACTTTTTTAAATGACGGGTTGAAAAAAAATTAAAAAATCGAGTCGAAGGTTAATACAATTGCTAATCGTGATATGTAAAATTAAACGATAATTAAAAAAAAAAAAAAAAAGAAAGAAGAGAATCTATGTACGTCAAAGATAAATAACAGCGTATAAGAGCGTTAAGTATAATTCATAACTCCGGGCACGGAGAGTCGATTCAACGATATACCCGCATGAATTCCAGACGATTATTATCAAGCGCGCGATCGCGTAACGTTGCGGCTTCTCCGTGCACTGCTTAAATCTCGCACATTTATACAATCGTGTATGTATATATATATATATATATATATATATATCGACTCGATGAAAATTCAACGAACGCGTAATTCGATTTGCATTGGTGTTGCGGCTCTCGTTGTACAGGCGTCTCCTCCAACCTCGTTGGCATAATTGATCGAGTTAATACGAAATCCAAGTGGGAGTTACGAACGTCTCTCCTTCTTTTACCGTCTTGTTATGGCTTTGTCCCGAGGTGTATAGGGAGTTCGCGAACGGCGGCGACGATGACACGAAAAGACTCAGCTCTCCGAGTGAGTTACGGCTTCGTATAACGACCACCGAGATAAGTATATACGTGGTAAAAGTTAGCGGTGTACTGCAATCAGGACAAAAACTATCCTATTTTGTATAGTCGTGGATTCTTTTGAGGATTTTTTTTTTTTTTTTTTTTTTTATAATACCGTTGCGTTTAACACCTTTCATTATTATTCACGGAATTTCGTATTATTAAAATTACAGTATTGAGCTTTAAAAAATAATTTTATTACACAATAAATGTTGAAATAAACTATAACAAAATTTAACGTTGAATATAAAAAAGTAAAATATGTTTGGAATTTGATTAAATTAGTACAATTATAAGAATCATATGATTTAATAAGATAAACGAAGTATTTACAACAGCAGATATTATCTGTAATTTATTCATAATGGCTTAAAACTTTACGTAACTGATTATTAAATACAATCTAATTTCAGCGTATTTTCAAGTAAATCGGAAATAAAAAAATTTTAACGTTGTATATAAGACGAGATGCTTGAGATGGAATATTAATTAGACGCGGTGTGTCGCCTTGCGGTACTTTGGACGTATCTACTTAACAACGTGAACCGACGAACGTCGTTTATCTATGTTAATTAACAAAATTCAATTGAGCATAATATTCCTAGTTTCAAGAATTAATCTTAAAATGAAAAAATTCGTTATCTCCGTAATCGTCTTTCGAAACATTATCCTTTGGCGATATACGACTACCGATTAATTTTCTAAGAATAAATCTAGCTCACTCTTCTATTATTCATGAATTTTCGAATGTATTTACATACCAATAAAATAATTTACTCGATTCACCTAACGACATACGCGGGAAGCTCGAGCCAAAAAAATTCATTTCTCACGTGTGACTTACGGTTCATGAATTTACATCGCATTTAACGAAAACAAATAAACGCCATTCCTATTCGAAGCGCTAATACTGCGATATATTAGCTTTGAAATAAAGTACCATTCGTCGAATAAAATCAAAACGCTATTGTAAAAACTCAATGACTTTTCGCACTCACTTTCTTTATATTTTTCTTTTTTATACCGAATCAAAAAAATATTTTAAATACGCGATCCTCGCGTTTAACAGAAAAAAAAAAAAAAGAAGAAGCATCTCCGACCCTCACCCACAAAAATTTAAATCGTTCAAACGCGAACGAGCTCAAAGAGCAGTTTCTCCGCACCCACGTATCTTTCTTATCTATCCTATCCTGAATTCCCGATTAATTCTCTCCGGAGGCTAACTGTATAAAACCTTTCTGTCTCTCTCTCTCTCTCTCTCTCTTTCTCTAACTCGTATACCAAAGTCGATTTTGTTATTCGAGCTATTTATTATGCGAGCGATCTCGCGGTTTAAGCGCGCATGTGTGTGTGTGTGCTCCCGCTGGCAAAAAGGTGCTGTTGACCCGAGGCTCGCTGGACCGAGACCGCGAGAGGAATCCGTTCTTGCGACAGCTGTGTTTGCTGTCGTTAGAGCGCCGTTGACCGGAAGTGATTATAATGTACTTTCGACATAAGACCGATAAAAGACCGCGCGAGAACGAACGAACAAACGAACGAACGAACGATAAAGGAGAGAGTCGTATTCTTGGTGGATTCTTTAATGAAAGTGTCCGATTTAAGACTATGTGCCTGGGATACTTTGATTCTTGGTTATGGGAAATGATCGGATGTTTAAATGAATGAAAAATGTTCGGGGAGAGATGTTGTTTTTAATGTTATTTTTTTAATCAAATTAATCGGTATGTTAAAAGCAACACAAATAAAACCACTATAATTCAATTTTGAAATAATGAATTTGATTTTTTTTTTTTTAATTAGAATATGCAATAACACTGTTTAGAGGATGTTCCAGATTAGAATTTTTTCGAAGCGTGGTTGTAGAATTGTTTTTGCAGAGATGAAAAAAGAAAGCAATCGTTGCTATAAACATGGTCAAACAATTTAAAAGCAAGTCGTCCGCAAATAGAAAATTCGATCAACAGTTGATAAGCTCCGTTAAATATCGTTACTCCTTCCGCGAAACGATTACATTATTGCAACAGTTTGATCGCGAGTCTAACTCATCAAAAGCATTCGGCTGTAAAATATTGCGAAAAATCACGAAATTAAAATCAAACTAGCATGCAACACGCTATATACAGACACATGCCTTTCTCGAATTCCTCGGGATCTCGTGACCGTGTCGCATTAAAAAGTTTTACTTCTCGTAAACTTAATTCCAACATTACCGTATCGTTAATTCGAGCTAATTTAACTACACCGTCGAAATTTTAACAAACGATTATTTCATTAGATCGACTTTATTTGAGCGACCTTTTATCGATGTTCTTTAATCGTTCACGAAAAAAGGCATTCGTTCGAACGATTATTCGTAAGAATGATTCCTCGCACTGTTTAAAATACCGTATGATTATACTATCTCCGTTTGCTAGGGTGTCGTTAAAGAAGTAAACGCACAATCACCGCGACGCGCACCCGCAACTAACGCGCGTGTATAATGTGTGCGAACAAAGTCGCTCAACTTTGACCTCGGAGGTTGAATTTTGTCGAATATAAAAATTATATTTAAATTAATATAAAAAAATATATACCATATATATACATATACATATATTCACATGCATCACGATTTTATTTTTCAGGCTACGCGAGCAGCTCATCGTGTCCGCGCATATGTCCAACGAGCGGCGAGCCGGTATGCGGTAGCGACGGTGTCATTTACGCGTCCTCCTGCGAAATGCGGAAGAAGACCTGCGGCAAAGGTGAGTTTAACGTCGAACGAACGTTTAATGTTTTAACGTCGCTTTGAGCAAAAGGCGCGCATACACTGATTTTGAATTAAGGTCCATGCACGAGAGAAACCGAACGAGACGCGAAGCCGAAGGAGGAAAATAAAAGAGGATATCGTAACATATAACATTGTCGTATATGTGTATGTATGTGTATGTATTTGTTGATGAAAATGCCGAAGTGAGGGAATTAAGTCGGCGTTAAGAGGCTCGATAAGTTCGCCGTAAAGCAAAGTTGCATTACGAGTGTGTTATTAGCTTCGCTTCTAATTAATTCGTTCATTTCAATTAGCTCGTTACGCGATCCTTGAGTCTATATATACAATGTATATATATTTATACTTTTCATTGCCTCCTTTTTACGGCTTTATTAATTTTTAACGTTATTATTATACAGGCGCACGCGTTCGAAATTATTGATGTTGGAACATTAATAAATTCGAATGCTTGTGCTTGTATTTTTCTATATATATATATATATAGGTTGCGCTTATTATTCAATTAATTTTATAGGCTTTGGATATAGAGCTTTCACGCGTAATTAATTAAGTGTATTATTAAATTAATTTGCTTGATAAGGAAAATAATTAGGGAAATAATGTATTTCTTGTTACTTAATAACGTATAAATTTTATTTAGGTTTTTAAACCAATTTTGAAATTTATGATCGTTTAAGGATTTACATCGAGGTTTTGATATTTTATGAAGTGAGTAATTCAAGTTACTTTTCACGTTGGCGTTTTTACAGTTTGCAATGAACGGATTTGTTTATGAAGCTTATTATTTTAACGAAAAAATTTTAAAACATATTAAATAGAATGGCATATTTTAACTTTCCTTCATGATTACTAATAATAATCTCATCGAGGAACGTATATCTTCGAGCCTTAATTTGCACGAAATCTAACAAATGAGCTTTTTTGATTTAATACATCCGTGCAATCACCTCACTCTGTAACTTCGGTATAATTTCGAGCTCAGCTCTAGCAGATGAACGAACGGATAACGAGAAGCATAGAGTGAGAGAAAGAAGAAGAAAATAAACTACCAGGGAAAGGAGAGGAAAGGAAGCGAACTCCGCTCGTAGGCATCCTAATTAAGAATGTAGTTGCCACGCCGTTGTTGCTGCTGCTACTGCTGCTGCCGTATACGTATACGCAGCTCTTGCGCAAAAACTTTAATTGCGCCATTATCATCGGAGGTGCATTTCGTCCCGCGGTATACGATTCCCCGTGTTTTTTCGGTCAGCTATTCTTCTTACACCTCAATGAACGCGACTGTTTGTGTCCTTGCGTGAATCGATCCTCGACACACACCTCGAGAGGACGTTGCACTCTTTTTCTCGACCCGTTCGCGAAATTTTCACGCGAACGTTATACGTACGACGCGCGCCTTAATTTATTTACATTTTTTTTTTTTTTTTTTTTTTTTTTTTTTTTTATCTCGCGATTCTTTGCAAACACACGCCGCTGTGACACACGAGCGGAATCGTCAACGATCTTTCAAGTTTAACAATCGTCATATGGTATATGGAACTCGAAAGGATCGACAACGTTCCGAGAACTCGGGAGGGAAAAAATTTTAACAGTTTCGCGGTATATGGTTACGCTTGAGAAAGAGGCACCTTACCTTTTAAGTAGCCTTCATTTTAATATTAACGCTCGCGCTCGTTCATCCGCTAAACGCATAGAGTATACACGTATCCACATGTATGCCTTTTTTTTTTTTCTTCCATTTTTGTTTGAAATAACGTTTCGCACAATGAAAAAGTAAGAATAATTAATGGCCTCTTTCGTTCATTTAACGCTCCATTCGTACATTGTGAGAACGTCATTGTTCGCACATTATATTTACATTCTACAAGAGACGGCATTGTAACGGTGAGAATTTTTGCAGCACGAATTCGAAATTTTGAATTTCTGGGTTTTCTTTTTTTTTTTTTTTTTTTTCAAGCTCGATGAGTCATTGAGTTACGATTCATCCAGCTGCGTAAGTTTTTATATACGCGTTGGTATTTGTTTAAATGCGCGAATGGTGATGTAAGAGTTCATGGATATGATGAACAATGAAGCGATCGATGAAGCTATGTAATGAAAAATTTTTTCATTGATTTTACAAAGTGTAAATACTTTTTGCTTACTTTAATTTAACTGGTCTATTTATATTAAAAGATATTTATAGAAATGAGATTACCAGAAATATATAAAAAAATGTCAGATACACCGATATATTTATATTGAGCACAGCCTTACGCATCTCGGAATTATACTACTTACGAGTAATAATGTATACTTTATCAGCATATAAATGTATTGAGTAAATATTTTAACGTATAAAAACATTTTGTATTATAAATTTGCTTATAATTCATAATAAAATTATTTGCCTTCGTGAATGAGCGATTTCAAATAATCATATTAAAACTGCATAATTAATAACTGAAAAAACGAAAAATTTGAACGTAAAGGTTATTTTACAGGGGTAACCGTAGCCAGCGACAAAACATCCTGTCTGCGTTCCGCGGGTAGCAAGTGCGAGCACCGTTGTCCGGGCGATCAGGACCCGGTATGCGGCACCGACGGTCGCACCTACTTGAACAAGTGCATGCTCAGGGTGGAGATATGCCGGGTCGGCATCGAGCTCTCTCACCTCGGGCCCTGCAACAACATATCCGCCCACCGGGAGAATTGCCCGGTCGCATGTGACTTTGCGCCCCTCGACGGACCGGTTTGCGGCAGCGACGGCAACGTCTACAAGTCGACCTGTCAGATGAAGCTGCTTACTTGCGGGTGAGTAACGAGCGCGCAGAAGTAATCGTTTTTAGCGATTTAACGCAACTCCCCTTCATCCAACCGACGCGTAATATAATATAATATAATATAATATAATATAATATAATATAATATAATATAATATCATTGCCTTTTACGTTCGATTCACGGTGTGATCGGTGAAACGATTTTAGGCTTCTTTTTATCATTGCGTTGAGGATTATTCGCGATTTTAAATCGAAGAGAAGACCTGTCAGTAAGACAGGTAGTTTGTGAAAAGCAACGAGCAAAGATGATAATGTTGGAATAAATTATACCGTTAACGCGTATACTTTCTTTTTTTTAATATAGAGAGGAAAAGTTTTTTTTTTTTTATAATTTATTGAGAATAATTTACGTTTCTTCCTCGTAATAATTAGTTTCCACGTGAAAATAATTAAAAAACAAAAAAAAAAAAAGAAAAAAGAAAAGGAAAAAAATGAAACTTCCTTCGCAATAATTAAAATGAAAATAATAAAGTAATTTATATGTATATTTCGTAAATCGCTTGCATTGTTAAGTTTAATCGTGTAGTTTTGCAGCTGAAATTTGCGGTTTTATTTTTTATTTATTTATTTATTTATTTTTTTTTTTTAGTGAAAAAAATAAAGGTTAAATAGCTTTACATCGACGCCATCTGACTTTATATGTACTTTTTAAGTATAAAGTTTTAGCAGACTAATTAATTTACTTTTAGAATTTGCATTTATTGCAGAAAAAAAATTAATATTTTAAATGTCTACTTACATACACTTGCTACGCTATTTTCAACATTTAATATACATTAAAGAACATCTTTTTTCAAATTCGGAAAATATGAATAATTCACGATTCGATATTTAAAAACACTTTGCCAATTTTTTCTCAAATCCAATAAAAAAAAAAAAAAAAGAAAACTTATTTCTGCGTACTTTCGGAAAATAAATAAAGCTTCAAAAAAGAAAAAAAACGATAAGTTCTCCTACAAATAACACTAGATGCAGTATCAAACAAACTGTTGCCAATATTTTAATATGTATATACGTGTATAGTATAACGGTTGCACTATCCTCAAAGCAACGCTCGAAGGATAACTTAAACGTGCGCGTTATACATCGAAAGATTATCAGTATTAAGTGCATACACGTATACGCAGACATTTATTTATATATGAATACACATCTTATAAACGCTCGCACATAAGCGTTCAATTGGCGCACCAGTACCGAGAGATTATTTCAACGTTTTTTCAATATTTTATGATTATTGTTATTTTTTAATATCATTACCATTATCGTCGTTTTATTTATTTATTTATTATTATTATTATTATTATTATTGTTATTTTTCTTTTTGTTCTAACGTTTATTTCACTTGGTCCACACAGACAAGGCGTAGTGAGGACGAACAAGAAGCACTGCCAGACGACGAGACATTGCCGAGAGTCCTGTTGGCGGGGCGCCAAACCCGCCTGCGGAAGCGATGGTATTCTCTATGCGAACACCTGCAAAATGCGAGCGAAGAACTGCGGGTACGTTTACGAAATCGATTCGCTTTTATATATATATATATATATATATATATATATAACGAGAGAACTTTCACCCGTTTTTACCGCCAGCGTTTTTTAAAGGATGCTGAGCTTGCATTTTGGGTCATTCTTTTTATTTTTTGCTTGAGTAAAATGTTAGTCCGCGAGATGTTGATTAAAGTTTCGAAAGTATTTACTCTTAAAATTTGTTTATTTTAAATGGTTTTTGGCGCTTTACAAATTTATTAGTATATGCTAAAAATCGCGTGTACGTATTTAGTTTGCAATAGTACTTATATCGCATTTAAAAATACTTAACAATCAATCAGGTCTATTTTAAACAACATTTAGTATTTATCCATGATATATTAGATTCAACGTATTTATTTTAAATTTATTTACCCATTACGTTTTCATAAAATAATGCTAATGCAGTATTTACATATAATAATTGAATAATTTATGTGTTTCTGAGTTATTTCAATGTCTTATTTTACGATTTCGTGTAAATATTTAAATCAATTAGACTTTATTAGATTGAAATTAACTGCGATAAAAATAATCGCAAACATTATTCTTACAAATATTACGACTACAAGCGGCGACTAAAAGCTCGTAATATAATTAATTCCCTCATATAATATTCTTCTTTATTTTTTTTAGAAGTATTTTTAAGGCGGTTTAAGTTAAAAGCAAACAAAACTATTCGGAAGCTTCATGCATACAAAGTAGATATTCGTTCAAAAAGTATTTATATATACTTTTATAAAATTAATGTAAAATTTCAATTTCAATTTTTATTTTCAATTATTCGTTTTAAAATTTTACTGAATTTTTCAATTTCTGACATTTTAATTTAATTTAAAATTGACGTTATTTATTTAATTGTACGACAAAAGTCTTAAAATTTATTTACAATGTGTAATAATATCTTTGAAACTATATTAAATCTTTTTTCGATAGATCAATTATTTTTCGATTAATTAATTTATTCTCAATGCAATCAAAATTTTTTTTTTCTTTCTTTTACAAATAGCGAGAGACACTTTTGTTATAATTCCTCAAAACAACTCGCAATCCCAAACATAAAAAACTCATCCAATAATTTCTTTTTCTTCTTTACCTTTCTCTTTCGCATCGCTGCTTGCGCACGCGCATATAAAATCCGTCGAGTATAACGGTACGATGTCTGGTATAAATTCAACGAAATGAAATTGAAAAAAAAAAGACTAAAAAGTAAAGAAAAAAAAAAAAAATAATAAAAGTAATAATTTGATATCTTTCAGGAAGCACGTATTCGAAGTACCCATGTCCTTCTGCGTGTCTCGCGAAAGGACTTCCGGGAGCCCGGCGACCGCCTGTCCCTTGGAATGCAAAAATGAGCCGGAAATAGCAGTTTGCGGCTCCGATGGAAGCATCTACCGAAGCGAATGCGAAATGCAAATGCTTAATTGCGGGTGAGCGTATATCTTACCTGTTTTTCCCCTATTTCACATTTTCCGAGATCCGTTAAGCTAGGATTAATCCTGGATTATTCGCAGAGCTGTCGTGCGCATGGGGCGCCGATAACTTATTATCGTTGAATTGCAAAAGACGTCCCGGCGATTCGATTCCGAGCGTTAATTTATTTAATCCTTAAGGTTTACGCGGTATGTTTAAGGAATTCTGTATGTCTGACTTGCAAACTCGTTTCGCGCGGATTTCAATTAATTTTTTTTTTTTTTTTTTTTTTTTTTTTGAGTCGATTTTTTATAAAAATAAAAAGTGCGCCGCAACAAGTCAATTAGTCTACGTTGTTGATTTTTTTTACAATTCTTGTATTAATAACTGCGATACCTCGTTTAATAAGGCAATGATTAAATTGAATTAATAAAGTATCGATTATTGCAAATTTATTAAGTTAAAAAATGACGATGACGATATATTATCGTTTAATAAAATGACAAGTGCGACGAAAACATAAAGTAATAAAAACATAAACGATAAATGGATAAGAGCAATGACGGCCATTGGATTTTTGTAATTTTATGTTTTACCTTACGATTTGACCGTAAAGTAAATCAACTCGCGTCGATAACATAAGACCGACATTAAAATTGTTGAAATATCCCTGAACAGAAACACGAGAAGAAAAGTAACAGCCGTGGACTTTGAAAAGTGTCGGGCGCGCTTGGCCAAGTGCGTAAAGCAACAGCAGCATTGCGGCAACGAAGTCGATCCAATTTGCGGCAGCGACGCCAATACTTATCCGAACCAGTGTCACCTGAATGTCGCAATATGCTTGTAAGTGCAATCGAAGCTTAATTTTCATCTGTATCTTTAAATCGTTGACTGTCTGTTTTTTTTTTTTTTCTTTTTTTTTGTTATCTTCTTTTCAACGAAAGTAAAGAGAAGAGACAGCTTGTCTCAACGGCAGCTTTTTACCGAGTTAGTCATTAATTCAATCGGATTTAAGCTTTGCCAATATAGTTTAAGCGTAGATGCGATGTGAAACCCGATTGAATTTATAAAAGTTGTGATTACTTTTCCAGATGGACGTATCGATAGGATCGTATAAGCGTATGTTACTAAATTAAAAGATCGTGTCAAACTAAGATTACTTATCAAATCTTTTTTTATTTATTAAAATGGATTTTTCAAAGGATCTAAATATAGAATAATAATTAATTTTTTCTGTATTAATATATTAAATGTTTAAATTTTTAGAACAGAACGTTTAAAACAATAGAATTTAATAACAAAAAAAAATAAAAAATAAAAAATAAAAAATAAAACAAGATTATTTCATTTACATCAATAACGTAAAAGTATTCGAAGCAGAGTCAAAAGCTAAATTAACGCTATAACTTCTCGGTTCATTTAAAACGGTTTAATTATACATTGCAACCCCTCGCGAGTAATAGGCAAGTGTATTAGGAAGAGTCCCAGAGCTGCGTTGTACTTATACAAATATTTACCGTCATTAATAAAAATATATACACATACACACATACACACACACACAAACACAAACAAGAAAACGCACACGTAATCTTAAGAATCGGCAAGGTAACGGTCGATTCCGCGCATTACGCTTGCGTCCCACGCGATGTACGGGCCGCAGGCTCTCTTAGCACTTAAGAAGCGCGTTGCATACCTAAAATCTCTCCCTCGCGTGATTATTCCTTTTTTCTATTTTTTTTTTTTTCTTTTTTTTTTTTTTTTTTTTAAATCTTCCCGTTTCTCTCCATCTCTATTTAATTTTGTTTTTCTCTCTTTCTTCATTTGTTAACAACAGGAAAGGCATTCAGTTGGCTCACGTAGGCGAGTGCACGACCTTGAAGGAAACCGAACAGTGTCCGGACGACTGCAACGATATCCCCGAGGAACCAGTTTGCGGCAGCGACGGCAACGTCTATCGGTACTTAATTAGCCTTAAATGTACTGTGCACGATATCTTATTCCCTATCCCTCCTCTCTCCTTTCCTCTCTTTCTTTCTCTCTCTCTCTCTCTCTCTCTCTCTCTTTCTCTTTTTCTATCTTTGACTGTATTCGCGCGCAATGCTTAGTTCGCTCGCTATTTGCTTTATTCGTTTATTTATTCATTCGGCTATCTGGTTAAATTGTAATAACGCGAAAGCTCGCAGCCGAAGATTATCGAAGGAAAGTTTATACATACCCGCGATGTTACTTAGGCTTACACGGTATGGATAATTTTATTCATCGGATGGGAACGATTTTTTTTATTTAAGCCGCTTGGAGCTTGCGATCGAGCTATCGGAAATTGTTATATACAATGTTTGAAATAATACTCGGTGCATACGCGGAAGGGATTAGAAACGATATCGAATTTATTTTCAGATGTTTTTCACGGCTGGTTTTTCTCGATCAGTACTTTGATAGCGTTTATAGTTTATTTCAATCGAGTTTGTTTTTATTTAATACGAAAGAGATTTAGATACTTGTACTTATAAGAGTAATGAATTTATATCAAATAAATTCGTGTGTGTTAATTTGCAAAATTGAACGAGGGTAAAAAATTTGATAACCGTTATGTTTAATAATATTCTTTTATTAGTAGTATCGAAAACATTGAAAAATTGCTTACTTAAAGAAATTAATTTAGTCCCTGTCATTTATGGATAAATGAAATTAAAATTGCGCTCATATATACAGCGCGTTCAAAGTTAATTTTTAAAAAAGTAATTAACGCAAAGTTATTTTTCAAAGTTAAACTTGATTAAAACGGTTTTTAATAAATTAGAATAATAAATTATTTTCAAAAATTTACACGATTCTAATTAAATAACTTTAGCTATTTTCATTCCATTTAATTAGAATACATTGCATGCTGTAATCTTAATTACCACTACAACCTATCTACAAAAAAAAAAAAAGGCAAAATAAAAAATTAATTTCCTCTTGTATCATTAAAAAAAAAAAAAAAAAAAAAAAAAAAAACACACACACTTACCATTGCAACTGCGACCATTCAAAACAAAAAAAAAAAAAAAAAAAAAAAAGAGAGAAAGAAAAAAGAAAAGAAACAAACAAAACATCGATAAAAATAAATTTTCTCATTACCAGATCGCTATGCCATCTCCGTAAGGAGACGTGCGGTCAACGAGTGGTCCAAGTTCCAGCTCAGCATTGCCGGACAACGGCCCTCTGCAACCAGATCTGTAGCGGTGAGCGACAGTTCGTCTGCGGCTCCGACAACAAACTCTATCGTAACGAGTGCGAGATGAAGAGGGACAATTGCGGGTGAGTATACTTTTGTATATACATATATATTTAAACTGTATAACGGCGTTATATGTATGCGCCTCTCTCTCTCTCTCTCTCTCTCTCTCTCTCTCTCTATCTGTCTCTCTAAAGAATCGGGAGAGAATGAGAGAGAAAGCCTTAATTAAAGTTGGGTGAATTGATTGATAAACGCATCGGATTGTAACGTGTGGCACAAAGTTCGAATGGATGCGCATACGTACTGTGTTGCGGAATAGTTTTAGTTACGATTGATTCGCGGTCCGTTGATTGATATACGCGCGAATTTTTCTTTTCTTTTTTTTTTTTCGCAAAGTTCGTTTTCAATCAATTAAGTCGCTTTTTAAAAACCACAGATCTATATAGATTTTGATGATTCTTAAAATAACAACGATTGCAACAAAAAAAAAAATAGTAATAATAATAATAATAATAATAATAACAATAAATAATAAAGTAACTGAATAAAGTTTTGTGTTAACCAGTTAACTGTGTTTGACGAGTATACTCGTCATGGAAAAGTGGCAGAATTTTTTTGTCATTACGAGTATACACTTAACAATAAAAGTCGCAATTTTATTAAATGAACGTATCTGTTTCATGCAATATTTGACAACAGCGACACTTATCCTACGCTTGACGACTATACTCGTCATCGTTCAATTTTCGCGACACACACACACACAGATATGCGCACTGACAAACAAAGCGACACAGTTAACTGGTTAATTAGTTTATAAATCAATTTATAATTTTATTAAACATTAAAGCTAATTTTGTTTCTCTGTTAAGTAACATATTTTGTAAAAAGTAAATTTAATTTTAAAACGATGAACGAGTTACAAGCTTTCAATGATGCGACTAATAAATACAAATTTAATTGGACTGTTAAATTTTAAATCATGCGTGCAGCACAGTAATTCGTACATTATTGGATTTCGTAATATACTTTTTCATTTCCATTTATCAATTTTTTAACTCGTTAACGCATAAACAAGATTCATTTATTTGTTTATTTACATAAACGGGAAAGTATCCATAATAAAAATAAAATTTACATACATAAAATATACAAAAGTTTAACTTTGTATGGGTAAAACAAAAAATATCTTATAACCAGAGAGCATTACATAAGTAACAACGAATATTTCTTTTAATAGTTCAATTTGATATAATAATTATTAAATTATAATAATTTTCATTACGATTTCTTATACATAAATAACATTCATGAAATTCCAAAAAAAAACATATCAAAATGAATTATCGTACATAACGTCATTAAAAAAAAAAAAAAAAAAAAAAAAAAAAAAAAAAAAAAAAAAAAAAAAAAAAAGAAAGAAAAAAACGCTAATAATTAAGAGCGAGTATTTATTAAAAATTAAAAAAAAAAATTTCAGAAAGCACGTGTACGTCGTTCCAATGAAACGATGCGTCCAAGGCTTCCTATTCCGTGGCTGCCAAAAGATCTGTCCGCCTTATTACGATCCGGTATGCGGCACCGACGGCATGACCTACAGCAACGAGTGCTTCCTCGAGATCGAAAATTGTCGCACGCGAAATCACGTTACGAAGCAATATCACGGCGTTTGTGGACAACCGACCGAGGAACCCAAGAATTATCTTTATTGAGAAAGTAGCCGAGTTGCGCATTTAACGTGACAAATACATTATATATGACTGCCAATTAACGATTCTTCATTTTTTAATTTTTTTATTTTATTTTATTTTATTTTATTTTATTTTTTTTTATTTATTTATTTTTATACGTTTTCCTATATTTTTTTTCCTTTTTGTTTTTGTGTTTTCGACGGGGATGAACGGTAAAGATTTTTTATAAACTTTATACGGATAAGGTCGAAAAATTAATCGGTTTCGTCATTGGAGGATGAACTTATTGCGATAAATCAATCGTTTTATAAATTTTCACGTCAGCTTCGAGTTTTCGTTATTCGAGTCCGACGTCGAGCTTGCAACATTTTTATTATCTACGGTGAAAATATCAAATTTAATCGAACTCTCGACACGGAACGGTGCGACGAATCGGTAGAAAATTATATATTAATGTCTCGTGGAGCGTGCGAAGCAATTATATACAGATTTGTGTAGGTATCGTTTTTTTTATTTATTTTACACACGAGTAATTTAATTTAATTTTTTTTTTTTTTTTTTTTTTTTTTTTGTATTTGTTTTTAATTTTGTTTTTTTTTTTTTTATTTATCCATCACGAAGAAGAGAAATGAAAAACGTTAAAAAAAGAAAAAAAAAAAAAAAAAGTATACTTTATAGAAAGCATCGATGCGTTGATAAAGTGGCATCGTGCGATGGACAATCACGAAGTGCCAAGATACAAAATTTCAAGCGCATGAAAAAATTGAATCAATCGAATTATTTCACGACGATTTTTCAATTGTTTTTCACGTGCGCTTTATACTTTAGAAATATAATAATATTATTTATTGTAGATTTTTATACGAAGCACTATTGTCATTACTGTTATTTTATATACGAAGGAATGGAAATCGTAAGCATATTATGTATTGCCCTGAAAACATGTGATGTGTATTCATAACGAGAACTTTTATTATTATTAATATTAATAATATTGTATTATTTTTTTTTTAAATATATTATTTGTAATATTTGTATTTTTTATTATTTCTTATTTCATTTCATATCGTTAATTTATTATCGAAACCAGCATATGAGCATCGTTTTTATATAGAAATAGAATTGTACACGCTCGAATACATCTATCAATAAACTTATATTTTATACCATTATTCGTCTTAAAAAATTCTTTATTCTACCTTCAATTTCAATGATGCATTATTTAACGATGTAACTTTAAAAAATTGTTAGTTTTTTTGTATGCATATTCAATTTTTCAAAATGCATATTATGATAATGTCATTAGTGATATGTTATTACACATTAAAATGAGAATAATGTATATTACGTTAATATCGATGATTTATTTATGGAAAGTTTTTTATGATTTACTAATATTTCATATAAAAAATAATTTTCAAAAAATATTTATTTTCATATTTTTTAATTATCTATATATATATATATATATATATATATATATATATATATATATACATTACATCAAATAGTTATGATTTATCTATTTTTTTAGTAATTGAAAATATAAATTAATAATTCAACTGCTTGATTATTATAAAAATTTGAAAATTTATTTATTACCGCATATATCTAATACAGTAGATATATAATTTATATGAACAGCTAAAATTCTGCAATTGGTAAGTTACCGACAGATTATCCATTACCATACGAGCTAAATAATAGTTCAAATTATTCTCAGAAGATGAATCCTCGACAGATGTCGTTCCACGTTCCTTCGCCAAAAACTCCTCAGCCCGTGCGTCTAATTCATCGGCAACGCCACCAGGTGTCGACGCAGTTTAGCGACCTATTGACAGGTGCCGTGTCCGAGCAGCATGGCGCCCAGTGTTTACGACAACTGATCGCTCACCCGATCGAGCGGTTCCAAGACTTTGTCTTTCTCTCTCTTTCTCGGTGAGATCCTGAGTGCGCGCGCGCACCCGCATGTGTGGTCCCTTGCGTTCGTCTTGGTTTATCTCTTGGTTTCCGTGCCGAGCGCGGGACGACACGATTGTTAACGTCGTGCTTTTTCCCGGTGAGCATCCTGTGGTCTTTACCGTGTTGTGTGTGTGTGTGTGTGTCTGTGTGTGTCTGTGTCTTTCTGCACGCGTGCATGCGTTTGTATTGTATACAACCGTGAGTGTTTCAATCAAGGAACGAGTATCGCGAAGGAAAAAATTCAGTGGAAAGCGAAAGGACGATATCAACGCCGGGAACTATAACCAAAGGGTACGATTAAATCATCGTCTTTCGTGAACGGGATAGACGAAGAGAACGAGAGCGCCGAGATTTTCTGCTCCAAAAGGCCTGTTGACGCGCGCGCCAACACGGAGACCCCTTCGATCATCTAGAAACGTGAGTACACACGCACATGTAAACTCATTACTCTTGATATATGTTATCTTGCTTTGGAAAAACTGAGTCTTCCAGATTCTTCTCTTGATTTGCAATCGGCGATTATTAGTTTTTTTTTTTTATCGCGTTTGTGAGCTAGACGACGAAGATAGCAGACGCCAGGAGAGTAAAACGGATCGTGTACGCGTATACGCACACTGGCAAAGCGACGGAGATAAAGAGAGAGAGAGAGAGAGAGAGAGAGAGAGAGTGTGTGTGTGTGTGTGTGTATGTGCGCGGGGCAGGACGATTGTAATGCTATCCATCCCAGGTAGAAATTAACGCACGATTGAAACTGGATCTTGATCGTTTACTTTATCGTTTTTGTACTTAAAACTTAACTAAACGTATGTTTTACAAGGTGAAAATTTAAGTAACTAATTAAAAAATTTTCAAAGACAAATAAAAGAAAGAAAAAGTAAAACATTAAAATGCGAGCACAATCAGAACAAATTAATTACGCATGCGTTATTTTCATAAACCACTCGCTCCATCTTATTCATTTTCCGAATTCAAAGTCAACTCTTATTCATATTTTCATTTTAACGAAAATCAAGGTTGACCCGATAAGAGTAATGCTTGTGTGTATATCTGGTTTATCACGTCGTAACCTATTTTCAACTCCCGTGGAATCCCGTGGAGAGTAAGTGAGAGAAAGAGAGAGAGAGAGAGAGAGAGAGAGAGACAACGAAAGTCGAAGAGAGGTAAAAGCCGGCTTGGTCGAGAGAGAAAATATACGCGTCTTGCGATTACACATACACACACATACACACTATCGCGGGCACTCCGGTTACATAAAACGCGTTTTCTCTTTCGTTCTCTTATCAGGCATACCTCGGTGGAAGGTACACCTTGCTTGCAACTTTATCTCGTTCGTTCTTTCTAAAAGTCGATTTTTACCTTCCAGTATCACTCCTCTCTTTATCGCTTACTTTCCTTTTATATTCTTGTCTCCTTTTCTTCTTTTCGCTCCGTCTATCTATCTATTGTCATTATGCTGGGATTAGCGAGTGCGCGCGCGAACGCACGAATGGATGAGAGTGTGGGGGGGGGGAGGGAAGAGGGTGAATGGGGATTGGTAACGCTTGAGAGAAAACTCGGTCGATTCTCTTTCTCTCGACGGCGGCTTATGCCACCACCGTCTCGGCTGATTCCGCCTTGGTGTCTGCGGTCTTTTATATTTTGTCCTCGCGATGAGCGCAAACGTATGATTCGCGCTGCGATTGGGAGCTTTTGTTTAATGAGCATCGCATCTTTTCGATGCTGCGAATGATTTTTTTTTTCTGGGATTACTCTTGATCGCGATGTTGTGCAAACGCGATAGGATGGCCTAATTTTACTCGCTATTGTGTCGGCTCTTATTTGTCGGGATGAAAAAATATTAAAATTTTTAACGTCGAAATAAGTTTTTCATTCATGAAAAAAAGGAACGCTTTTAAATGAAAAATTAATCGAGAGCGAATTGCAATAATAAAACGAAAAAATTGCGGTGAATGTTTTTGATTAAATATCAAATGTAAATAATTAGTTATTAAACCAATTTAAAATGAATACTTAGATAATTAATTATTATTGCAAATTTAATTAGATGCTATTTAAATACGTAACTTACGAATGCAATAAATGTTCAACGAATTTTAAGAAATTAATTAGAAAATATTTTTATACAGATTAATTTACTCAAATATTTTATCAATCCGTTTATCAAGAATTTTACCAAATGTTCTAATAAAAGAAAAACTTTGAACTGCTGCTATTTATTAAATTTGTTTCTTATTCAACGTTTCGATGTAAATATTTCGACGTAATTAATCATATGATTAAAACTACTCTAGCGTATAAAAATAGTTAATAAAAAGCTTATTATACTCGACAAGTTTATCAATGTACATTCAGTAATCTCAAACATAAGAGAGATAAAGGTATTACATTTTACGCATGTTTACCTTGTTTCTTTACGTTAATGTACCGTGTTTTGTCTTATTATTACATCAAAAATTGGTGTAAAGAATGTGTCTCGTATTATTATTCAAGGTAATATTCATTTATCAATAATTTTTATAGTATTTTTGTAGTTTAAATTATAAATTATCTATTAATACACTTTTAAAAATTTTAAATTTTCATTCGCTGCAAATACAAAGAACAATGTAAAAAATGTTCGATTATAAAAATCTACTTGAATTCCTCGCAGTTAAGAATTTCACGGTTAACGGTATCCGAATCTAATTCTAATCCTTTCTCGTCGGAGAAGAGTTTGTAAAAACTCACTCGTAAGAAAGCCAACGTTCGGTGTACCATACGTGTCCGAGAGTAAAAGAGCTATGCTGATTGATTCGAAAGGGGAACGCATCTCTTTCGTTGTGTCGTGTATAGTGCGGATAGCTGTAGATAATCGATAACATTCTCTCTCTCTCTCTCTCTCTTTCTTGCCACACTTCCGAGAGAGGAATCGAGAGATTATGTCTGCTGTGCTCAGCTCGGTGGGGAAATAAAATTTTCGAACGTGAAAAATGCGCACGCCCGGGTGCACGACGACGACTGGTTAGTTTTCGTCTCTCAGTGAGAATTCTCGAGAGTCTCTCTCTCTCTCTCTCTCTCTCTCTCTCTCTTTCGAGTCCTTTGTGTTTCCTCTGACATTATATACCGACTAATTGCAGTGGGTTTATAAGTGTGTCGGAGATTTCTTTATTGTTATAGTTTTAGAAATGGGGAAGGACAACTTTGTTTACTATGCGCACGATGCGTACATTTTTTTTTTTTTTTTTTTATTTTTTTTTATTTTTTAGCTTAGACTTTAATTTGATTTGGTTAAAGATTTGAAAATAGTGAGGTTTTTATATAATTTTTAAAGATTCCAAACGTTAAGTGCGCCAAAATAATTTCACTGTAAAAAAAATATTGATTTTATCACGAATATGAGGTTAAATCATAATTTTTTATTCAAAGTTTAAAAAAAAAAAAAAAACAAAATGTACAAACAACTGTTTCAATTTCGACACAGTTTTATTTCATTTATATTTAAAAGAATTACGCTTATACTCACGTATTTCTCCGATTTTGGAACAAGTTCATACCTACATCTTAAAGTTGTAATTTTAGATCGTATATGAATTCAGACATTTGTGCTGCGGTAATCAAATTTTTTTGCAGCGATAAAAAATATACTTACAACAGCTTATTTTTTTTTTCACGATGCGCAGCATAAAACGTGTATAATATAATTGGTAAGTGTGAATCGTAAACGTACATTGCATCGGTTACTCTTCGTTTTCAAATTGTTAGAAATAATGTTTTCACTTTTATTAATCTGTATTGTTTATTCGTTACTATGGAATAAAATTTTCGAGAAAGAAGATTGTTTTACTTGAAAAATTAATGTAAAAATAATTTAATCATTAAGATTATCTTAATGAAATATCGCGTTCCATCAATTTGTTTGCTATTTTAATTGCAATCGCTTAGAAATCTTTAATTAATAATTACTTTTAATTAAATTTCTAATTGGATAAAAAATTGTACACAAATAGAAGTATTTATATACAGCATAGTTTATTATCTTAAACACGTCTTTTAGTACGTTTTTGAATAAATAATTATATAAATAATGTATTATAGAATATTAATTATCGATTGCTATAAAATACCTTTTTTTTCTTTTTTTTTTAATTTTAAACTTTTAGCGAGTATCGTGAAACAAGTCGTTTTAAAAAATTTCTCATCGATACCAGACAGCATTGCATTGTGATAGAGTATATAAATAAAAAAATGACAACAAATAATGCAGGAGCGAAAACTTTGGTAAATCGTACCATAAAAACATAAAGTTTACCATTTTTGGTCGCGTAGCCTTTACGCCATTACTTACATTCGTCCGTTTTAAAATTGAGTAAACGTGTATATATACATACTCTTGGTTGCGCGAATAACAGGCCGGGTAGATGTATAAAAAATATAAAGTGAGTCACTCGTACATATATATATATATATATATACGTATATATTCGGTGCTATCGTCGTCTCGAACGCAACACGAGTCTTTGGCTTCTTTCGATCCGATGGACTTCTTAATCTTAATCCCTACTTCAATTAAATAAGTAGCCTTATGTCTTCGTATCGCATTAAGGACTTGGATACGCATTTTTCATGCGCGAGCTCTTTTACGAGATGTCGACTCAATAACTACTAATGTCCTGTTATACATTTGATGCGCGTAACGATGAGATATTTTTAAATCGAAATTATTTCCTTTTTTTTTTTTTTTTTTTTTTTTTTTTTATCTTTCTTTTAAATTTATGTGATACTTTTTTCCTTTTTACAATTGCGCGTATAGAAATTAATAAATGCGAACGCGAAATTAAAATTGATAGCTTAAAGTCGTTGTAAGATTAATCGAATGCTTTATAAAGGATTTTATAATTTTCGTTTATAAAAATATTAGCTTTAAAATGTTTTGCATTTTTAAGCTTCATTATTTTACTTTTATATTCTACATAACGTTTCGAATCGATTGATAAAATGAAATTAGAATTATTAAATTGAAATGAAATTAAAACGTTCGATTTCATACGCGCACAGCTTTTTACTTAAACTCTACTTTAAACTAATTGAACTTTTACTTTAAATTTAATAATTAAAATTATCACCGGAATTTTTTAATTGATTATATTATTATTAATTGATTGTCATTTGATAATTTTAGGTTATTTTTTAAATAAATGTTTTAAAAAGTTTCTTTTCGTAGTAAAAATTATTCCCTTCATATTTTTAGACATAAAAGTTGTAACACGAGTATCAGTGAGAATGAAACGTCGCGTTAAAAGAATATTTTTTTTAAATATTACAATGAAAACGAGAATGAAATGTCAAAACTAGAATATAGAAATGGAATAGGATTGAAAAAGATTAAAATTTGTTATAAATTAAATGTGAAACATGTAATTTTAATAGAATCCGATAGAATTCAATGAGTATACCAAAATTTTAAAAGATAACAATATAAACGATTAACAATGAAAAAATTTCAACATCAGATATAAAAATTACGATGAAAATTATTTAAACGAAATCAATAGAATAATTGCGTTATTCAATTAAATAAAACAACACGCTTTTTCCGATAATGCTAAACCGGCCATTAATCGCAACTCCTAAAGATTTCATATTAATAAATTAAACTTACGCGAGAAAAAAAGTCGTCTGTCCTGTCGTTATCTCGATAAATTTCAAAATAACGATAAAATACATAAACTCACGCAACTCTCGCATAAATTATATACCCGCGTGTGTTTCTGCAATTGACCAAAAGAAAAAAATAAAAAAAAAATATAAAGAAACAAAGAAAATTGTCTCAACACCTATATAGCTTTGATAAACTTATATAGCTTAGAGGATGCGAGAGGTTAAAGATTAAGGGCGCGTTTTTATCGCGTAGATATACGTAAGTATACGCGAGCTTCTGTATGTACGCTAAACTGCACATATATACTGTATATACATACACATACAAGAAACGCGCAAAAGTATATAACCGTTCTCCTTGTTTCTCACTCCCTCTCTTTTACTTCTTTCCTTCGAAGCGACTTCCGGTCACGCGATCGCACGATTTAATTAAGTGTCGCGGTTGCGACGTACCGTAAGGACGTGTACATAAGGACGCGGACCATCGGGAATTCGCGAGGACGACGAACTAGCGAGTGTACCTTCGATTCTTGTACGCGTGTGTACTTTACTTTTAGTTCTCGAGGCGACTTTTAGCGTTGTAAAATAAACTTGAAAGAATTTTTTTTTTTTTTCTATTCTTTGAAAAGGATAATTCTTTTGGGTGAAGCAAAAAAAAATAAACTTTCCATTGTAGCGCATTGCGTTATTTTTAATGTAAATACTGTGTTTACAAAGATATTATGTGTTACTTTTAACAATTTGTTTATTCATTTTTAATAAAAAAAAAAAAAAAAAAAAAAAAATTACAACGTTATCGTACAGATAATATAATTTCTATTATTCACGAAAATTTATTTATTCATTTTGATCAAATAATTGAGCATTTACCATTTTAAATGCAATACGCGTACATTAAAAACGAATTTTTTCATATTCTTTAATATTAAAAGACAAATTTCATTCGATTATTATTCGTTTATCGTGTTAAAATACTACGCGTACAACTGAAATATACGTTCAGTCATTTTCCAATAAGTTTACACACGTAAAACCTCGTCGTGAAAAAATAAAGTACGACACACGCGCGGTGTAAAATTTTTTTACACGTGTCCTTTTTGTTGCACGATGCTGACACACCGCATATACTGTGTATATATCTATCGCGTTCGAAAGAAGAAAAGGAAAAGAAGTAGAAGCGGAGGCAAACGGAAGCGCATACGCTTACTTGTTCGCGTACACCGCGCAAACACACACACGCACACATACACACACACACACACAGAGACGGTAATGCTTGAATAGAAAGACCCGACGACGGAGGCCGGAGATTACGTTTGCTCTCGCGCGCGAGATATGTATAGGGTTTTGTGCTTCGTTATCTTATCATTTTTTTTTCTTTCTCTCTTTCTCTCGGACTCGGCAGCGGCGGCGACGAAATTGACTCGAAAATTAAAACGCCCCTGTGAGGCTTACAATGTCGGCGTTTATGGTGTTGTCGTGTGAGTCTGGTAGAGTTTTTTTTATGAATGATTATTTGTGTGTACTCCGATTTGAATAAATATATGAATGTTAATAAATTTTAGGAAGCGTTGAATGCGACGTAATTGTATACGGTGAAATTTCGTGTCGCATTTTTATATTGTTGTAA
Source organism: Chalcis sispes (assembly GCA_949987625.1). NCBI lineage: Eukaryota > Metazoa > Arthropoda > Insecta > Hymenoptera > Chalcididae > Chalcis > Chalcis sispes. The sequence continues at coordinate 22,897,599 of OX465097.1, read as the reverse complement.
TGGGTTATAGCATTTAAACGTAATGTGAATGTATGCTCGTTAGATGTTTAACAATAATTTAAGCTTCATCTTATTTCTTTGATTTCAAAATGTAAAGATAAAGATTAAAAAAAATTAAAATAGATATGCGTTTTTGTTTACATCCGTGATTTTGTGTTGTTAAAAATTTTTATTAAGAAAATTAAAAATGATTTGCATATTAAAATAATAGGTATTTATTTTAAAAATACAATTGTACTACGTAAATGAGTGAAACAAATTACAAATGATTTTTTTTTTATGAATTACATATGCATCATTTGCAAAAGTAACTTTAGGATTTTTCATCTAAGAATAAAATTCACGTGGGAAATACGATGTGCAATGAATTCAACAATTTGCGGTTACATTTCTTTTTAATATAGCATTTTCCCGGTGTGAAAGGCATGACTCTTGGGATTTTCATAACTCGAGATAAAAAAAAAAAAATAATAAAAGGAGGAAAAAAAAAATCTTATAACGAATGTGACTTCAATTCTTTTGTGAACTTTCGAGTGCGTACTACTACTGCGATCCTTATCTCGCGCGCTAACAAACAAAAACGATAAGACAGCGTGATTCAATGTTTCTCGATGAATTTATGTATAAAAAGTTCTTTTATTTTCCTATAAAATTCAGTCGCGTGACTTATTAGCTCGTAAATATGATTTTGCGGTTAAAAAGAGAGATAATTATTAATGTGAAAGGGATAATAAATTGAATTTCTTTGACGTATCAATGAATTTTGTTCTTTTTATTCTTTTTTTTTTTTTTTTTTTTTTTTTATTTACTCAATGCAGAAAATTATAACGTATCATTTAAAGAGGCTAGTTACATTAAATCTAACTGCTTATTAATTAAATTAATAGAATAAAAATTATCGTCAAATTTAAGACTCTTTTATGAAATCGTGAGCAGAACTTTGATGCATTCGTTTCTAGGATGGAGAAATCTTTTAAAATTAAACGCTTCATTAAAACTGACTGCAGCATTTTACTCGCCATTAAATTAGCATTCCAATTTGCCTTTAACCACAGACTTCATCAGTCATATAGCCGTTCAACATTTCTCACGTTGCTTCTCGATCCCTATAACTTAGTTTAAACGATACTTTTTGTATGCAATAATAATAAGCAAAATTACTCGTCATTATACGTAGTATCGTTTCAAAGCGTCATTCGACAATTATTCCTTTCAATTATTGGTTCTTTAGACACACGTATATATATGTATATAATCGGGCGCAAGCAAGCCAGCTTTGTATTGTGAGACAATTCGTCATATGAGAGTCTCGTGATCGTTCAAACGGTTATTTCTAGCTTATATACCGTTTGATGATGCAAATTAGAAAAATATGGCCTTAGGCCGCTACGACTGCTTCGATCGTTGATTGGATTGATGTGTATCGTGTTAGTCGACCGACAAATTTCTACGAATAAATCTGTGGTACAAAAAAAAAAAAAAAAAAAAAAAAATTTCATTGATTTTATTAATTTGAACGATAAGAATTACTTTAATTTATAACTTAAATTAGTATTTTTATTAGTATTTGAATTTAATTTTTATATTTAAAATGCTTGAATTATATTAAATATAAAATTTATTTTATTATTACTGATTATTTTAAGTCTCATAATTAAATTTATTTCAATAATTTTTAATTTTATTTTTGTTTATACTTTTTAAATGGTTTAATTTATCTTAATTAATATTGCATTCACAAAGGAGTAGTTTTTTACGGTTAAAATAAATAATAATAAATGGAATATTATTTTTCTAACATTAAATATCTTTTAATGTCATCTTTTTTTATTATTGACGACGTATCAGCGGGAAATATTTTCATTTCGTATTTATTACGGCAATTAAAACAATTTAACTTATAAGAATTATGAATTGCTCTTGGTAAAGCACTCCTTGATCTACTTAAGTAAACAGTAACATATCGAAAAAAAATGTTTATATGAATGTACCTTGTCGGTAAGATAATTACTTAATAAATTCTCGTACACAGAGAGTAACTCAACGTAAATTTCTATTATTTACTAGCAGTAAAAATAGCGCACTTAAACTTCACTTCTTCCTTAACGATAACAGTATTACCATTATAACGAGTTATTAGAATACCGTAAATAATGCACGTTTCAACCGTGCACTCGGTGAAATTTCTTCGTTTACTTTCGAACATTATATATTTTCTCGCTATAATTCTTTCGAACGTAACGTATCGGTACTTTTCCGGTACATAGTAGAAAAATCGTCGCGTTTTCTCTGCAAAATTTTCAAATTAAACACGTATACAGTAAAGCGCGAAAAGACATAAAAAAAAAAAAAGAAGAGACGAAGAAAAAGAGACAGTAGCATTTTTTTATTTATTTTTTTTAAGTCATGCAGTCAGAAAGTTACCTCTCTGGTAGCTAACTCTCCTTAAGAACAAACGATGATATCAGTGATTTTACAGCGTTAATTAAACCCCGAGAACTATATAGCTGTTTTCCGGGAGCTTATATGCAGCATAACTCGTGAGACTCCTTACTATGCGATATAACTAACGCCTAATTATCGCAGGACATATAAGATTAGAAAACATGCGCTTCACGTTATATCCTTCGTGGATAATGATTCGGTGGCTTTTGTTTTTCGTTCTTCGTTCGATTATTATATTTAGCCGTTGGAGATAGCCTTTAAGCGCAAAGATTCATTATTTTCCAAATGTAAATTTTTTATATATATATATATATATATATATTTACTTAAGCGCTCGCTATTGCTTCAAGAAACAAAAGAGAGCTCGCGCGTACGTGCGGATTGTTCGATGAAAACGACGCGTTTTAATATTCGAGGCACTTTTTTACCATTTTGATAAGATAGAAATAATTAGCCAATTCATGATATTGTTTTTGAAGAGATTTAAAGAAGGTAATTTGTGTACAAATTTTATAATAAATTTGAGTTTTCATGATGAATAAATAAAATATTTATTTAAATTTTCAAATACTCTCTTCATACAAGTTTAAAAATTTTTGAAAAATATGATGAATTTGTTATTAAAGTTAAAAATTTATAGGAAACAGGAAAAAAGCAAACCATTCCATCGATGACAATGGGAAAAGGCAATTTTAACTTAACAAAATTAACTCGCCGTTTATCCTATCATTAGCCCAACATAAATTTTCCACAAAAGTAATTCCATAAGATTGTTAAATGTTCCGTGATAATAAAATTTTATACAATATCCTTACAGCTTAAAAAGTACGTAGAACTCTTCGCTCTTTGAATATCTCTACGTGTTTGAGCACAGCAAGATCGAAAACTAAACAAAAATTTTTATCAATCTTAAAAGATTTTAACTCGGAAGCTCGTAAATCAGGCGACGAGAGCTAAAATACGTTGCAAGTCGAAGAGCGAATACAATAACGAGAGAAATAGAAAGAGAGAGTGCGTTTTATCTCGGGTGAGGATCGCGCGCTTGTTAAATAAAGTCCTGTGTGAGAGAGAGAGAGAAAGAGAGAGATCGGTTCTTTACAACGTTTCTTGCCTTTCGAACGATATTTATTTAGTCACGTGCGCTATATGTATATACAGACGAGAGAATATCATAATTGTTTAATAAATTGAAAATTCGCTTAGCGTAGCTCGTTTTAATCAATCGTTTAAACTTCGTTTGATATTTGTACGATTGAAAATATTTTTCATTCATTTAATATGTTGGTTAGATTAATATTTAACGTTATTTTGTTTTCCTTCCGAAATTTCTATCGAATAAATTTTTGCAACGATGATTTGATAAATTCATCGAAACGGTAGTACATATATATATTAATTAAAGGTAATTAAAGTCAGCTATTCAGCATTAGTTGATATATTTTTCTGATACGTTTTGTTATTTATTGCTGTGTCACGGTTTTAACAGTTTATATGGCAGGATAAAAAAAACATTACGTTTTGATTGATATACAAAGTAATTTTTTTATCACGAACTTGACGTTTAGCGGCAATAAAAATAAATCGATTCTTGACATTGATTTTGGTTTTAAAAAAGCAATTTGCATCCTCTCGTTGCAAATAAACTGTACGTAAAAATATATCAATAAGTTTATCGATTGATAAATTATTTAAACTTCCGTTCTTTAACTTAAGTAAAATGAATTCTAAAAAAAATAATAAAAATTTCCTTTACGCTCAGCACTACACGAGTAAAAATACGTACAATTTTTAGTGTCCTTCAGCAATATAAAGATTTTTAACAATGTCATGAGAAAAAAAAAAAAGACGATAAGCTTTAAGCGCATTTGCTTGTACTATTTACGAGGACATTTTTTCGGCGCTCCGTCACACTCCCATAAAGATCCATGCGAGAGAGCCAAGGCAGTTACTCGCGGAAGTAGTGAGTGGCTCTCGGTTCTCGACAAATTGTCAGCTCATGACGGCGGTGTATATCTGATCTCGTAAATTATGTATCTTTATTGTTATCGTAAATCTTACAGGAATGTGTCGCCTTATAGAAAATGCGCCGAAGGTGCATGTATGTCTAAGTTGCCCCTGTGCAGGTGCGCCGTCCAACGGTTTAAACATTCTTTTTCATTCTCTCTCTCTCTCTCTTTCTCTCTCTCTCTCTCTCTCTCTCTCTCTCTCTCTCTCTCTCTCTCTCTCTCTTTTATACGCTTATAGCACCAAGTTCGTTTACTAGAAGATTGAACTAAGTGTGTGTGTGTGTGTGAGTGTATACGGCGAGGAAACGAGTCTGCGAACTATCGATATCGATCTTACGTATCATTAATTAATCCCTCGTTATGGACGTAATATATTTATTAATACAACTACGCCTCCTGAGATTGAGATACGTTGACGGAATGAACTTTGGTATACGTTAAATAAAAACATCGATATATTTTCTTTTATCGTATATCTGTGAATCGTAATTTCGTAGTGAGAAAAAAAAAAATAATACAAAGTAAATCATTAATTGTACGATAAAGTCTTAAAAATTTTCAAAAATAAAAACTAATCATATTTCATATTTTACATTTTAATTTGATTGAAATAATATTCTATAATTATATTTGCAACAATTCAATTAATTTCATTCAAATAATATTCTATGTTTTTTCTTCTTCTTTGAGTTATGTCTACTATATTTCTCTTATCACCTACAAAAAGAAAATATGCGAATTTTACAAATAAATTTTAACTTACTCATATATTCTTTTCTATAAAAATAATATGTACGGATAAATTTTAACGCAAGATTCTATCAATTATTTTAAAAGCTACTTATTTTTGTTTTTATTTGTCTAAAGTAAAAAAAGGCTAATTCACAGTTTACTTTATTAAACTTTAATGAAATTTATTTTAATTTTGTCATATTATCTTTAATAAGCATCGCGCGTTCCAAAAGTAATTTAACTTGAAAACGCTGCTCGAATTACGCAGTAGGAAATTAATTTATATAACATTTTAAAACGTGAAATGAATTTTTACATTTTGGTATTTTAGTAAAAGGGCACTTAGAATGCACTTACACTGCGCCATTTATGAAAATTAAAAAAAATGTTACATGTAATTAAAATTAACTTTATTAGCGTGTAAACATTTGTTATTAAAAACAAATAATCGATACATTTGAATTATTGGTTAACGCGTCAAAAGTTTACCTTTTATTTTCTTAAAAAAAAAAAAAAAAAAGAAAAAAAAAACATCGCATTTAATTAACAAAGACATCGTGTATTACAAAACTTTGACTTACACATTATTCTATAATTCAGTAACTCAATTTTTTTTTCCAACATTCGTTCCCGTTAAGCTTCAAAAGTCAAATATACTTAAGAAAATAAAAATCGTTATCTTAGCGAGGTCAAGGAAACGTATTATACTCAGCGCATAGTTTAAAAAGACAAAAAAAAAAAAAAAAAAAGAAAGAAGTCAAACGATCCCATAATGGAAATCTTTGCTGGGAACGTAAAAGCATTAGAATGCAACGTTTGAAAGCGCAGAGCACCGACCGTACAAAATTCGGAGTCTTAAAAAGCTCTTGCACATAGCTCTTTCTCTTCTTCTCGTCTTTCGGCGATAACGAGCGGCGAAATTGGCGTTCGGGTTTTGCCTTCATAATCCCGCAAGAAAGTAAGAAGTTGAACCGCGGATACATTCACCTTCGTTCTTCTCTCATTGTTCTTCCTCCTTCTCTTCTCTTTTTTCTCTCGTATTCTTTCGGCGCGCATTCTTTTCCCGCCCCTCTGTGACGTTCTTGCAGAAGGAAAACAAGTGAAGGGTATACAGAAAAGAGAATGAAAGAGAGAGAGAGAGAGAGAGAGAGAGAGAGAGAGAGAGTGCGGTTTCCTTCGCATAGTCTTTTCTATTCACGTTGGTGCATTTCACGAGACGCTTATTATGTTCTACGGGTGCTTACGTCCTACGTGTCTATAGAAAGTGGGGAACATGCTTGTATACTACTGTGCGGGACGGTAAGATATGGTTTTTTTTTCTCTTTTTTTTTTTTGCCTTTTCAAGTTTTTCCTCGTCGTTTGTTTTGTTTTTTTTTTTTCTAGTTCGTTGCGTTGTATCCAGTACCTTGATTTGAGAAGAATGTGTACGAGGGCGCAGATGGGGAAATTCAACAAATTATTTTCATATACATAGTTAAATTTATTTTGTCGAATGTAATTGGTTTAGTTCAAATTCACGATAACGATTACATTGCAAAAATTGATAAATTATTTCTTTATAATTTTCAACAAGAATATCGTTTTGTACATTAAAGTCTCGCTAATCTTCGTAAAAACATATTTCCTTCCGAAAGATTAAAGAGAGTGCTTCGTAAGAAAAATTAAAAAAAAAAAAAACAAAAAAAAAAAACAAAAGGATTTCGAGATAAAAGCGCAATATTTTCTTTGCGACTCTTAAACTCTCAACAGCTCTAAGGATGAATTCTGACACCTGTGACTACTTTTTCGCTAGTTTTTCTTAAAAAACTTTTCCTTTAGAACTTTACCTTGTACCGCGTATAGTTTCTCCCTCGTAGAGTTTCCCTCTTTCTTTTTTTTAATACAGAGACATTTTTCAAACACCCTCATTTTATGTACGTAAACGAATGGAAAGGTTGCTTTTCTTAAGAAACTCGTTTCTTAAAAATGATTCTTCGTATGTGTAATGCTTGTAAAGTTGTCGATTGGTATATAGAGATTATCTAATGGCGTGAACATTGATTTATTATACTTAGTAAATAGAGTTTAATGAAATGGAATGAAAAATCATATACGTATATATATATATATATATATTAATAGATTTATTTACTAAGTCAAATTTATTAAAATTTTCAAATACACTTTTATGTAAGTTCCGTATAGATTATATGTTAAAAATATTGAAATTTTTTAACATTCTTTACAATTAGTCTAAATTTTGTATATTTTTAATCATAAATATACTTGAATAAGGTAGCGTATGAAAAAATTTGTCAAAGTAAAATTATTATATATACAACGTAGACTGCCATTTTTTGTTCGTTAAAATTTTCTTTTCAAAATTTTATCGCTTTTCACTATTTTAATAATAATTTTTATGAAATTAAATTAAACGTAATTATTAAAGCTAAATAAAATCATAATTATCTGGAGTTCGAAAATATATGTCGGTTCATAAATATCTCAAAAAAAAGAAGCAAACTAAACATTCGTACCGACAAAAATTTAGATGTATGGGCAAATATTAATTGCACTCTTCTCTTTCTCGAAAGTATAAAGAAGAAAAGAAAAAAATAAAAAAAATTTCATAAAAAAAGCCCAACGATTATAGTAATAAGCTGTCGGCTTAAGGGTGGGTTGATGATAAAAAGAAGGTATACGCATACAACGAAACTACACGCGCTCGACCTTACGAATATGATCGATGGATATCGCGTGCGCGTTAATATAAAGATTAAAGTTAAAGGCTTGGAGTTTCGCGTGAGTCCACTAGTAATATACATATATATATATATATATATATATATATATATATATATATATATATATATATATATATGTATATAATGAGAGAGAGCGAGGAAGCCAAGGCCGCGCGTCGGTCAAGCCGCGTAACCCGAGCTCTGCGCGAGCGCACGCGATACACCGGCTGTGTTATAAATTCACGCGTGCCTCTCTCTCTCTCTCTCTCTCTCTCTCTCTCTCTCTCTTTTTCACTTGTATATACATACGTGAGAAAGAGAGAGTAAGAACACCGAGCCGTTACACGTGTTCGTGTATTACAACATCGTGGTCTTCAAACGCTCTTCTTTTTTTCTCTCCTCGCTCGGAGAGGTTCGGATGGGGTACGGATAAGGGAACGGTGAGGTGAAGCGAGAGCGACGGTGGAAAGATGGTATAACGTGGAACTTGTTGGACTCGACCGATGGGTTTGGAATATAATGAGAGATGGACATCGGGTGATAGCGATCGATGACACAGTTTCTTCTTTTTTTTTCTCTCTAGCGCGCTGCCCGTGGATAATTGTGTCGAGTAGAGCGATATACAGTCTGTCAAGTAAGAGCGTGGTCGTGTTAATTTATGAAAAAATTTATTTGATGAAACTTTCATGTTTATATATACATTGTACACATTACAAACAATGATGCAATTCGGTCAATAATGTGTCCAGTCACCACCGGCGTCGATAATTGCCTGGCATCTCCGAGGCATGCTTTCTACTAATTTGACGGCGTATTCTAGTGGCAAGGATCTCCAGATCCGACGAATTTCGTAAGACAACTGCTTCAAAGTGTATGTGCGTCTTCCACGAAGCTTCCGTTTAATATATGCCCACACATTTTTAATAGGGTTTGCATCGGGCGACTGCGACGGCCAATCCAATGTAACGATGCCAGATTGAGTCTTCCACTGAGTACAGAGCTTGCTGCGGTGTTTAGGATCGTTGTCCTTCTGCAGTATCCAATCTTCATTTTTTGTGATGAACCATCGTTTGGCAGATGGCAGTAAGGCCTTTTTGTAGATTTTTATCATTTTCTCGGCATTTAGGTTGTCAGTAAAGAGGTGCAAAGTGCTGAATCCCTGCTTTGAGAAGCAGCCCCAAAGATGCACCTTTATTCCATGTTTTACGGTCCGCTGAACAAGCCTATTGGTGGAAGTTGACCAGGCTCGCGTGAGGACAGAACGTGCCCATATAGAACATTCATCAGTAAAAATGACATTTTCAAAATCTCTATCAATATTCTCATGCGCCCAAGCGAGTCGCTTTGTCACATGTTTTTCAGTCAACAGAGGCTTCTTCGTTGTGTTGCGCCATTTCAGATGATGAGTACGAAGATGGGTTCGGATAGTTTCGTAGGATATATCTAAACCTTTTGCCATTAATTTTGCTTGTCCTTGCCGCAGTGTTAAAGCAGGATTCCGCGAAAACAGATTCATTATTCTTTTTTCATCTTTTTTGTTCACTTTTCCTATCGAGCCACGTTCTGGTAAATCATCGACATTTTTAGCCACTTTATATCGCTGTATCCACTTCTGTACAAATGCCTTCGACTTTCTCATATATTTAGCAGCCGCTGATTGCGACATTTTGGGACCTTTCGGGTGGATGCAAAGGAACACAGCCTCGTAGCGCGACGCGTACTTAGCACTCATGGCGTTTAACGTGATTCTCTTTAAAAAGATCAACGACAACTAAATCTTTGTTGACAATGCATCAAGGACAAAGCTTTCCTCTATCGGCTCGCGAAGGAATTAGAGCGAAATCTTTCATTACCTCTCGGTGAAGTCGACCACGCTCTTACTTGACAGACTGTATTTATGGAAGATTGGCGTTGTTTCGTGAACACGGTATGCCCGAATTATGGAATTGAAAGCCTGTGTACTTTTGACACTTTCGACGTCAAAGAATTTGTTAAATAAATATCTTTTTAATTATAATTTTTTTATTTATAACGATTATTAGTGCGATAAATAAAACGCGTTTTTTGTTATAATTAAAATTCTTTTTTTCTGTTTTAGGTGAGTTGCGAAAATTATCATATTTGATCTTCTTATGTAAGTTTTCAACTATTTAATAATATATTTAAATATGTGTACTAAATAATCAAATATTGCATTATTTTATATAATTGAAAAAATTATAAAATGCATGTATCTTATATTTATTATGAACTTAGGGTCATGAACCTTTGCCTTTTTTTATGCATACCTAACCAAACCACGAAAAAAAAGATTAAAATGAACTCGTGTGTACAAAAAGCTTATACGTTTTATTTCGAAAATGAGAGAGAAAATGAGAGAGAACGAGAGAGAGAGAGAGAGAGAGAGAGAGAGAGAGAGAGAGAGAGGAAAAACAAGAAAAACTACAGTCGAGACGAAGAAATATATATACTCGTCGTAACGTCGTAAAGGAGCCTAATTGAATCATGCGTGAGCTTCCACAATAATACGTACGAGAGCAAAACAGAAAGAGATAGATAGAGAGAGAGAGAGAGAGAGAGAGAGAGAGAAAGAGCAGTGCTCTTAATCTAATTGTCAAGCGAGCCCGTCGACTCTTAGTTCTCATACATATACACGACTATACAATCGCTGTTTCGCTTGTACACCCATACTCACACACGTTTACCCGGAATCACCCTCCTTTGCGTCGTCGTATGCGACATGCGGAGCAACGCGCGTACTTGCCATCGTTGCGTGTCGCTTCTCTTCCCCTTCCCCCATCCCCTTCCCTCCTACCGCCGCTCGACTTCTTCTCTTTACCCCTTGAGTCATATTTATAAACACGTGAGGGAAACGACACCCACGAAGAAGCCGCGGTTAAGAGAGACGCACGGAGACTAATGACATTAGCTTGTATGGTACGTATATAGATCTGTGTATAGCTTAAGCCCGAATTTTTTTTCTGTGCTAAGCCGCGTACTCCTGGTGTGAATTTTTTAATCTGGCGATGAGTCGTTATTCTATATAACATCGATGCATTATCAATCTATACATTTTTCACATCGTGTACACAGGAGAATATTGTGTTTGAAGAAATTGAAAAAGTACGTACAATTATGTCTCTATATAATATTTATTTCAACCCAAAGAGATTTTTCTTGAAAATGAAAAAAAATTTAATTATAAAAATAAATAGCCACAAATAATTTTAACCTGATTGAAAGATTACTCTTTTATTATAAATAAACATGGAATATGAATTTTATTTTACTTACAATATATATATCGCAACGCGATAAACTTGCGTCGCGCGTACATTATAATACAGAAAGCCAGAAAGATAATTGTAAATATATACGCCATTAGGTCTGGTCTTGAGAGACGTACGTAAGAATAAGCGAAAAAAAAAAAAAAAAAACAGTAAGCAAAAGAAAAAGAAAATCAAGAAACGACAGAAAGAACACTTTACTCTCGCTCATGTCGCATTATACACTCGCGCATCACACATACGTATACAATAACAAGTGCACAAGAAACAACTTAGGAGCCGCATAGGATTTTGTCACTTTACGTCAATTTATGCGAATTCAACTTTCTCTAAAAAGGATGCGCTTGATGAAGCCATTGCCGTAGCGTACGTAAGTATCCGATTGCGTTAAAATACGTGTTTGCGCGTAAACACAAGAAATGGCAAAGTGCACGAAGAATCAGCTTAAGTTACTTGGGGTCAAACGGAGATAAGCATTCTTTGAATAGGTTGAATGTCCACGTGATAAGGAAGGATAGATCGAAGTGGAGGGGGTGGAATGATTTAATGTGATTTTCTTTGGCTTTTAAATCTGTAAGCGAGATAAGAGCCAAGTGGTCGTTACCCCCGCGAGCTGAAACGCTACGAGTCGATTCTCTTTCTTTCTGTGCGAGCTCTTTGTCTCGAGTACAATTTATTCTGTGGTAAAGATATGTATGTTATATGTACACACGTATACATGTACAGATGTATACTTCAAAGTCGTTTATTTATTCTAACCAAGGAAAAACGTATTCTTATCGCCACGGCGAACAATTCATTCATAGTTTCTTACGCGCGCTCGTTATCGTAATTTAGTCATAAAGTGTCTCGTTCGGGGATACTTGCATAAATCGATCGAGCGCGCGAAAAAATTAACCGCTCGAACGGATTTGAACTTGACGTTAAAGTTTTCGTAACGCTTTCGTGCAGTTTTCTACTGCCACTGATAACATCTGATTATCTTGACGTGTAATTCGAGATAATTTACTTTTTACTTTTATGTAATAAATATTAAAAAAAATAAATAAATAAATAAATAAATAAATAAATAAATCAAAAATTATTACGTATTACGCAATTTGCATTCGATTTTTGCAAAAATGCAATTATTTTTTTAAATATCGTCGCAAATACTTTACGCAATTCTTGTAAGTTACACAGCAACTTATTTATAGTAAAGAATTTTGTATACGCATAATTTTTGAGCTATCAAATAGCCATAAAAACTTTTTGTATGTAGAAAAAAAAAAAAAAGTAGTTATTCAGAGATAAATTTAATACTTTTAATATGAGTAATTACGTTAATAAAAATCAATTTCGTAATAATAAATCCTTATTTTTATAATTTCATTTAATCATTTATTAAAATTCAACCAAGTTCTTATAAATAATGAGTTACGATAACGTAATTGCTTATTTTAGTGCGATTAGGGAAATAATTGTAAGTAAATTTATTCAATTTTTAATTTTTTTTTTTAATATCTATAAATTTAGTTATAAAGCAGTTTGTAAGCTCGTTCGTAAGCAAAAGTGAAAGCCAAAGTCTGTATTTCTTATTTTATTTATCGTTGTCTCTTGGAGCGCAATATGTAATCAATATTTATGTTTCATTAAAATTTTACAAATAAATTAAACGAGTTAAATTATTAAAGAATATGTCTTATCGTCGGATTAATAATTATAAACGTTCGTTTTTTTCATTCGAAATTTGAACTATTTCTTCTATTATTCAAAAGACAATTAATTGGTGAATTCGTACAAGGCAACAACAACAACAACAAAAATAGAGAAGAACCAAACACGGAATTACGATGCAAGTGCAAGTACATATATGCAGAAAAAAAGTAGTAGTGTTTGTTTTGTTTTAGAATCGTCAATGCTCTAGAAAAAAAAGATGAGAGAGAGAAAGAGAGAGACAGAGAGAGAAACAAGGGAATTATTTCACCTTCGGTGAAAATAATTGTCGATATACATAAAGTGACGCATCCGTATCGGCCAAGGGGCAGCGCGAGGAGTGTTAAACGAGAGACGCATACATCATACTACGAGAGAGAGAGACTAGGAGAGAAGAAGGAGATAGAAAAGAGGAGAAAAAGAAAGAGAAGCGAGTGGAACAACTACATCGAGAGAGAAAGAAAAAAACGAGAGAAGAGGAGCGACATGCATATACATATATACGTAAATAGAGAATGAGGGAGAGAGAAAGAGGCAGACGAAACAAAACGAGCTCAACGTACGCCTAAAAGCGAGAAAGAGAGAAAGATAGAGAGACAGAGAAAGAGAGAGAGAGAGAGAGAGCGTATATATACACAGGATAGGCAGTGGGCGAACGAGCGAGCGAGCGTTAAAGCGAGCGCGTGTTAAACGTGTGAGTAAGTATAAGCGCGCTTGCGAGTAGTGGTGTATATAGAAACTCCAACGGCCGTCTCGGCGCGGTTAGTTACGTTGTGGTAGTTGTAGCTTCCAAGAGTGGGCCTGACAGTCGCTCCTACGGCGTATACCCGTTCGCGTCGTCGTCTTCGTCGTCGTCGTCGTCGGTTCTACCCAAGAATTAAAAAAGAAAGATACTTTTTTCTTTCATTCTTTTTCTCTCTTTCTTTCTATCTCTCTTTTGATTTATTTTTCGACGATTCGTTCATTTAATTACAATATACCAATCGTCGTTGCCGTTGTCGTCGTCGTCGTCGGTGTCGGTAAAGGGCGTCGACGAAGTCGGCCCCCCCTGACCGCGTGTGAGAGAAAAGTTAAAGTATCGTACTTGGGGTACGTAAGTCATCGTGAGATATATATGCACCGGGGGGTAGAGCAAAGCGCAAAGTGGCTTGCTCGGTGAGTAGTTATTGCGGGCTGAGCAGCTGCCGCGGAGCCGTTGGCGATTTCTCCGAGAGGTGCTTCTTCAATCCTGCGACGTACGTATATACATACATATACACGATATTCCGATAGCGTGTGCCGTTGTTGTTTTTGTTGTCGTTATTGTGTACGATATGGATCGCGTGCATATGCACAAACTATGCCAAGAGTTGAAAGTTTGCCGAAGTGGTTTTGATTTTTATTATGAGTAATGATGTATGCGGGGAGACGAGTTGCGATTTTATTTATTTATTTATTTATTTATTTATTTATTTATTTTTTCAGTTCGATCGCGCGCGTACGACGAGATCGAGAGAATAAAACATTTCACGTAGATTGACTTTGATTGGTTTGTTGGATGAGCGGTGGGCGGAATTGTTTTAAGTTATTTATTTGGATGTACTACTGGTACTCTGTATTTTTCGTCGGTGCGGCTTTGTTTTTTTACAGCGATAGCGTTTTTTAAATTTCGATATGATGTGTCGTTCGTTATTTCGGTAACGTTTGGTGGTGCATCTGTGCATTCAGTTTCGAGACTGCATATATAATATATTATTTTGATGCTGGCGTGCAGTTAAATTTCTAGAAAATGGTTTACTTAATGAAATTGTTTTTAAACAACATTATTATTTATCATTATGTTATTTTATCGATCGACTTATTATCTTTAACTTATCGAATCGAATTTGCATGAATTATTTATTGAACGTTTACGTTAAAGAGGAAAATTTCGAGCATGTAAACATTTTTACAATATAAATATCATTATAAAAACAAAATATCATTGTTAAAATATGTTATTTTATTTAAAAAAATATATTTTTCACTTTTTGTCAAAACTTACATAATAATTTTTAATAAAGCATAAGACCCGATATTTAAGGACACATTTTAAAAGGACACATTTCATTGTGATTTTTTGAGAAAGCTTTAATTAAAAATTGATGAAAATTTAAAAAGAATTATGTTCTTGAATATTTAAATATTTTTTAAAATAAAAATCTATAATGTTCGGAATAATCGCGAATTATGTTTCGTTAAATAAATAATTTATAAATGAAATATATTTTCTTTTGATAGCACAAAAAGATATATTGAATTTAATAAAAAAAGTCTAATTTTACAAAAATACTTAAACAATTTATATTTCATAATGTACATACCGACCTATGTGATTCGTACAAACAACTTCCGTGTTTTCTAATTCGAAATCTACCCAAGCAATCATTAACTCGTCTTCTTTTCTCCCCGTAAATGTCAAACTATCTCAAACAAACTCTTACTGCACGCCAACATTCATTAACGCTTCATCGCAAGAATTTCAAAGCAACTTCACATTTTGTCCACCGCGTATCGATCATTACCTCAAAAGCATTTTTCGAGCTTGGAGTCGTAGAAAACGAAAAGAAAAAAAAATAAAATAAAATCGCAACTCTCAGTCCCTTCTTTTTATTCATCCTTTTGAAGAAGAAACCTATAAAAACAACGATAAATAAAAAAAAAATTATTCTATAAGCCCGCTAAAAATGGAATTCAAAGTGTAAAATAGAGCCGCGCGCATTGCAGCGGCGCAAACTGCAATGGCGAGAGAGAGAGAGAGAGAGAGAGAGAGAGAAGAGCCAACAGCGATAGACCGCGGGCTCCAAAAATACATCGTGTATTTTTACCTTACCACCGAAACACAACGTTACTCGCGGTGTAAAGAGACAGAAAGAGAAAGAGAGAGAGAAAGCCAACTCTCTCTCTCTCTCTCACTCTTTATCTCTCCGTTCTCTATCCGTCGACTTATACGCGCGCGTTTTATGGTATTTAATAGCTCGTTTCTCTCCTCTTACGAATATGTGTTTACGGGGTTTGATTTTAATCTTTTACAAACGGTTAACCGAGCATTGGGCATTTTGATGGCTTAATTTTTGAAGGATGTTTGTATACGTATCGCTTGTTTTTCGGAGAATTTATAAAGGTTCGATGAAATTAAGAACGCCGTTAATAGTTAAATCAAGCGATGAAACGTCAAGCTGTTGGTTTCGATAATGGAAACGGGTAATGTTTTACCAATGATCCTTTTTAAGTATTGATTATATGTCGACGTGTAAAAATTTCGAAATGTAAATTACGCCTTCTTCTACAAAAGAAAAATTGGGCGCACGCGTTATAACTTTATAAATTTTCAATCTACTATCTGTCAAGAAATTGATAAAAGAAATAAAAAAAAAAAAGAGAAAGAAATTTAACGAACACTATCTCAACTTTTATAACGAAAAGATCAATAAAAATCCAAACATTAACAAAGCTCGTACATTCCAGTCGCGCTAAAGAAATAAAAAAAAAAAAAAAAAAAAAAAAAACCATTTCAACTTTCCATATATCCCGTTCGTCCAAACGGCCATGCGCGCTAGCCGTGAGTTATTTAGCGAGCGTTCACGGTGGCTTTTCTCATTATTTATAAGCGCAAGCGTTTCACCTACGCCCGGAAACGTGGGACGCCGTGTATTGGTAGTCGTTTCTATGACATAAGGTTGAGCGTATGTGTATATAACAAACACACAAGCCTATCCGATATTGGAATATGGAAATGCGTCCGTGAGATAAAGGTGCGCGGTTACGTTAAAGCCACGCGGAGACAGGTTATATTGCCTGCGTCCTTTCAATTCCGAATCCCCCAAAGACGATCTTCTTTTATATGTACGTATACTCTTGTACGAAATTCGACCGTAAGAGATATCGCTCTCTATTTTTTTCTTTTACTTTATGGCTCGCTTCGTCTTATACACCTATACATATATATATCTATATGCCTGTCGTCGCTGCGACGTCCTTAAACTTTGCGGTTCTAACTCCCTTTCTTTCTTTCTTTCTTTCTTTCTTTCTTTCTTTCTTTCTTTCTCTTGCTATTTTTAATTTTTCTTTTATATTATTTGTGGACGCTTTTGAAGGACCGGATGATCGCGGTATTGGCGTTGAGCAATCGAGATTCATTAGAATTTTTATTATCGCAGTCAGATCTATGGGAATTTATTTGCGAAATGAACGATTATTTTATTTCTCCGCAAAGTGGGCACGATTATATTATAAATCAGTAAATTGAAATTAGATTTCATGCACTTTTCTTTTTCTCACATGAGACACACGTTCGAATTTAGTAGCAACTGGTAAATCTCGTTTTAAGTAGCCAAGGTGTGAAGTCGCTTAAATGTTCGCGTAATCGTAATAATTTATCAACGAGATGACGATGAATTGATAAAGAAATCTTATCAAATTTATTTAAAAAAAAAAAATTTTTCCTTTTAACAAATTTAATTTTGCTACCGACATTTATTACTAATTAACTACAAAAATTTATTACGTTCTCAAATTGTCCAATCAATATTTTACACGTTTTTAAAGAGTAAACAATATTTATCATAATTAATACGAGCTTTAAGCAAAACAAATAAAATCAACCTCAAATGAGAATGTTTCCATGAAAAGCGTTAATCAGCGGTTACACATTAAGCATTCGTTATCGGCTCGTTCGAAGAAGAAAAAAAAAAATGACGTATCGCAAACATATGAAATAATAAATTAAAAATCAAATTAATAACAATAAATATCAAACGAGTTAACGATAGCGATAAAAAACATTCATTAATAATATGTTCGAACGCGTACGAACAATGTTCATTTATTGTTTTATTTTTTTCGCTCTTCTTTTTACCAGCCGAACTTATTAAGAATCGTGTATAGTCGATATCAATTTCTCGCGTCGCTTGCGACAATGCGCGACAGCTTGCGTAAAAAAGAAAAAAAAAAGCGCGAGAGATATCCAATAAGCGCAAACTGGGGCAAAGATAAAAAAAAAAAAAAAAAAAAAGAAAAAAAATAAAAGAAAAAAAGAAAATTCTGCGGGTAGAAAGACTCGAAGAGAGAAAGAGAGAAGAAATAGGACAAAAAGTATAACAAAAATGCGAATCTCTTCCACAGAACGGTTAAACACGGTATATATATATATATAGTAGTATCTATCGAGGGAAAGATTCCTCGATTTGGTGTTTCTCCTCCATCGAAATCAGACTACTTATCCGACTCCGCGTGGTTTCCGTAAACTTGGCCGATAAGCGATGCTACACGCAGTCCGCGTGGCGCGAACGTTTGCCTCTTATCGTCTTCGCTCAACTTTCTCGCTTGCGCGCGCGCAAGCAAGCATTACTATATACAGCTGACTCGTGGGCGCGAGACTCGGTGGGTGGATGTGAGCACGGTGTCGAGTACTTCGGAAAATGGTCGTTGAGCTTGGCGGAGTATTGTTGTTGTTAATGTGTGGGATTTCGGAAATTACTGTACTTTAAAAACGGCGCGCCTTTGGGTTTAATGCGATGAAAGTAAGAAATTGAAGTTTTTTTCTTTTTTTTTTTTTTTTTTTTCTAAGGTTTAGATTGAATTTGGGCTTAGAATTTTTAATGCATTTAATTTTGGCGTTGTTTTTCTTTTTTAAGCTGAATAAGAAGAAAAAAAATGTAGGATATTTTAAAATTTGAGAAAATTATTAATAGATTTTAAATAGATTAAGATTTACCAATAAAAAATTTAACTATTTTAAATGAATTTGTAATAATACACATTAATAACAAAATTTATTAAACGACGACGGCAATCAATGAAAACTCTCAATGCGTTGTTTAAAAAAAATGAGCATTATTAAAAATGGACAAACATAGGCGTACATCTTATCTCATTACAATTATCGCGCGGTACCTTCGACTCTCTCTCTCTCTCTCTCTCTTTCTCTTTAAGGCTTGAGCCGCCTACACTCTTGCGCATACATATAACGACTACACGCAGTTTGGGCGTATATGGGATCTCTTTATATCGCGGATATTATATATTGCTTCCAGTCATCGGCTCTTTCTTGTACCTTATGACGTAATCGTGTAGATTTGCTCGAGTTAAAAGCAAATGTTTTCGTGCCACCTGAGGAAGCGCCCGATGACCGATTGTTTCATTCACTCGCGCTCGTATACGCTCAATTGTGTGCGCGTTTATAAATACAGGTAGCCGATTAGCGCTTAAGATCGAGTATTTAATTATCTTGTTAGATTAACGCTTTTGAGGGAGATCTGTGAATGAGGAGTTTTGATTTTTAAAATGTTTACAAAAGTGGTTTATAAAATGGATAATCGAAAGCGCATGAAAATAATTGATGTTAGTTTTTTTTTTTATAATTAAACATGTTAACATATCTGTATTATTTTTATTGGTGAATATAATATTATTTTTTATATAATGTTTTAATATCGGAAATAGAACCGATTGTAATAAAATTACGAGGATCACTTTTATATATATAAATTTTTTTTTCGTCAATATTACAACTATTAAAATAAAAAGGACATACAAAAATTAGCGTTGCAATCAAACGATTTGTTTGCTCAATCGTCAGCGCCGCATTAAATAAAAACACGAAACGACTTTCAGGTCGAACGGGAAGGATAAGTAATTTCTCTCGAATAACACGTTTAACTTCCGCTATATAGATTCTCGACGAGAGAGCGAGCGAGAGAAAAAAAAAAAGTAAGTCGGTCAGCAAAGCTTAGAAAAAAAAAAAAAAAAAGTTATATTATCGCGCCGCGGTGGAGAGAGAGAGAGAGAGAGAGAGAGCAGCCGGTTCTCGCGATCGCGCGTCATTCTCGAGTAAAAAAAAAAAAAAAAAAAAAAAAAGAAAAAAAAACATGTTTACGACGACGCGCGAACGCTCTTACATCTACGCGTAAGAAGAAACCGAAGAAGAAATTAGCACGCGAACACAATCGTTGCATTGGGAGAAGTCAAGCCACCGCGGGGGGAAAAATATTCTCCGATGAAAGAAAGAAAGATTACAAAAATCGAAGTGACGATAATTGCCGCTGCGCGAGAATTACACCGGTATATAGATGTATATACACGAATCGTCTCAATATAATTACACCGCGACTGCGAGTCTGACGCGACTCATACACGATATAAAGAGAGAGAGAGAGAGAGAAAAACTCGCGGTGCAGGTGCAGTCTTGATTGACGCGGTGGCGCGAACGGATAACGGGAAAACGAGGCACGACCGGATGGCACGATCGTCGGGCAACGCGTGAGCCTCGACGATGATGTATGCATAATATGCCTCCAGCTGCTTGATGTTTTATTCCGAGCGTACGGAGCTTGGGTGTATAAAGTGTGAGTTGACGAAGGGGGAGGGGAGAGGAGGGAGAAGGAAGAGAGGAGAGAGAGAGAGAGAGAGAGAGAGAGAGAGCAACGGGGCTTTGAAATTTTTTGTTAATATTTTGATAATAATACTTTGATGGGATTTTGTTTGCTCCTGCATTCAAGTCGCGATAGACTAGAAATATTGGATTTAGATCGTTTTTTTTTGTAATCTCTTCGGTGTCCTTTCAAGACAAAGAGACAAGCGTGTTAAAACAAAAGAGAGACGAACTTAAAGAAGTACTAGGAAATCTTTATTATTGCGATAAATTTTTTTTTTTTTTTTTTAAATAAAATATTTAACAATACCATACTCGTTATAAATTTATTAATTTTGATCAACTCGCGTAACTATTATTTTAACTAGAATAAACTGTATTTTTATATGTATTATTAAGTCTATTCTTAGTAAAATTCATGTACAGCAGCGGACATTGAAACAATAGACTTTTCTAATACCAAATTTATAAACAAAAAAAAATAAATAAATAAATATAAAAGAAAAGTAAATAGATAAATAAATAAATGAGGTGTGTATATTTCGCGTGTACGCTAATTAACCGGATACTGCACATATAACTTCGCCCGTTTGATCATTGGGATTCCGCAAAAATAAAATAACATCACGTTTACACTAATTTAATGCGAAAACGAGAGCTAATTTGCAGCGCTGCTTCTTCTTTTATTTTTTTTTTTTTTTTTCTTTTATTTTTTTTATTTTTACTTTTTTCGTGTATTCTTGAGTATACCAGATATGTATGAATATATACATATATACACAGTTCTACAAGACGTGCAAGCTTTTATAACGGTGATTAAGAAGATAAGCGACGATGTAGATAAATGGTTCGTGACTTTTACTTAAATTGCATTTTAAATGCTTTTACAAATTATGGGACACAATAAAAATTGACTTAACAACAACTTATGAAGCGTTATTTAATTTTCTGTTTCGTTTATATAGGTACTTAAACTTGTGTGTTGTATTTGCATATGTAATATTTTCATAAAGTTTAAAATAAAAAAGAAAGCAGCCGCTCTTTGTAAAAAATAAATAGGGGAAATTTTGTTAAAAAAACAATGGTAATTTTGAACAACGCTATCGAATGTTTTTACAGTTAAATTAATGAATTTGATAATATGCAAGGCTATCGCGGATATTTTACAATCGGAAAATAATTTAAACTATACATATTTCAGGTATACACCGATATAGTTATTATGAATAATTCATTTCCGTTAAATATCGTCGATTGTGAATATTCAAGTGGGCGTTGGAATATTTCGGTCAGCGGTGATTTTTAATGCTATACTATTCCAAATTTCGAGAATAAAGTTTATTTCAAAACGTTTCATTGTGTAAGAGCAAATAAATAAAAGATATATAAAAATGAGAGGAGAAACATAAAGATGTAAATTATCGAAAAGAGCTTGGACAATGCTTCGATGAAAATTTTTAAATTATACGCTCGCTTATATTTAATTTCTCAATGTACATACTAGAGTAAATTATCTGAATAATATTTTTCTTTTAATATTAATGTTTTTAAAAGGAAATTTTTAAACATTAAAATTTCAATCAACCCCACATATATATTATACTTCATCAATTAAAAGTATAATAAATGTAAATATTAAAGATAAAACACTTAATATATAAATTCCAAAAACAAAAAAAGAAAAAAAAAAAGAAAAAAGCATAACGAATGCATTTGAGCGATCGTTCGTTATACTCGAAAGCTTTGTCATCGCTTAATGTGCATATCGATATACATTAATAGGCTTTTTATATAAACGAATATAAATAACGAGCAAAACAATCGATAAATGGTCAAAAATAAAAATCGTCGCGAAAAAAAAAATATTGACTAATGTAAAAATCTCATATCTTTGAATCATGAATACTTATAGTTTTGTTCACACCGAAAAAAAAAAAAATATGAATATATATCAACGGAGAATGACAAAGCACGAGTACGTCTACTTTTTATTTCACAATAACGCGCAGAATTTTAAAAATATTTCAAATATCTCTCTCTCTCTCTCTCTCTCTTTCTCTCTCAGTCTCCGTCTCTTACGTCTTCCGTTTAAATACAAGCCTATTATATACAGTGTACAGATTGATTTGACCACACATCGATCGGTTAGCCACACGAGGATACAAACGAGTATATCCAGAGTATTTGCAGATCTGGCGCAGGTGAATGAATCACCGAGGCTCTTTCTCACGCTTCGCTTTCGTCCCTTTTCTCTGTCCGTCGACCCTAACTATCTATTTATAAGACCATCGACTCTACGTGTGGCGTACGTACGGCGCGCGGAGCGAGCCCGTCGCTTTAGCTTTTCACCTACTACGACACTAAGCGCAACGGAAATTTCAGCGTTTAATCGCGCGCCTTTTATACGCCTAACTTATACCAATGTCCATTTATTTATTTCTCTCATCTCGCTCTTGCATCTTATTTTGTAGATATATATATGTATATATATACACTCTGATAGTTGCTACGTTTAACGTATCCGCGTTTACGCGATTTAAGACCGTTCCCCTTTGCCCAATGGATAATTTATATGTCTCGTAACGCATATCTTGTACGTTGTTAAGGTTGTTAAAATTTTATAATTTGTCTAAATTTTTCTTATTTTAGTTGGGAGTGCAAAATTTACGCGTTTAAAGCAAATCTTGACATGGAAAAATAGGTTGTTCGATAAGTTATAAAGATTTTTATTACAATTAAACAAAAAAAAAAAATCAATAATTATATCCTTGCTAAGTGATTAACGATAATTCTTCAAGGTGGTTGCAAAATCTACGAGACCTTTGAAATTATTAATTAACTTTGTTGAAATATAATAAAAAAAATTTTAATCGATAATTTTTTATAAACCAGTACCGATTATATATTACGAATTACAAAATACAATTTTGCGACGACGAAAATTATTATAGGCGCACTAGTTTGCGAAAACATTACATTATAAGAAAATATTAGCTTTGGTTACGGCATAACTGGTGCATGACGCTAATGAACCATTTTAAATTTAGAAAATACGGAAATGACACATTCTCGTATGGCGTGAAAAAAAAATTTTTTTTTTTTTTTATTTCATTTTATTTTTATAAAAACGTGCTACTTTTTACTGACAAATAAATCAATGATTTATTCCATGGAATTAATCGTCGTTAAAATTAAAAAAAAAAAACAACGTTTTCGTACTGTCGAAGTTAATTTATTTCATTTCTTTTTTTTTCTAGAATGAAAATTCCGTTATACGCTAATTCGGATTATAATTAAAATAATTAATTTCATAATCGCCCTCGATAATTAAAAAAAAAAAAAAAAAAAGAGAATTCTTGGAATTTAGAAAGATTCGTTTATCTCATGGTGTCTTTCTTTTTTCTTGGCAAGGATTAATCCACAATTCCAGTACTTTTAACTTGCAAAAATTACAGTAATCGTCTAAAAATATTCGAGATAAAGAGAAAGAGAGAACAGTGACATTTTCACATACACGGAGTAGTCAACTATATTTTCCTACCTTAACATTCAACCGGAGTTTCTGCATTTCTGCATGCGCGCATACACACACCCATTTTGTCTCTCCCCGACCCCTCGTTTTTCCTTGGTTCTCTTGTTTTTCTTTATTTTCCATGGGCATGGCACTGACTAGAGTTCGTTTTCATTCTCTCTTTTTCTCTCTCATCTCTCTTTTTCTCTCTCTCTCTCTGTCTCTCTTTCTCTCTTCTTTCTGTTCTTTTCGTTGCTTATACGCTAGCGCATGCTAAATCGGTAGCAAAACAAGTAAACGACGAGTAATTTTGACTCGGAGAGCTTTCGGTTTGCAAAATCTTGACGATGTTATATTATACACGGTTTTGAGGGTTTTGTATTTATGATAAAATTAAAACGTCATTTTTCTGTCTTTTTTTTCCTTTTTTTTTTTTTTTTTTGCAAAAACTTCACTAACGTGATAAATTTTAAATTTCTAATAATTAAAAGATGTTAATTAGCAAAGAAATTTTTGAATTTTAATAATATTTGATTATAAACTTTGTTTTCATTAGTAACAAATCTGTTCATCTACTGTAGTTGAAACCTATTCGAGTGTGAGATGTTGATATTTAATCAATAAATTCAAACTAGTTTCATAACATTATAATCTTATTGAGTTTATTCACATGCATAATTAATAATTGCCTATATTAAGAACTAATTTTACAAGTATTTATTGAAATAATTATGAATTATATTATAATAACTAAATAATTATTATCAATCTTAAATTAAAAAGATTCACTATAATTTCAATCGATTCATTATGATGATTACAAACTTAAGAAACAATTAAAAAATATATTTTCATTAAATATTATTAATTTATCAAGAATTTTACGTAAATAGAATAAATTATGAATTTTATAAATGTACGATTTAAAATTTTATAATTTCCCAAATAATTTTCAAAATATCACTTGTTTTAACAAGTTTAACTCCCAAAGTCCAAAAAAGAAAATAATTAAGGAATTTTATCTTCCATAACGGAGAAATTTTTGACATCTGAGAGAAAGGGTTATCGCAGTTCTCTTTTATTCTGTCTTTTCTGTTCTTTGATCTGCTTACTCTCGTAAATTTTCGGTCTGAAAATAAAACATCTGGAAAGTGAGGTTAGACCGTCGTTCTTTTCATCTGCTTATCTCCGGCAAGATCGTATTTTTCTTTGAGGAAATTTTAATGAAATAACGCTATCTCATTTATTACATTTCTCTCATGCTCTGTATATTATATCTTTATTGAATTAAATTCGTTACTAGCGAATTGTAAATAATTAAATATTTTCGGTAGTTATTTTATGATGGATATCATTTTGAAAATAATTTTAGAATTTTATAATTTTTATATTTATTTTAGTTTTATTTGATTAGGGATACATTCAAAAATATGTTGATCAAAATAATAACAATCTTATGATTTTTGCACTTATAACTTAAACTAAGTTTGATGAGTTTCGTTTAATGCGAATTATTTAGTCCTGACTAAAAATTGAAAGATAATAATAAAAAAAAAAAAAATTTTGGAAGTAAGTTAAATTTAAAAAAACGATGACTTTGAGCAAAATTAGATTTAATTTCAAATTAATAAAATCTTGACATCAATAAGTTGGAATAGGTTCATCCTACATAATGTTGAATTTTACATTACGAACCGCATAAATGTGTAATAACAAGCACTAATCATAAATTATTACAGCATTGCTAACATTATTCCAAGTATTACAAGTCACGCGTTGAATCCACACATACCAAAAAAAGAATAAAAAAAGAATAAAAAAATAAAAAAATAAAGAAACCTAACCCCAAAAAATTAAGAAACACAAGTATATAACCCGTTGAAAATACCCTTTTTTTTTATTTCCCGATCACCGTAGCGACGAAAATAAAAACAAATTGTACGTCAATGGTAAAACTCGTTGGCAAAAAAAAAAAAAGGCCGAAAGAAAGACGGCGAAAGTCTCTATCTCGGCGTTAAATTGAAATAGACATACACAGTGAGGGGAAAAGTAATCGAATTGCCGCGTCTGTTGCGGAAATTATCCTTGTAAATCACCGGGCAAAACGAACGAACGTTACGCTGATATTGCTTATACGTATCTATACGTATATACGGCATCATTCGTATGTATATATATAAAAGTATATAACCAAAGTGGCATATATATGTTATATATATCAGCTCGGCATTTTGATGCGGCGTCGGCGCACGTTCCTCGCATAACAATATCAAGCGGCAGCCGTTCTCCTTCTCCTTCTCCTTCGTCTTCTTGAGCGACGAGCAGCAGAGAGATAAGATCGCGTCTTTGTACTCGCCGATGTTCCACCTTGAAGAGACGCAGTTTAATTAGTTAATGCGCGAGGTACTAACTGTTTATTAAGAGCTTTCTATTGTCTCTCACGCTCTTTCTCTTTTACTCAGCCACGCTTAACCATAAAAACGTACATTCGAGCGGCTAACGATACAAGTTCACGCCGCCTGCGAGCGATCGTTCGAAATATATAACGCTCTTTATCAAGTATAATGCGCCACTTCATTAATTCTATTGAACGGCTCGCGTGTAATCCGATCGTTGTACCGGTGCACACATCGGTTTTTCTGTTTGTATACGATGAAAAAAAACGTTCCGTTTCTTTTCTTATTCAGATTAATTTATTGTGTGCTCGATTTTAAATCGTGAATTAGCTTGCCATTGTCTTTGTTGCAATAACTCGCGTGAATTTTCTATAGCGACACATCGCGCTGCGCGATATTCGCTTAATAAAAATGCCGATGGCGAAGAAAAAAAAAAATGGTTTATTTTTCAAAAATTTATCCTAATGGTAATTAATATAGACTTCGTACACTTACATGCGCATACCTTAATATTTCTTCCTCATCGTTAAATAATTCAAACGGCTATTAGAATAGATAGATCTGCAGATACTACTATTCGTACATAAACACGAGTCGTAAATTGACTCGAGATCACAATCGCATTTTAAATAGTGTAATAAATATATTAATTTTTAAGCGATTATAAAGCTGAATTGTATCAAAATAAAAATCCTCGTATTTATGGCTTTAATAATATTTTTTTTATACAAATTATAATAAATATCGATGAATAAGCTTTATTATTCTAATGTGATATGCTATCAAATTTACAGCTAAAATACCGCTTAATAATATAAGCGATAAAACCTCACTAAAATTTTATGAATTATGAGCTCTTAAAAGACAGAAGAAAAAAAAAAAAAAAAAATAGCAAACATTTGCACGTTTCTTGGAAGTTATACTGAAATCGTCATCACGGTATCGCTAACGAAACGATAAAATGCGACTTATTTAATTATCCGAAGACTCGAGAAAGGTCGAAAAACCATTCGATATCGGATAAAAATTTCGAGAGTCCCTTGCTTGATTCGTAACAACGTAAGCATTCAACGAAAAGCGAGGTTAATCAGTCAATTAAGGCGATGGACGCGCATTAAATATTGCACTTTATTAAACGCGCGGATGAGAAAAAAAAAAAAAAAAAAAAAAAAAAAAGAAAGAAAAGAAAAGAAAAAATTCAAGGCAGATAGTTCCCCCTTATTAACTCGATAAAATGTTCTCGCTTACTTACTTCGTTATCGCAGTCACCGAGCCTCGAGTGTCATTCAACTCGCAATTTCGTAATTTCGTTCTCTTCGGTATATACGCGCAGCGAGTGCAAAAGAGAAAGAGAAAAAGATAGAGCGAGAGCTAGCAAATTGACAATGAGAAACGGAAGTAAAGAAGAAAAAAGGAGACGCGAGGAGAAGCGTATATAAGCCGAATCGAGCTAACCTTCTAGCTTCGCGCTTTTGTTTTTTCGCTTCTTGCGCGATCATTACCGCGCGCAATGCTGCAATTTATGATACAGCGGTGAGAAAAAAAAAAAAGGAAGAAAAAAAAAAAGAATTCGTCGCTATATTATAGCTTCGCGCTCTTATCTCAATGCGTATGCGTTCCCATAAAACTTGCGAACTGTGGCTTAACATCATTTAAACTCACCCAAATTGTTTTGTTTCGTTTTTTATATATATATATATATATTTTTTTTTTTTCACAGATTCTGTTTTATTTTCTTTCCCAAAAATAACAAATATCGAATCGAAAAACGAAGATGTTCGATATCGAGAAACTTTGTATGCTCGCGTGAATGTATCGAGTGTTTGGTTATCTTTGTATTTCAGTATTAAGTTCTTGAATAAATTATTTTGATTATTGCAGTATCGAATATATGTTAAAGAGGTCGGTTTAGAAAAGCAATGAAATTGCGTATTACTGGATTTCAAATGTTGACATAATGTCCTTTTTTTTTCGCTAAGCAGAAAGAAATGAAACGCGATAATGCAAGAAAATCAATCAGAATTTTATCCAGTAATCTAACCTTATTATATTATTATCGATTTACGAAAATTAAAAAAAAACATAATTTATGAAGTTTATTGAACGATTCGTTTATATTTAAAAAAAATATTAAATAATTAGAATAAAAGTTTGACATTAAAATCGCGGTAAAATCTTACAAAAAAAATTGCTTTTTTATTTTTACGTCATTTTCCCGCTGGTTTCGATGACTATAATCAGGGTACCCCTTTTTTATTACAATCATAAAGCAATAAGTGTAAAGATATATAATCGAAAAAAAAAATATATATATATATATATATAT
The DNA here is from genome assembly GCA_949987625.1 of Chalcis sispes. Taxonomy (NCBI): domain Eukaryota; kingdom Metazoa; phylum Arthropoda; class Insecta; order Hymenoptera; family Chalcididae; genus Chalcis; species Chalcis sispes. The sequence goes on along the minus strand of OX465097.1, from coordinate 22,869,088 downwards.
ATGTATATACAATTTAAAAGTACGCGTAAAAAAAAATTCTTTACGCCTTATCCACTTTTTTCGATCTATAATTCAGAAAAATAATAAAAACTAAAGCATTTCGAAAAGTGCAACATTGTATCAAAATTACCGGTACTTATATAAATTTTTTTTCTTTTTCTCTCTCTCTCTCTCTTCTTTCCATCCTTTTTTACGACTCTTGTCGCTTGCTCGCTTTCTGTTTCTCGCGTCGTTTCAATATATATATATATATATATATATATATATATATATATATATATATATATATATATATATATATATATATATATATATAAATATATAAGTAGTTGAAACCATGAGACGCAATCTTCAATTTCCTATAAATTTACGCTTTTTGCCGTCCTTCGACACTTTGCGGTCGATTCTCGTTTTCTCTTTTCTTATAAAATAATTAACGGCGATGATAGGCTTGATGTAACGGTGATAAAATGAGCGACGGATGTTTGCTCTTGAAAATATAATATACCAGTTGCCTATAAGTATACTTACGGAGATTAAATGAAACTTTTTTATTTAATCTTTGGATTAAATTATAATGATACTTTGATAGGCGTTGTATAACACATTCTGATTTATCCTCGTTGTAATTGAAGGATAAGTTATGTAAACTTGTTATTACAAAATTTAAAATCTATAAGGTCGTATCGGTTAGCGCACAAGATTATATAGTTATCTCAAGTAGCTATACCGAACGGACAATGAAGTGCATATCTGATATCGTGCTTTTATCGATTGCTTTTGTTTAAACTTTCTCTCTCTTTCCAAATAGAAGCTGTCAAATCTATAGCGCTAAGATAACATTTATTAAAGACTTCGTTACGTTACGATTATAGCTAATAATAGAGTTATTAAAACGTAAAGTTTAATTTTCAATTTCAAGCGTATATATGGTATATTATAAGTAGCGTTAGATCCGTCGCTATTAGAACGAAATTTTTTATAATTTCAAAATGAAAAAATAAATTTCCATTTAAAATTTTTTCCGAAAAATGAATTTTCCGTCAAATATACGACGCGACGGTACATTAACGAAAAATATAATTCCCTTGAGAAGTCTCTCTCTTGCAAAAAATAAAAAAAAAAAAGAAAAATGAAACGCGAAAGTCACCACGTTGATATATTCAGTAACAGCAAAAAAACAAAAATAATAAACTGCTGACGCCCACGTGACATTTCGCTTCAATCATCTTCATCTTCCTCTCTCTCTCTCTCTCTCTCTCTTTCTCTCTCTCTCTCTCTCTCTCTCTTTTTCGCTTTTCCCTCTCGTGTCATATCGTCCAATAAGAGACTTCTAGACTCTAGAAAATCCATTCGAGAGAGTCGCGTGACGCGCTCTCATTAATACGTCCCTCCCGAATGTGAAACGCACTATACGATCCTTTTTCGGGGTGCGAGCGGTATATTCACCCGAAACGACGACGATTAATTTCAACGAGATACTCGAACTCGATCTCGCACTCCGTTTAATCTAACGTTTGATACTCGCTAAGATGTACGTTGCTCTCGCGGTCTGCTTTTGTCTCGCGCGCAATCGTTCCTTCGATTACTCCTTTTTTTTTTTTTATCTTCGCTCGGTCTCGTTGTCTTCTCCGCGGCTCGTGAATTTATCATCGGCGTTTGATCGGATGAGAATAAAGTGCGTTAGCGTAACGACTAACTGTATGGAGAAGGGAGAAGCGTTGTTTAAATCGCGATGAAAAATTTAATTCGCTTCGGAATGCGATACGAAGTCTCGTTAAAGCAAGCGAGAGTTCAACATTCTTATGCGTTGTTAATCGTATCGATCGTTTTATTATTTTCATTTTTAATTTAGCGTTTATTTATAGCTTGAATTTTAATTCGCGCTGATGATTTTGTTTATTTTTATTATAACCGAAGAAAAAAATGCAATTTGTACCATTTAGATAAGCGTCGTACAAATACAAACGTATAAACAATTATACGATTAGTAAACCGCAGTTACTTTTTGATATTCCACTGATTGACAAAGATTATTATTTTAATTATTTTTGATGAGTACAATTCTATTTGACTTTGATGATATCTAATTATATTATTGTCACACATATTATATTACGAGTCGTATAACACATTGTCATTTTTTTAATCTCACTATATTTTTATATTGTATTGAATATTATTTTATTGACAAATAAATGTATTAATTTAAATCATTTATTAAATTAATTTAATTAATAACATTAATCCATCATTATTTATTACATTCGCTTAGCTATTCTAGACATTATCTTATAAATTTTATTAATGTTATCCAGTTAATTTAAGTATCATCATTTCCTTCTCAATATTGACTTAACTAACCAAGGTATTTAAATAGATGGAAATTGAAATATATATTCGTCTAGTCTGCAACTATTTATCTCCATTATAGAACGATTTGAATATACGTAGAGAATCATCAATTTTAAACATAATCAAATAAAATCAAAGCTACCTTTTCCCCTTATATTTTTATTCGAAAAAATAAATAAATTTAAATCGAATGTAACTTTCTTGCAACAATGAAAATTCTGAATAGCGATTGTTTAAAAGCGAATCGTTGTACATAAAAACATCAACTAGCTAATCTAAATTGATTGTATTCGATTCGCGAGGATTTATTCTATTATTCATCTAATCCATCAATAATTCTTCGCGCCTTTATATTATTTTTCATTTCCCGGGCACAAATGCATTTCTCTCTCTCTCCCTCTTTCTCTCTCTCTCTCTCTCTGGGCGTAGTAGCGCTACCGCAAAGCCTATATACACGCTCGATTGAATTACGAGGGCAAAGCTCGCAAGAAATCGCGAGGCCGCTCAGGAAGTGTCTTTATTTCGGAGCGTTTTTTTCCAAGCCTTCGGTTCTCAGAAGGTAAAAGGAGAGAGAGAGAGACTTTTCTTCTGGTCGTCCTGTGAGCGCGAGGGCAACTCAAAGTCCTTGACTTCGGTGTTGGTGCGTTGTACAACATTTTCCGGACTATTTTCTCGATAAATGAGTTATGAGATTGAAGTTTTATGTGTTTGTGTGTGCGTGTGTGCGTGGAAGGTCGTATTAGAAAAAGCGAGTGATTGCTTTTCTCAAAAAAAAAAAAACAAAAAAAAAATGTATTGGAAGATTATTAGAGTTGAAAAGGGTCAAGAAGAAATATTGGAATAGAGTTATAATTACAGTGTGATCTTTAAGGTCCGTAATTAAAGTATAGCGGTTATTCATTTATCTGTTGTTGTTTTTTTTTTTTTTTTTTTTATCGCGTGAAAAAAAAAGTATTATTTATTGGTATGCAATGAAACGATAAAAACGATTATAAATTTTCACATCGATTTAAAATTCATCGCGAATGAAACGAGTAGTAAATCAATTATAATTTACAAAAAGCGCGAAACCGCATAAAAAGTGCACATTCACAAGCATAAATCAATCGAGGCTCGCGAACAATATTCTCGCGATATACAATGTAAACGGTCTTATATGTATATCCAAAAATAATTCCGCGCCGGCGTCAAGTTAATTCCGAATCGGTTCTCGTATAGTCTCGCGAACTCTCTTGCTCTTTATTCGCCGACTCTTCTCCCCCGCTTCCTTTTCCTTCTCTCCCCCGTCGCTTGCTTGGAAAAGGAAACAACAAAGTGAATGAGAGAGAGAGAGAGAGAGAAGAGCCGCGAGACTGTGCGTGATGCACGAAGATTGGGTTCATGCCGGGCATACCCGAGAAAGTAAGAAGCAAGGTGTGTGTGTATATAAGGTTTACGTGCGAATCCTATCGTGAAAAGTGAATCCCCTAGGCGCGTCGCGTGCTGCAATCTAATTCTCCTTCTTCTTCTTTTCCTATACCCATACACACACACACATACACACATACCGGCACCATCTTTCTTTCTCTTGTTAAAGCCCGGAGAATAATCCAACGAATTTCTCGGCCGAGAAAGCGTGTATATAGATTATATACGCATGAAAACAAAGACGGGAAACGGAACGCGTACGTCGTAGAAAGAGTTAACGACGGAAGTCGAGAGAGCAACTCGTGGATATAGAGGACTTTAAAAGGGTTGACTATGTATATGTGTATGTAACATATACGACGTCCAAGGGAAATGATAATTTACCGTCTGAAATGTTTCACCTTCGTATTCAACCTGTGTATACTATATATATATATATATAGTATATATATTTCTCTCGCGTGTATAGAGGATACCCATATCTATGTCTCTTTCTGTATCTTATCAAAATTTCATAGCTTTAATCCCAATTAGTGAAGATTATTTTGGTTAATGCTTTCTATATAGTACGTTGAATTTTTATGATTATTTCTTCTGGAATGGTTCTTTAATTAATGTCGAGTAGTGTTTCTAGTTGAAGCATTGCCAAATACAAATTGAAAATTCATGTTATGACTATTAATTAATTTTTATCATAGTATTAATAAATAAACATAACCTTTTACGTTAAATTAATAGATTAATACAAAATTTTAAATTATAAATATAAAAGCTTCGATATGAAACTTAAAATACAATGTATTTTGAATATATTGCGGCTTCAAGATGATAAAGATAAATACAAAAATTTCAATACATTTGCTCGATAAATTTAGCCACGTAATCATAATCAATACAAATCTTTAAGCAAAAGATAAAGATGTCATTGACCGATTTCGACAGAAACCCAAATTTCATGGATGTCCAGTAAATGAATAAATCATTGCTGGCATTACGCTAAGAATGAAAGTATATCTAAATTACCTTGAGGCATTTATTATATATGTAAAACTAGACCTTCTCTGCGTACAACTGGAACCGGAATACGAATAAAATATTAATTAACATCGGTTACATTGAGAAATTAATTAATTATATAAAAAAAAAAAAAACGTGTTTAAATAACGAAATTTTGACGCTCGTGAATCGATAAATATTTCGATGAATTACTTCAACTAATCTGTATATATAATAAGAATAAACGATTTTATTATTTTGACAAACGTCACTTTGCGAATAAAAATCGATATAGTCGATTATTAAAAAATTAAATATACTTGAGTGAAAATTTTTCCTGGAATAATAAAAGAAAAAAAAAAAGAATGCGTCTCGTCGCGTAGTTTTTCGCGTTGCTTCGTTTGAAAATAAAACGTCACACTATGTGTGTGCGAAGAGATCGCGTTGGGAAATCAAAAAAAAAAGAAAAAAAGAAAGGTAGAAGCGCAAAAAGAAAAAATATAGAGATAGAGTGCACATTTTATACATATATGTATATAAGCGAGGAGAATATTGCGGAAAAGAGTCGAGTAGAGGTAGACGTGGTATAGGGAAGACGAATAGAGAATATGGTCGATAACGTCGGGGATGTTTTACCATTTCTCTCTCTCTCTCTCTCTCACTCTTTCTCATTCGTTCTCTGATCGAACAACGCACCTTACTCTCGCGCTCGCTCCTCTTCTGCATAATTAGCCATGCTGAATATTCCTCGGCTCGGTATAAACCAGTTTCCACGTCGGAAACTGCTCTAGTACTCCGAAGCGAAGGAGGAGACGACCGATGAAAGGGCCGTGTTATGCCCTCTGTCTTTCTCTTTTATTCTTCTTCTTTTTTCCACTCGTCTACTATCTCTTCTTTCTTTCATTATTTCTTCTATACCAGACGCGTGTGTTTCGCGTCACTTTTATTTTTTCCCACTGCTTGATATACGTCTTTTTTTTCTTTCTTTCTTTTTTTCTTTCTTTTCTGTTTTTTTTTAGTTTAAATCTCGCGTATGTATTTTTTACGTAGATGTACGCGTATATACACTTCTACTACGCGACTACCAAATAACAGTTGGAATTCCGTGATTTATATTCAAGCGAGGAAAGAGAAAAATATTTGTAGCTTATAGTTGCAAAGAGGATGGCTTTTTTTCCCAGTATTTGGTATGCGATTGTGCAACCGTTGTGTTTTTATCTTTAACGACGAGTGAAAATTTTTCGCGTTGTTTTGACCGCGCTGCATTCACGTTATTTGAAAGTACTAGCCTTGTTTTTTTTTTTTTTTTTTTTTTCATAATTTATTATTAATTATTATTTTCTATTTAAAAATTCTACACTCTATTTAATTTTATTTCACAAATTTGATTATTTTAAACATAATACTTAGTTTGTTTTCCAATTATCTCATGATAAAATACTTAAAAATAATTTTCTTTTATTCGGTAAATAAATAAAAGACTATTTATTTTGATTTCGCATTAATATTTAGAAGAAAAAAAAAAGAGTAATATCAGCAGAAATAGAAAACTTTTTATAACCACTTTAAGTTGCATACAGTTTATAACGTTTATGCCGCAAATTATTCGCGAAGCGCATAAGCACCGGCACAAGAATTTCTCGTCAATTTAAACAACAAAAAAAAAAAAAAAAAAAAAAAAAAAAAATTAACCGAAAAGGATAATCTAAGTTGAGTTAACGAGTGAAACCATCGCCGAAGGCTCGGTAGAGTCGAGAGGAGTGCTAGATGGTTTTGCGATAACCTTGTCACAAACTTCACGCGGACGGAAATAAATAATAAAATATGACCTTGCACCGACTGCTGGGTAATTACCTGTAATGAAAAATTTATTCGAAACGAATGTCCATTACCATTGAATGGAACGTCTCCTATCGTTTACTATTTTTTTTTTTTTTTTCATTTTTTTTTTTTTTTGCTCAATGTGAAATAGAATAAAATTTTATTACAAAAGAATACGAGGTACATATACAGTTAAATAGTTAAGTTGATATACATCTTTCATTAACCGTGAAACAAAAGCTGCGTTGAACAGAAGCGTTCGTTAATTATTCGTTCTAATTTAATTAAATCATTCTGCGAAAGAATGACAGTCTCTTTTTTTTTTGTCGGAATCGCGATTGTTATAGCGGTTTATGCGATTAGACGTTAATTAAATCTTAAACTAAAACGCGTTAACTTTTTTTTATACATTGATTTGAAGTTGGGTATAATAAACCGCACTTATGCTTTTTTTTTTTTTTTTTTGTTTATCGATGTACAGTTAGCTTATAAAATAATTATAATTTATAATCGAAATATTTTCATGCTATAATTTACGAGGGTAATAATTATTCATATTTACGTCACCGATTAACATCTTATTCGAGAAAATGGTTCGTATTACTTTTAAATAAAATGAATTGATAAAGTTTTTTTTTTCTTCGCAGTATTAATTTCACTTACTTTAACCGTAAATCTCTATAATTTACTTTAATTTTTCCTTTATTATAGAAGATTAAACTCGTTATTCCGTTGAAAAAATTAATTTCAAAGAACTCAAATTACTCCGCAATTTCAATTCGTTCTTGGAACGAGATCCAAAAACTTCCCTTTCGATAAATTTATACTCGCTAAAGGTTGTAAAACTTTATTATCAAAATGCAAAATCTTCGCAACAATCGTCTAAAACCCGACAGCTATATACCGGATAAAAGGAAAAAGAAAGAAAAGAACGTTCACGCGCACACGTACACGTGTACATATTAACATTCCATATTGGAACACAAAACAAACACGTCGCATTCGCGTTTTATACACATACACATGCATACATGTATAAACTCACGAAGACGTCGTATCACGCGAGCGCGTTGCTCTCTCCCTCGAAGGTGTATATACGCATATAGAGAAGCACAGTGACACAGGAAGGATGTCCTGGCAATGTATCGTGACCGTTCGCTTCTCTCTCTCTCTCTCTCTCTCTCTCGTTGTTTGCGCTGAATATTTACGGTCGCGCGCGAGCGCATCAATTACCGTTTTGGCGCATACCTTTCGGTGCGATCGCGATTCTCGTGTACATTCACGCCGGTCGCTCGTTCGTTATATAATTGCAAATTTGCGCCGCTGAGCGATACGTCGATACACCCGTCGAAGCGAAGAAAGTGCGGGTAATTTACTCTTTAATCGGCCGGCTGCGAGCTTTGCTGTTATTTTTTTTTTTTTTTTTTTTTTTTTTTTTTCTTGTTCTCTTATCTATTTTTGTATATTTTTTTCCTCTTTTCCTGCTTTCTTACACACCGATGCGCGCGACTTTTTTTTTCCGCGCATACGGGCGATGCGGATGTCCGAAAAGCGTGAAATAATATCGCTCGAGCGCGAGTTTGCGCGGCCGCATTTCCGTTCGACGACATTGTTGCGCGACGTTATTCGTTTTAATTTTCTACCTGCGCCAAATGTATTCCCGATAAATGCGCGCTGGTATATAATATTTTACGACAATGTTGTTCGTTTTGATTGAAATTGTAAAAATAAACATTCGCGTACGTATGAACATGTATACGTACACGTAATTCGTTGTTATTGTATGTTTTTGCTACGACTATAATTATAAGTAAAAATTATGAGTAACAAAAAACAAAGACGATAAAGATTATTTATCCACTTAAAGCTATCTATTTATATGATGTTGATTAATTGTTCAAATTATTTCTATTTATTAATTTACATTTTATAATTCACATCGTAAATTTAAAATTCTCGATCGATTGTTTTTATAATTAGTTTAGTTATTGAGTTTCTCAACCCAAAAGTATAACCCACTATAACGCAAATGTAAATATTTATCCTTCCAGTAATTAAATAATGGGACTATGAGTAATTTCTTAATTGAATCCATTCTTTCAAAAGTGAAACAAAGGTATACATATACGCGTCACCCCATAGGTCATATTTATACGCATATCCAACATAAAGCATCCGCGTCCCTCGTGCGACTTCCCGTTGGCACAAACCGCACGCGTTATAAGCCCTCTCACCTTAAAAGAAAGAAAGAAAGAAAAAAAAAGGAGAGAAATAAAGAGAAAAAAGACGGCATACTTGTGCACGTGCGCGTGCAAAGGGAGAAAGAGAGAGAGAGAGAGAGAGAGAGAGCACACAAAGCAAATTGAAAATCATCGAAGGCAGCGCGCATTAGTCTTCGAAAGCACCCAATTAAAAGTCGTGCTCGCATGCGCACTTGTATATACACGTATACGCACATATATTGGCGCGAAGAGACACGTAGGCCGGAAGCGCGCGGTCGCATTGGTCATTCGGTGATGTGTGTATGTGTGTATGTGTGCGTGTGCGTGTGGTTTGAGTGCAACGCATGTGTGCCGGGATATGTGTAACGCATATATAGAAAAAAAACGGGACAAGCGAAGATGCAACGGAAGAGTAAGAGAGAGAGAGAGAGAAAGAGAGAAAACGGAAGGGGCAGGTTATGCGAGGAGGCGAATGTCCTCCGCCGGTGTTGCTTCGTCGTCGTCGTCGGTCTTTATTCCGTTTCGGTCTTGTTTGACTTCTCTTATGTGTACGTGTATTCGTCGCGACGACGATGTGCATGTCTGATGTGCAACGCCGTTAAGAGAACTTCGTTCCGCAGGCTGCAATTTACTTATTCTACGTTTTTGTTCTTTTTTCTTCTTATTTTTTCGTTACGTTTAAAAGAAAATTAAAATGTTTCCATAGTAAATTTAAACTTTACAGTTTTTTTTTTTTTTTAAATCTGTTGCGAGTTTTGTTCAAAATTTGCTTTGGTTAATCGAAACGAACTAAAATGAAAGTAAATGTAAAAAAAAAAAAAAAAATAAATCGTAGAAGAAATTAGTAATTAAAAAAAAAATTGAAAGAGAACTTCATAAATAATTACAAAAGCAATAAAAATCGTTTTCAGTTCTCGATTTGATTCAAATTTTAAACACTTGCATAAAGCACGCGCGCAGAGAGAACGCAAAGTCAATCGAGCATAAACTCCGGCTATCGAAAACCGTTCAAAAAAAGGCAGCCCTCGATAGCTCGTAGTTTCACCAACACACACGCGCACATCTTCCCTTTCCCCGTTTTTATCTCCTCATTAACATATTCCAAGTACATACACCAGCGTAAGAGAAAGAGAGTTTCATTGTGTTCCGTGTTATATCCAGCGTTCATCGATCATAAAATTCAGAGATTCATTGTCCTTCGCTGTTTCTCTCTTTGCCCGCTTCGGTGCACGAATTTCACCGCTTCTCTTTATTAAATACGCTCGTTTTGTTTCTGCTCTTTTCGCTATAACTTTCCTTCCCCTCATCTTTTCATGTGCACACACGCGCGCACACGCGTGAACAACTCTCTTCTTCTGCTTTCTCTCTCTCTTCTCTTTATCGTCGTATCTCATACTATATACAGCCTGGATTTCGCCCAGTTACCCGGTAGCCCTCCTCGATGCTCTCTCCACACCGTGCAGTTCTCGATTACATCTCCTCTCTCTTCAACGTGGAGAGATTGCCGAGTCGGCTTTTGCTCCCCTTTCTCCCCTCTTTATCGCACATGTGGCTGTGTGTACACGTATACAGAATAGCGTATACTCATATTCGGGACATTAGGCATCGAGCTAGGGATGCGAACGAGTATAATGTGGGCAATTTTTTCTCCTCTTCTTTTCTTTTCTTTTCTTTTTTTTATTTTATCTTCAAACTTGGAACTTTCAACGACGTACTCGTTAACTGTGGGAGCGCACTCGAAAAATTGAATGCTTGATCTATTTTATTCCCGGAGAGATTTTTCTTTAAAAAGTTTTAATGAATTTTTCAGTTTGAGCTGAACATTTACAAATTTAATGATGATGAAAATTGATAAATTTTGTAACTACAAAATAGTAATGATATAGAAAATGAATTATCGTATTGATCATAACATTAATTATGCAATACTTCTTTAAATTAGAATACTTACATTTTTCTTACGCTCTCTCTCTCTCTCTCTCTCTCTCTCTCTCTCTCTCTCTCTTTCTCTCATCAAAGCTTATAACCAACGACATTACAAAACAAAGAGTCTTATTTTCAAAACTACGAGTCTTAAATTCACAGAAAATAAAAAATGTCAAAAGATTCCTCTTCAAACAATGAACGGATAATTCCCATTTCTGAAGGTATAATATCCCCGTCTGAGCTTGTCGCCATACTTGGCGGCTTATGAGGTAGAACGAGAGCAGTAAACATCATCAAAAGCTTGCATTGAGCTAATAAAGAAGAGACGAAGAGAAATGACACTTAGATCTAAAACTGCATGAAATACTTGCAACATGAAAAAAATATGATTAAAGATGAAACGAAAAAAATTAAAAATAATGTTATTAACTTTGTTTGAAGTTATAAAAAAATTTGAAATAATAGAAGTACAAATAAATTTATTTTATACTTTAAAAGTAAACGTTAAAAGATAATAATTTGAAGCATTAAATGTTTTGCAATTATTCCTTCAGAATAAAACTACGATTTCATTAGCACAATTTAAAAATTTTATAAACTGCAAAATAGTTCGTTAAATTGCATACATTCGCTTGAAAGGCATAATTAAAAATTAGTGCAATTAGTATGAAAGCTTAATTTTTTTAACGAGTCTGACCAAATCGCCTTTTACTACTTTAAGTACAGCAATATTTTTACGTTGGATTTTAAATTATTATAATTTACTTAAAAATCTAATTTCTTTAGGTAATTAAATTACAAAATCTTTGTAGTTCAAATACATTTTCATCATAATAAATGAGAACAAGCCTTTAAATTTAATTTTGCTGCATTAATTAAAACAAACGGAATTTCTTTTAGATTGAAAAAAAAAAAAAAAAAAAAATTAATTATTAGCTACAGTAATAGTTTGTTTCTTTCAATTTAAGTCAAACAGTAATCGTTAAACCACAATATCATAGCTTCCTAACTCTAAGCATCCCTCATCTTACGAATACCAAACCGTAAATACTTTATAAAGTACAACTAACACGAGGCATTCTCTCGTCATTTCGAGCCCTAATGCACATTAAGCAACGACGACGATGACGACTACGACGCGGTATAGCACGACCGAGAACGAATCCCACATCACGAATTCAGCGATCGATCCAAATATTTGTCCGAATTCAGCCCCGCCAGAGCGTCGGCACATGCGGCACACGCGCGTACACACGGAGGAGTCGACGTACAAGCCTCTCTCCCCCTTCGGGGACATCGAATCCACTACGGTACCATCCCGTATTCTAACCCATACACACATACGCACACGCACACACACGCGCGCACACGTACACGCTAACGTACACAAGAAGCGAGATATACAGCGAGATGAGCGTATAGGGAGTCTGGTATGGTAGGGATGGCAAAAGGACTATGTCGCGGGGAACAGAGAGAGAGAGAGAGAAAGAGAGAGAGAGAGAGAGAGATCGAGTCGGTGCGGCTGCCGCACCCAGCGCAGGCGTCGGCCTCACCCTCATAAGCGCAGAGCGGCAAGGCAACCCCCCGAGTCGGAGGGCGCTTTCCGCGCACGCTCCGGTGTTGCCAGGTGCCCCGTTCGCTGCCTCCTGCGGACACCTATCTCTCTGCGGGAGTATTGGAAGTAAGAGAGAGAAAGAAGCTAGCTGCCGGCCGGTCGCTACTCGCTCTTTACTCCTGTACCCGGTAGTCCGTCCACGTCGTTCCGCGAACGCGCACCGCGCAACTCCCTTTTTCACTTTTTACATATATATGTATATATATATATATATACCGTACATCTATGTATATATATATATATAAATATTTCTGACGCGTATATATATATCTATACACATAATCCGTCGTTTTCTACGTAAGTTATCAATCCGTTCCCTCGCCTTTTCAATCTCACTCTCTTGCTGCTGCCGAATACGTAACCTTTCCTCTACGCACACACGTATATGCACGGCCGGGCATCCGAACCCTACACGATTGCAGATGTGGGATGGAGAGTGTATGCGAGAAGTCGCAAGTTACGACTTTTCGTTCTCCCAGCCTGTAAACTCTTTGGGCTTTCTCGTTAACCCCTTCTTCGATACTTTTGTAACAGCTACAATTCGCTTATTCTTTGTCTCTCTCTTTCTCTCTTTTTCTCTCTCTCTCCAAGCCTGGAGGGCCGGTTACCTCTATTCTTCCTCTCATTCCCGGCCTTCTTTTAAAGCCGAAGACTCGAGAGAGCGGAAATAAGGGTTGGGGTGATCGCGCTTTCAAGGCTGCGAGTTGGCAAAGTGGTAGGCAGAGTAAAAGCGAGGGAGAGAGAGAGAGCAAGAGTAAGAGTGATAAAAAAAAGAAGTTGGGGAGAAAAAAAGAGTGTACGAGTGCTCAAGTTTGCAGTGCCGGCGGCAGGCAGAAAGACAGATAAAAAAAGAGGGACTGGAATAGAGAGTGGAAAAAGCCAGAAAGTTGAGTGAACTCGGTGAAATTGAAGGTTGCCGTGAGTGAAATCTACCACCAGCCTTGTCTCTTCACCATTTCTTTTGCAGCTCAAATGTTTTCTATTCTCTACGGAGCCACGTGCGACGATATCGGTGTCCCGCGAATCTCTTAGGCTGTACGCGAACAAACTCGAAACTTGTAATAATCGTAAATTTGGAAATCACCGAGCGTATGTTTGCGCGTATGTGCGACTGCATGTGCGTCCTTATAACTACGTGATAGGATGTGCAGGAAGAGACTTTGAATTCCATGAATAGCGGTAACGGCGGCATTATAACACCACCGCGTGAATCTTCTTTCCTTCTCTCTTTACCTTTGCAGTATATCGAGAGTGTGCGAAAGAGAGAGAGAGAGAGAGAGAGAGAGAGAGAGAGAGAGGGGGAAAGAGAGAGAGAGAGAGAGAGAGAGAGGGGGAAAGAGAGAGAGAGAGAGAGAAATTATATATAGCGTCTGGTTTTTCTTTGGCTTTTAGATAGAAGAGACGCGTGCCTTCCGTAGGAGAGACAAGCAGTACCAGGAGAATCAAGGAGTGGTTCAACGAACCGTGGCTTTGCTTTAAAAAAAAAAAAAAAAAAAAAAATGGCGGACTCGAAATAAACGCGCGAGTGGTGCGCTTGTGTTTTTCCGGCGTAGGTGGGAAGCAAAATTTTCTCACTGCAAACGCCGACAAAAGCGAGACGTAGAAAGAACGAGCCAATCGATCCTCTACTGTTGCCAGTACTAAAACGCTGACCATCAAACTATCTACGTTACGTTTATTCTCAAAAGAAGAAGAAAAAAAACGGATTTCGATAGTCGAAGCCAACTTCTTTTTTTTATTCTACACGTATACGCGTTTGTGACCCGATCAAGTCCGTCGAACGACGTTTTTTATTTGGTCAAGAGCACCCAGGCGAAGAAGACATTACAAGCATCTATGTGCCGGAAGTGGAAAGCAGTGACCTGTAAATGAGGAGGTAGTCATTCGGTGTAAAAATTATTGTCATCAATTGTTTTATATGCCTTTAGATTCTATTTTTAGACGTGATGTTCAAAGTTGCATAAGATTTTTTATGAATATTCAAGATCTTTTGAATTGTTCGGAATCTTTCATTGTTTTAAATTTTTTAAAATCATTGATAAAGTTATTCAAGAGTTAATTATTATTGATGAGAAGAATTATCCGTATTAAAATAGTTTAAGTTAATTCAATTTCATCATTTTTATTGTTATTTTGTTAATCAATGAACAGTCAAACATTATATTTAATTTACATTTTCAATCGTGATATTAATTATTTTTTCATAAAAATAAGTAATCAAAATTAATAAAGTTCGATAAGTACAGTTTACTATAAAAAGTCAATTAAAAAGAAAAAATAAATGAATGACATAAGATTTTAACAACGATGATAATCTCCTTTAAAAAGTGTTCAGTGATCATCCGCGAATGAAGTGGTATTTAGGATGATGGTGGAGCGCGTCGAGGGTCACCTCTTCATGTACCGTCGACCTGTTTACAGGGTATTCCAGTACCTCGAAACCGAGTAAGTAACGACATATATAATTCTCCATATTCTTGAATCATACCGCGCGTTCACGGAACTTTAAACTTTCGTTGTCGCGTTCCAAAACTCCGCTATAGTATTGTGATAGTTGTCCCTATCATCGGATCAAACATGCAAATTTCTACGGCAAACGTGTTTCGTCGATAGCGATGGTGGCCCCGCGGTTTCCATGGTGAACGTTTTCGTCCGCCCCATCGAATTTCGATCGGTCTGCGGAATAACATGGACGCGCCGCTGTGATAATTTTCCTATTTAAACTTCAAGTTTTGTCCGTTTAAATTATTGCGCACACGGTTATTGAATTTTACCTGGTAACATAACTTTGCTTTTGAGAATACGTTTCTCGTCGTGAAGCTCAAAATTTTTGTCGTTAGCACGATAAAATTTGCAATTTTTGATTCGATAACGATACAATTTTATTATTAAATTCTCTCAATTAATAAGATATTTTCATTCTTGTTTAAACACTTCATTCAATATGACAAAATTTTAGTTTATAGGAATTACCTTTAATTAAAATTTTTGCAAAAGGAATTATTAATGTTCATTAATTTATAAATTATTTTGATTATCATTGTCAATTGATGGTTTACTATTTGTCATTTTCCGTCTAATCCATGGAACATTATTCATGATATTAACGTATTTCCATTCCACCCAATTTTGTACGTCATCGCACGTATAAGCAATTAATGCAACCTGAAATTTTACGAATAAATGAACTTTTTTTATATCATATTGTTTAAAAATATTACACTTTACTAAATTGCTTCTTACTAAAACATTCTTTGTTGTGATTACCGGGGAACCTAAAGGTGGACAATAAACGTTCTTTCTTAATACGATATTTTCAGAGTCTTCATCTGATTGTTTCTCTTTATTCTTCAGATTGATTATAAAAATATTATTATTAATTTCTGTTGTATTGACTAATTACACAATATATTAAATCTATAGTTACCTCTTGTTCATTTTTCTTATCACTTTTATCAGCTGCATTGTCTTTGGTTTCCTCTTCTTTATTTACCTGATTTTCTTTACCAGCATTATCATCTGCAACATCGGATTTTGATTTCTTTTGGGCATTCTCAGATGATGTAATATCCATTTTATTCAAGGCTAATTTTAATATTTCTTTTCCTACTGAATCTTGAATTTTTTCATCATTCTTTGGAGTGTTTTCACTCAAAATATTTTTGAAAAATGGAATTACATTGTCTACATTTGCAACGTGCTGAGTCATAGTTTCTAACATTTTTGTCAACATATTACTCATTGAATTTTTCACAAAATTAGATAGTTTTTCTTTATTCTCTTCACTGACGGTCCCGTCTGAAATTTCTTTGTTCACCGATTTCCAATTTAACTTCCTATCTTTGTTCGAATCTGCTGCTTCAAAATCACGATATATTAAAATTAATTAACATAATTTTTATTGATTTTTCAAAACAATCAAAAGTCTATTGGAAATATTAATTTTCTACTCCATTTAATAAGTGTAACTTACTCTCTTCTGCCTTTGCTCCATCTTCTGCTTTTGCTGCATCTTCTACGTTCTCCATATCTGCAGTGAGTAAAATAAACTGTTATTCAAGTGCTGACGTGCAATGTCAATGACAATTTCTTTTTTTTTTTTTTATCTCTTATTTTACCTGTATCTCTTAATGACGCGAAAAAATTATCTTTTTCCATTTTATTTTTCGAATTTTTTTCTTTTAACTTTTCTGCCATATCTTTAGTGAAAAATTGGGGAATTGGTGCTCTACCAGGTTTTCTAACTTTTCTAATTGATAAATTATTCGTGGAAAATTGTTGATTCTCTGAATCTGTATTATCTTCAAAATTGTTATATTCATTTTCCAAAGACGATTTCTTCGAATTATCTACTTCATTTTCTTTTTCATTATGCGTTACCGATGGCAAATGTTTTATTTCCATCATTTGAATAAATTGATGATTCTGCGATATATATATATAATAAGTTTAAAATAATACTTTGTGAATAATTAATAATTGTATTAGAAAATTTTAATATGCCCTACCGTGGAGTCTTCGATAACTGTTGAAAGCTTACATCTATTTGGACAGCACATGTGAGCAACATCGCTGAATTTATTACGTGGTAGTTTTGGAATAGCTAACGATCGTCGTGGAATTCTAATTAATCCAATAAATTGAATCAAAAAGTAAAGCATTAATTTAAAAATAACCATAACGGAAAAAGTATTAATTTTTTTTATATAAAAAAATATGCAAATTTTTAATTTAAAAAAATTATAATAAAGAATATCTTATTTATGCAGTTTTATTTTAAATTGAATTTCTTACGAGCACTCTAGGACTAAAACAGCAACATTGTTTGTTGCATGCTGCTTCGAATTAGGATCGGGTTCGTAACGTGGATGCATCGCGTAGCTTGCAATCTTGATAACGTAACTGTTCTTCTCTAATGCCCCAATCAACACAGCGAGCTCCCCGTCGATGTGATGTCTGTAAAGGGAAAGGAATATCGCTTTACAGATGTTGTTATAAATCGAGTAAAAGGAATCAACGATATCCGTGGTTATTCGTAAAAAAAGCAAAATGACTTTGATTACTTACTCGTAGATATCCGCGCGATTCATGCACGAGGCCGATGTTAAAACGTGATTCTTATTTAATATTACTCCGCTGCACATGAAATACCTTGTCTCTCTGTAGATATCGTGTTATTGGTTACTTTGACGTTTAATGGCCGGGCGTTAAATAAAAACTTTATGTTAATGAACAGTACGTATGATTTTAATGCGTGTTCATTTATTACGAAATTTATATATGGCGCTCGTTAAATTTTAAAGTTAAAAATTAATCTCGAATTACATTTTTGTTTTAAATTGTACAATAATTTTTCTTTAATTATAGTTTTAGATGTAAGGGCATTGAAAATTTAAAAAAAAAAAAAAAAAAAAAAAAAAAATAGACAAAACAAAAATAGAAATAAAGAATATTATCAAATGAAAGAATTTATTTGAAAACATTTTTTTAATAATAAATAAATAAAAAATAATAATAAATAAAAAAATCAAAGTAAAACTACATGGTCTTTACTGCGACTTTGCTTCATTGATCACGCCATAGTAATAACACTCAACTTACGTGTTTTTCTCGGCAGCAGTTCCGCACATCCTAGGTACATCCTCATCTTTTACAATAAATGCATGCATCTTCAAAAAATTATCGGAACTGTTAATGGTGTCCCCTTGGATCCACGGCTCTGTCGACCTCTTGCTTCTTCTCAATTCAACGCCCGTTATCTTGCTGTTCGACGTCTTTGGCATTTCTTTCCTGGATTTTTTTTTCTCCCGATGTTTTTTCTTCATCTTCTTTTTCGTCTTCTTCTTCCATATAAAGTCATCGGGTGTGAAGAAGGTTGCGCGTCCTCCAATTAAATCATCGGCTTCGATATCGGCCGCCTTGTAAACAGATGTAGTCAAGGTATTCAAAGCCGATGCTACCACCTCCGAGCGGAAATCACGTCCTCTGGCGGAAGCGTTTCCGAGGTTCGTCGTTACGCTCGCTTCGGACGCGCCTCCTGCAGTTGTCAATCTTGAACCTATTTCTCCAATAATCAAGCAATATAAGACGACGGGCAATGATAACAACATCGTCGATACGATTATTTTTTTGCTTTCATAAAATTCTAATTGTTGAATATTCTATTTTTTGAGAGAATGAGTAAAGAATGATAGAAGTGAGTGTCAAAGACCTCGCGGAGAATTAAAGAGGAGCTGCATCGTTGCCGACGTAAAGTGCCTAAACGTCTTCGTGGTTTGTAAGCGAATTCCGTCTCTCCCTTCTCCTTCTTCCATTCTGTTCTCGACACGCTCAATCAAGATCGTCTAATCGGTCGATCGTTAAATTGCGTTTGCTTGCCTCAAAGAAAATTCGATTTCTCGTGTATTTCCAGCTCGAAAATACACTTTTTTTTTTTTTTTTTTTTCTTTTTTTTTTACAAAGCTTTGTTTTTTCGATTGAGTAAGTTTTGTTGACATTTTAGAATGTATGATTAATCGCATGATTTAAACTCGAAAAGTCGATGTTTATAAAACGGATTTCAGTGACATTACTAATGCTAATCTAAAATGCTACTAATGATCAATTTTTTCATTTTTTAAAACAGCTTTATAAAAAAAAAAAAAGAAAGAAAAAAAAAAGAAAGAAAAAAAAAAACAATTTCTAAAAATTTATCATATATTATCAGTTATGCTCAATAAAAATCTTTACTTGATTGAATTTTTTTTATTCTTAAGAAATTTACAACATTTTTTGTGTCATTTTCAATTTTTTTTTTTTTTTTTTTTTTTTTTTTTTTTTTTTTTTTATTCAATATTCATTGTTTTTACATTGTTTTATAATAAAAGCTCAAAAATACTCAACATTTTCAAATAATAACAAATTTAATTGTTTTCATCGAGATTTTTTACTGTTAAAACAGAAAATTGATTATATCGTAAAATCTTACGTGTAAAAAAAATTATAATAATTTAATAAATTTTCCAATATTTTATAAAGGTTTATATTGAAATTGAGGATTTTCATCCAAAAACTTTTTATAAAGAAGAGCATATTCTTCGGGAACGATTGATTTGTCGTTTTTGTTATTATTAATAAGTAATTCTAAATCGAGCTTTTTATCGTCTTTAAAATCTTTGGGTTCTATGTTTTCTTGTAATTTAAAATGTTTTAAATCGATAGCCTTTACTTCTCGATAATTAGTATAATATTCTCCCGAGTAATCACTCGTTTTCCATCTGTTTTCCTCTGGATTTCGTGAATTATATTTATTATAATTTGCTACCGATATCCTTACAACTGGATCTGTCAAACTGGAATTTTCCTCGTCATTATGAACTGGAAGATCATTGGTGCGAATGTCTTCGTCTTCGAATTGATAATTTTTATACAACGCTCTAATTGCATCGTTAAAATCGGTCGATAAATGGCTTTTAACAGCAGGTTTCGTGTCATTTTTCGAGCACTTTGGTGTTTCGATACCAGGTATGTTTAATTCGTCCGTTCTAGTAATAGTTGTAGGCAAATCTTTGTTGCAATTGCCTTTGTTCTTGCAACCATAGTCGATGAAGTAATTGTAAATGCAGGTACTGCAAGTTTCCATCGGCAATGACTTGATTTTTTGAAAATCGTCCGATTTGCCTAAAACTTGATTTATCCAGTCGCGGTTATCGAAGAGATCGGTGTACAGCCACGACGTCGCGGGTTGCCTGTCGTCGCACGACACCGCCACCAAGCCAGCCTGAAATTGTTTCGTAATTATATTTTCCATATGGTATTTATGAAAATGTATATTAAAAAAGTTTTTTTTTTTTTTTTTTTTTTATTCTCGTTACTTGAGTAGCACTCGACATTACGGCAGCTCCGGTTTGCGCACATCCTTTCAAACCGTCGCTCGATCGAATGGACAATTTTTTAATTGACCGATCATTGTTAATTACTGAATTCATCGGAAAACTATGGATATCTTCCATTCTATTTTGAATGCCTGTTAATATATTTTATTATTTTTATTTCAAAATAAATTTTTCATCGGGAGAAATTATTTAATTTCTTATAAGCTAAAGGAATTTTTCTTTTTTTAGTTTTAAATAATCTTTTTAAATAATTTATCAATTAAAATTAAGCGAAATATTAAAATGCATTTACTTCGGACTATTCCGGACGATTTTTCATCGATGTTACTCGAACTTTCATTATTAACTTTTTCCAATATTTCAAAAACTTCAGTTGTGAATTCATTCTTATCGACTAGTAAAACTTTTTCAGTTTCATCAATATTGAACGCAACTTTGTTTGCCGTTTGATTCAAATTTTCAGTCTTATCGGTCTTGTCGCGTTTGTCTCTTGGCGACATTGTATTTTTTGCATTAATTTGATACATTTCATAAGAAACCTAAAATAATTATGATTTTAAAAAAATTATTTTGTTATTCATTTTTTTAAAATAACTATCTTTTATTGTTTGTCAAATTATATATTATCATTTATTTATGATTTCAAAGCTAAAAAAAAATAGTAAAAAAAAATAGATAACAAGAATTTAATCATCAATTTAATCTTACCATATCAGTCCTTTTAATAATTGTAACAATACAATTGTCGTCTTGACATGTATCACCTATTGGTTCAGTGGGAAGTTTTATCACTTTTAAATTATTTTTTGTAATTCTGTAAATATTTATATAATATTTTTAAAATGACAAGGAAATTCGATAGTAACGTTTGATGATAAAAATCTGAAGTTTTATATATTCATTAAAGTTTTAATATTTTAATTAAGTAACTAATAAGTAAATTAAAGTTTATTATTGTCATCCTAATATCAATAAAGATAAATTTAATTTTATGTTTTTTTAGTATTTTGAATATTTTGTTAAAATTAAAAAAATTAAAATCAACATATTACAAAATAAACATTCTAAGTTTACTCGTACGTCCGTTTTTTTTTTTAAATTACATCAAGGTAAGATGTGTTTGCTAATTAATAATTGTTATTAAAATAAAAAATGTTAGTTATATTATGATAATTTACTTATTGCTTAATAAGCAGAGTGCAATTGTGCTGCTTGGTTCATTTTAATTTTTTTGTAGATGTAATTTAAATAATTGGCTATAACATTGCGCAGTAGACGTTTTTTTTTTTTTTTTGTCATTATTCATTCGTTTATAATTTTGAAGATATTTATTAATGAGTTTTTTATAGCCTCAAAATTTATTTTATCTAAATATACGATGATATAATTAGAAAGCATTTATAATTGCATTAAATTCATAATATCATGTTTTGCTTTTCACATTTAGAATTTTGAAAATGGTAATTTGTTATAATTTGTGATTTTTTAAAAATAAACGGGCATCGTTTATTGCCATGCGCAAGATATAATTTATAATAAAATTTGCCTTTAATTGCATATTATATTTTCCAGTTTAATTTCAATCGTACACAAAACATAAGCTTTATCATAAACTTTTTAATTCAAAAGCAAACATACTTGCATCCAAGTTTCATCACAGCAACGTTATGTAATGCATGATTATCATCTCGAGGATCTACTTTATGTTCTGGATGAACTTGATAATCTAAAACTTTGATAACTTGAGATGTATCCGAAAATGGGGCAACTATTACAGACAATTGCGCCCTGATATTGTGTCTGTAAAAAAAGAAAATTATTATTACTTATAAAATATTATTATTTGCAATTTATACTCATGGAATTATCAGATTTTGGTTTATTATTGAAAAAAATACATTTGAAAATGTTTACAAACTTTAAATGTTTAACACATAATGAGACACTCGAAACTCAAGTCCCTCATTAAAAAGTGTACTACTGTACAACTATACTAGAATCAATAACGGAAGATGTAACGAGAGAAGGGAAAAATAACATCAGCAAAGGGTAAAAAGACAACGAAATAGGGGAAATTTAAAATAAATAATAATAAGCAAATAAGTCAATCGATGCCTCATGGCGCAGCAATGGGAAATCGAACGGAACCGATCGACACCCGTTGCGTAATATCCAATCAACAACTCACCTGATATACGTGGCTTCGTGAACGCAGGAAGCGGAAGTCAAGATGAAGCGGTTAGACAGAATAGAGCCCGCGCACATAAGGTATCTTTTGTCCCTGTTCGCGTTGTCCGATCCGCGATATTGAACAGACGAAAACTCACCGTTATGTCATTGCATTTATACATATATACCTATTTAGTACTCGTTTTCAACAATACATTCGATCGTTTACGGTCGAGTCTCTCTCTCTCTCTCTCTCTCTCTCTCTCTTTTATTTCATCAAATACGTTTTTTTTTTTTTTTTTTTTTTTTTTGCTCTTCTTTTTTACATACACAAACGCGCGATATGATGTTGATTTGTTAAAAGGACGAAACATAATGTGTAATAAAAAGGGAGGAGCTTTTGTTATCGCGTTTTGTATGAGTGGTTCTAGTTCAAAGAGATAAAGTTAGTATTTGAAAATGTCAGGTTAGTATTTGAAAATTTCATTCGAATTGATATACAAAAAAACAAATCTTGATTGATTTTTGAACAAATTTATTTACTAGAAAAACATGTATCGAGATATTATCAAGTTTGCATTTCAATCATTTTTACTGTAGATAATAAAATATGATTAGCTTCAAAGGTAAAAGTTTTTTTAATTTTACAACTTCACGTTCGTTTAATTTAATTTGTAAACCAGTTCACTTTCACTTCAGTCAAATATAATTTTTAATAGAGTGACAAAATTTATGTATTTTTTGGCATTTATTAAAAATCAACGTTATTTTATTCATTAATTTCTAAAATTTTGTCAATTATTTTAAAATTAAATTTCACTTTTTCATTTTTATCGAAGGTAGACGATGAGCTATTTAATAACTTATTGCTACCATTCATTGATCCATTTTTTAACGATTAAAAATGAAAATTAATGATAAAAATATTTGAATTAATTTAAAAATCATTTTCATATTTATTGATCTATTATTAAAGCAAAACTCGGTGAAAATGCACACTTTTTATTTAAATAATTCAATATTTTAAAATTGTAATAAAAATTTATAAAAATGAACTTTAAACAAACACAAACGGATGAAAAAAATGCACATTCTGGATCGCGATCGACTTTCTTGACTCTATAACAAAAGAAAAAAAAAGGCACAACGGTAGCCTTAATTGATCAAGAATTTAGTTCGTGACGGTATTGGCCACGACATAACGAAAATAAAGAAAAAAAAAAAAAAAAAAAGAAGAAGAAGAAAAGGAATACAAACCGCGCGAAAGTGACTCACGAAAACGATGCCGCTTAACAAAAGGCTCGACGCTCGAAACGATAGTTAGACTTTCCCCGCTCTCCTCTTCCTCTTTTCGCACAAAAAAGAAGAAAAAGAAAAAGAAAAAGAGGAAGAGGAGGAAGATGAAGAAAAAAAAAAAAAATAAATAAAAATAAGAAACAATCAAGAATAATAGAAATCGTATATACAAAAGGGTAAAACGCGCTCACGAATAACGAAGGTCTTTTTTAGCTTTGCAATCGGTGGCCGGTACTTCCTCATCTTTGACGACGAGCGCTTGCACCGCGAGCAAATCTTCGTCGATCGGTTCGACCTTCGTTATCCAAAATTTTTGACCGTCCTTCGCCGGCGATGGCTCGCCGTTGTCGTCGTTGTCGTCTTCGTTGTCGTCGGCTCTTTTGTCAAATTGGCGCCATTGCCCATACGACAATCCGGTGAAATTAATTGCGAGGCATGACACGTTTGCTACCAGCTTATACGTGAAGAAAATCGCCAGTAGGAGAAGCGCGTTTGTACGCGGCATATCCTTGGCCGAGGTCGAAAACGATATATTTTATACGCGACTGTGTGCACGCGTTTCCTTTCTCCCTCTCTTTTCTCTTCCTTCTTTTTTTTTTTTTTTTTCTTATTTTTGCTCCGTTGACTTTGCGCGAATGCAAGAGAAGACGGAAAAAGCGCTCGACAAATGTCGCATGGGAGAACTGAATGAGAGAACGGAAAAAACGTTAGAGTTTGAAGCCGGTGATTAAAAACCCTACTCTTCATTGGCGAGATTTTATCGTGCAAAACGTTCCAAAGGCCTTTGATATCGCATTAGAGGCCTTTGAGGTAGCGAAGCTTGCTTTTATTAAACGCAAGCAAGCGCGCCGAGAGAGTCCGAGAGCGACGACGACTCGACCGGCTCGATATAGACCACCTTTTTTTTCTCTTCTGCTTCTTCTTCTTCTTCTTCTTCTTCTTTTTCTTCTTTCCTCTTTGTCCATTTTAATGGGTCGAATGGTATTTTTAGAGCTTATCAATGTGACGTTATAGTTGAATTAAATAAAATAACGGCCGTGCGTTGTTTCTATATGTAAATTAGATT
Source organism: Chalcis sispes (assembly GCA_949987625.1). NCBI lineage: Eukaryota > Metazoa > Arthropoda > Insecta > Hymenoptera > Chalcididae > Chalcis > Chalcis sispes. Next base: position 22,844,341 of record OX465097.1, on the reverse strand, counting down.
CTTTTAACGCAGCGTCGAAACAACGTCGAGTTAAAATGTTTAAGATAAGCGGCGTATTATACGTGTGCGAAATAATTGTTAAAACAAAACTTTTTACAATTCAATCATAACATTTGATGCTTATTAAAAAGTACGGAAAACATTTTATTTTCAAAGCGAGATAAATATATATATATATATATATCGATCACTCGTTTCATTAAAACTATTAACATTTCATAAAAAAATAATATTGCTCGGTGAAAATATTTGCTTTATGATTTACATATTCTGTTAACGCTACACATTTTAATCGAATAGTTGATTTGCTATTTTTCTGTTTGAATACACAATATGTATACAAATGTAAAAAAGTTTTTTCTTTTGCAGAGTAAAAAATATGCATCATCGATATTTATCAGTCTTGATTAATTTTAAATTCTGTTTGATTCGATTTAGAGCTGCTATTTAAAAATGAAATAAGTCGTTCGTTTAATTTTTGTTAGAATACAAGATTATCTGTTTATGATTATGTATATTCTCTCCTTTATCGATTTTTCATAAAAAAAGAAACAGCGATAAACTTATAATACTTTTAATACTCTTAATAGCATACAAATTTTTTAAAAATTATCCGTAAATAATGCCGTGTAATTTACATTTCACATTTTTAACGGCATGAATACAATGCGTTGTATGAAAATTCAATAAAAAATTAACCTTAGCGCGTTACAAAACACATTTAATTTCAATAACGAGAGGATTTCGCATGCATATGGTTATTTTATTTTATTTTTTTATTTATTTATTTATTTATTTTTTAGGTGATTTCATAAATAACGATAATAACGTTAATATTTTATGTGCTATGAATCAACCTAACTGTATACACATGTATATGAAGGATCGGCAGGTACAATAATAGAAGTGCACAGTTACTTAACTAATTTCCCAAGCATTTCACAAACAAATATCGACGTACTGTTTTAATAACATTTTTCTCAACAGCTTCTTAGCTAAACGGAATCAAGCGCATATCATATCCTTTATCGTGTTTACAATCTCCCGAACACCTGTTTAATTTATTCATTGACTCTTTTTTTTTTTTTTTTTTTTTGCTAACGACACGCGCGCGCGTGCGAGAAAAATGAAGCTTACGTGCGTGCAAAAGAAAGAGAGAGAGAGAGAGAGAGAGAAGCAGCGAGGTATGTATAGTTTTTCGATGTATATAAACGTGTGCACGCACAGAATTCATTGCCTCTCGATGTCATTATCAAACGAGGCAATTCTCGTTGGGCACATCGATTGCGCAACCCGTGCAATTTCCACACTCACTTCGTCTCGATTTGCGCAGGTGAGCGTAACTCGCGAGATGTGGTTTTGGGCCCGGTATACTTTCCAACGAATTTACAATTCGCGCGAGAGGCATTATAGATGCTTACGTATGTATACGGATAACGTAATTTTTTTTTCTTTTTGCATTTAAAAAAAAAATCGTCGAGCTGCTTCGAGAGGAATATAAACTAGTCGAGTGATTTAAGCGAACTTTAATTTTATTCTCGTATTCGATATGTAAGATTCGATATGTTATTGTAAAGATTTCTCGTTTTGTTAAAATTACGTGTCTCTATAAACCGAACGGATTTAATATTATTGTTTAACGTGTAGTTCGAGTGTTGAATTGTGTATTGTATAAACATTGCGATGTAATACAATATATATATATACATTCAAATTAATATAAGTCATCTCGTCTTATCGCGAGAAAACATCTCTTACACAACCGATTTAAACCGTGTAAACTTTTCAACGTGCGCGATATAAATATATATTTGCGAGTGCAAAAATTTAAAATTGATAAATTTAACAAATGGCGTTTCTCGCGAACAGCTACACACTAAGATTTTATTATGCGGAGTTGAGTTTTAAATTATTTCTGGTGTTGTAATAACTTATTTCAATAATTTACTCGATTAAATAAAATAAAATATTATTTTATTAAGATATGCTTTATTATTATTTTAAATATTGCTTAGCGCATTACCTTCAATAATATTTAAAATTATTAAGTTTTATTTCTGAGATGGGCACTCAATATTTTAAAATAAATTTTTCCAATCAATTGTTTGAGATGATTTCATTTGAATTGTGTAACATTTATATGCATTTAAATAAATATATTTTTTATCGAAAGACATTATATTTAGTACAAGTCAATTTATTTTTTAGTAACTGCAGCTTTTATTTGAATCTCTACTTTAAAATTGTCTAGACTAAATGAAACATGCAAAATAAAGCAAGATATAAATTTTTTTCTTTTAATTTCTTTAATTTTGCAAATTATGAGCGCCGGTAGAAACAAGTAAAATAAATTAAATTCAATACCTAATGGTTCACTAAGTAAAAACTTTTTTTTATTTTTTATTTTTTTTTTTCATTTTTTTGAAACGCACACTCAAACTCTAAAGAGAAGGAAAAAAATGTAAAGGGAACAAAAGCTTCATTCACTGCACTCATTCCACTCTTCGCTGTATGTAAAAAAAAAAAAAAAAAAAAAAAAAAAAAAAAAAAAAAAAAAAAAACGAAAATAATGCCATTCCCTACCAACAGAGACCAATCGGAGCGTTCGATTTGAAAGTATAACAGAAAAAAAAGCCCCGGGGAATCTCGGCGCTTCTCAGACCCAACGATCTCAATGGAACGAATATCCACGGAATTCGTCCACCTATGTGTACAAAAATCGGCTCGATAACAAAGTCGAGCGCGCGAGTTTAAAAATGATAGCGCTTAAAAATCAACGCCGCGCTCGCGTGTGTATATAAATACAATCCTACGCGTGTAACCCGTGCGTATATACATACATATATTTATATATCCACAGCGCTTACGTCGGACGAGCGGAGAAGCGGTTAACGCGCGCGGGAGAGAGAATAGCAGGTTGTCTGTCGAGTGGCAAGCCGAGAGCCGATCAGTGCACTCCCGACGCCCGACGTCGTCGTCTGGTCCTCTTCTCTCTCTCTCTCTCTCTCCCTCTCGTTCGGCTGTGCGCGGTTAACGGAATAACCATCGTGCAGCGTCTCTTTCTCTCTCGGCTTGATTTCGGAATTTTAACGAGAGGCTTTTTTTTTTAGAAAACATTACGACGATGACGACATTTTCATTATCGATTATCGGGACTCGATGTCGTTGGACAGTTTGACAGTATTCGTTTTATAACTTTTTTTTTTTTTTTTTTTTTGTGAAATGTTTTTATTTGTTTGAATTTTTTCGTTTTATTAAAATTAAGCGCCGATGTGAAGTGTAAATTATCGATTGTGAGTATATGAAACTGATAAGTGACAGATAAGTTGGGTGACAAGATTGGTGTTTGTTAAAATTTTTCTTTCTTTCTTTCTTTTTTGAAGTGCACATTTTATTGATAATTATAAATCAGATAATTCATTTGAAAGTGAACAAAAATATCGATGCTACAAATTATTTCGGCATACAATTAAATCTTTTTAAAAGGAATAAATTTCGTTAAATTTCTTTCAAAATAAATCATTTGATCATTAACGATGTAATTAAAATTTTCAGTACCGGTGAAAATACATTTTCTAATTATGATTTTTCTATTGTTATTGTTTTTAAAAATAAATCATAAAATTTTATCTTTTTTTTTTTTTTTTTTTTTGTATCCCATCATCATATTTGTAAGATTGTTTGATTAACAAATGTTCGAATGTTTAAGTACATTGCGGATATTATCTTATTTTAATGAATTTTCTGTATATCGTTGTTTTTAATTCAAGGTTGAACACTAAGTTGTAAAAGTTGAAAAACAAATTGAAATAATTTTGTAAAATTTTCGTTCCTACAAAATTAAATAATCATTATCTTCATAGCGTTTTATTAATCCTTGAATACTTGTATAGCATTGAAAGAAATTTAACGAATTATTATATGCAATAGTCGATAAAGTGAATTATATAATTAAATGAAATAAAAAATGATCGACGTTGACTCAACAATTTAATTAACGGATTGAGAAAAAAATTGACAATATTTTCACAATGATAATAGAAATAATGCAAAGGATTTGTGTTTATACATATGTTTTTAAATACAGAAATTTAATGTGATATAAAATAACGAGTTTATTTGCAACAAATATCATGTATAACTTTAGTCGATTGAAAAATTCAATCATCGAAGTAATAATATAGTGTAAATAATGCAAATTATTTTTTATTTTATTAAATATTAAGAAAATATTTTATACGAGTTGCAATATAATTCTAAAGTATTTATTATTAAATTCTTTTTACTGAATGTTTTAACATCGAGATTCAATTTTTTCTTTAATGAATTTCAGCTAAACATAAATATAATTGTAAAAAATGTCATTCTGAATTCAAAGAATGAAGTCGCATTGGAAAAATCGATGATTTTTTTATATTAAAATATATTTTTTGTTATTCCATAAGATTTATTCTAGAAGTAACGCGTAGGTTGGTATTCGATAAGATACATTTATAATTCGCGATGCATAAAATTTCTATTGACGATTTCTTTGTTGTCTATTATTCATTTCGACGAAAAAATTATAATGACGGGATAAATAATAATATCTATGAATCTGAGTTTTTAATTACATACAATAAATTTTAAATGCATTCCTAACTGCTTTTTAATATTAAATTTAACGCGTAAAACTTGAAGAATAAAACTAAAAAAAAAAAAAATGCCTTTCTCGTTTTCACAGACGAACATTTTTTATTGTTCCGATGTAACGAATATTTCTACTAATAAAAAATATCAGGGTCAAAATAATAATAAAAAAAAAAAAAAGGAGAAAAAAGAAAGAAGTAAAGAATTCAACTTCCTCTCGAACGAGCTCGAAGTCTCGCGTCGCCCTCGCACTCGTGGCTAACGAACGTGCGGAGTGGCCCTCCAGGTGTTCCGCGAGACACGTTGTCGCAACGCTCGACGCCCACGTTCGCATACTATAAAGCTTCTACACGCGTAACCTTACACGCGCACGCTTACGATTCGTTACGCGAAATTTTTTTACGAAGTTATTCGATAACGAATCGATTTTTAACTTATAAAGTCTCTTCTCTTCTTCTTCTTCTTTTTTTTTTTTTATTTTTTTTATTTTATTTTATTTTATTCTATTTTCATACAGCAGCGCGTGTTTTGCATGAATACGTTTATGCGCACCGCTCGCGAGATTTACATCGTCGAGAAAAGCGTTTGCACGCCGCGGAGAAGGTTTGTTTCGAGAATGTCAATGCAGTCGCTCGCACTTACACACACATACACACACACACACACACACACACGCGTCAGTTTAATGAAAGACTCTTTTAGCTCGTACGTACTCAAACGCACTCGATACCAAGAGATTTTTGTTGTCCGGTTCTTTCATTTCGAGCCCACACTTTGAATTTCAATATCGCTCTTTCGTTCGCTCGCCCTCTCGAGCCCATTGTTAAAATAAAAAAGCGCGCAAAAATTCAAATATACGCGCGATGACTCGAGCGCTCGGCTATTTGCCGACGCGACGACGACGATTACGACGACTCGAACGAGTCTCTCGTTCTCCGATCCGTTGAAAACTTTAACGATATCTTTCTTTTCGTTTACGCCTATGTTTTTTTTTTTTTTTTTTTTTTTTTTTTACTTTTTAACCGCGTGCGACTGAATTTATTTACCTCGAGAGCGCGAGCGCACGCGCATCCTCGATGGGCTTGAATACCAAAATTTACAATGCGTCGTAAATTTGACGGATAATTCAGCGATTCGTAAGCTAAAGACGAGACTATTTGTTTTACAGTGAAATTCATAATTTTTATTATTAAATTTTACTTTTTTTTTTTTTTTTTTTTTGTTTCGTTTATTTTAATGATTATTAAACATTTTTTTTTATTATTCTCGAGTGCCATTACGAAGCATTTGAAAAAAGTAGTTCATAAAAATTAACGTAGACTAAGCTTAGGTATAAGTACATATAAATTTGTGTTAAAAGCTCTCGTTTATGCTTATAACTCTTGGCACAATTTTTTTAAACTTAAAAATCAAATTTATGGATTTTTTAAACGTCAACGTTAACAGAAGTTTTAAATTAAATAAAATGAACGTTTCATTCGCGTTAAATAGAGTATAAAACTTCGTATTGAGGAAATATAAAAAAAAAAAAAAAAAAAAAAAAATGTAATAACTGGAGCAAACTGAAACATATTAATTGCTATAATTAATACTTCGCTATCATCGAAATATAATATGTAATCGAGAACTCCGCTTCCTTTGCGATAATCGCGAAACCGCCGCATAAAAGTTTTGAAACAAGCAATACAATCGAGCCGTCGCTTCAATTATTTAACTTTGATTTTCTCTACAACTAATTACTTCCGATATTCTCCATCGAAACGAAAAAAATCCAAGCCGATAAGAAACGAGTCCGGGATTCATATCGGCTCTGTGTCAATAAGTTCTGAAATACGTTCGAAATTTATGAAAAAGACTAGAAGAGCCTCTCTTTAGTTCGCGTCCTCTCTTTCGTCTCGCAAAAATGTCGAAAGGAATACGAGTATTTTTCCTTCATCGACTTTTCCATAAAATTTATATAAGACTTATAAACCGAAAGAACTAATGAAAGCCTTTTTCTTCTATACCATAAGTGGGCGACTATGAGCTTCGTGGATAATTAAACCGTCAGTGAGTCAAGAGGTTTCGTCTTATTCTTTTCTCTCTTTCTGTCTCTCGACTTGTTTACGTCAATGGAATTTCGTTAACGGTTATCCTTTATAGAGGAGTTGATTTATTCCATAAAAAATTTCCTGGTGCAGTTTATAATTGAATGATATATCGATTTGATATCTATTTTTTATGCTTAATCGTATACTCAAAGCAAAAGTTTAATAACGATAATTGTTGAAAAATTTCTATTTTTTAATCAAATTTATACATTTTATTCAATTCAGTAAATACGTCATAATAGATGTTTTGATTGTGAAAATTTCAATTGCATAATTAATTATTGCGAACGAAAATTTTTATAAATAACTCTGAAAGTTATGTGTATGCATTACACATAGTAAATAATAAAAAAAACAAAATTTCAATTTTATTCAAATGCTACAAATAACGTAAATCAAAATTTTTATCGCGACTACTTTTTTCTCAAACGTACCGCGGAACGATACATGAATCAAAAAAGATATGTATAATTTACAGTTAATAATACAATTTAATATTTAATAGCTTTCATTTTTAAATTTGTGCGGCTTTAAATTCGAGCTTCAATATTTTACGAGTTTTAAACTATGGCATCTATGATTGTAGAAATCGTCAATTATTAACAGTTCTCTGAAAACTCGTTATACACATTATATCCGTTTAACCATGTATTAATAACCGCATAAAAGTACATTTTACATTTTTCTTTTATACGTTTAAATTACATGTTTGTATAATCAATTTCTCACAATTTAAAAAGAAAGTATTTACAAAGGTAAATTTCTCAATCCACATTGAACATTTCTGTTTTTTTTTTTTTTCATTTAATAAATAATTATAGAAATTTATTTCAAAGACAAAAAAGAGAAACGTCAAATTATTTCATTCATTTACTTTTAAAGAATTAAATACTAAGAAGCATAAAATAAATCAACTAAATATAGGAATAAGCATCAGATAAACAAAAAAAAAAACGAAGTTTCTTGCTCTCAACAACACGGAAAAAAAAAGAAAAAACACAACAAAAACAAAAATGAAACGACAAAGTCGTAACTAAAAATTCTTCAAGAAGATTCATCAACGAGAAAATAAACTAGAAAGAGAAAGAGGAAAAAAAAAAAAAGAAAGAAAAAAGAACATGTTAGAACTCGTGGAACGAAAAACTTCGTGGCCCACGTCACCGTCGTCGGCCTCATCGTCGCCGACGAGTCCACGAAGTCGAGAGAACACGAGCGGCAAGAAGCCACGAGAAGACGATCGATTCACGCTAGCGAAACGAAAAACATCGCTCCAAGAGAAACAATGGGTGAGAAGCAGCAGAGGCTTGCTGTGCTCGCTCGGTGGCCTCGGCTGCGACGATTATTACACTCCCGACACCATCGGCACCTGGAAATTTCATCGTGTCTCGCGCGTCAGGTAAAACGCGTTACATATTTTCCCGTATTTATTACAGCGTTTTAAAGGCTCGATTGATAGATACATCATTAATGAATAGAAACGAATAAAGGCTCGTAAACAACTCGGAATAGCAATCGCTCGATTTTGGGTTTGTTTTATTACTGTGATCTTTAGCTGTACGAAATTAATTTTGATATTACAGTAGGATAATAAAGTGTCAAAATTATGATTCGATATACAATTGTGATTCTATTAACAAGTAATTTCAAGTGGATAATTTAACTAATTTAATGTAAGCTGAAAAACATTTTATTTTAATTTAATATGATTAGTATAATACGTACAAATACATATCGAGCGGTAAAATGCAATTTGATTTGTACGAGATGATGCGATAAAGTATTTTTAAACTCATCAAAAATTTAATTATACTTTATGAAATGTACCGAACCCAGTTTACATTATGTAATCGGTATACGTTCGTCTAATAACCATTGCGTACTGTTCGACAAACTACACACAGCATTGGATTTTATAATTCAAAATAAATTTGTCAAATAAAAATTCTGCAAATATTATAATGCGTAACCTTGAAATTTGAATTTTTATGACATAATTCAAACATCTTTTTAAAAAAAAAAAGCACTTTTAATAATTGTGTGAGTTTTAAAATGTCTGCTCTTCAAATTTTTTTTTAATTCTTTATTTTTTTCAATTTTTCTAAAATAGAGAATACTGACTCATAATAATTTTAAACTTTAGTACGTAGCTTATTTTTTGCATTACGTAATGAAAATATCTAAATTTTAACATTGAATTTAATTAAAAATAAAGGAAAAAATGTCTTAGTAGTTTATAGATTTTTTAAAAATTTTACAAATTATTTCATTTATTTATCTTAATTTATATATATATATATATATATATATATATATATATATATATATTTTTTTTTTTCCTTTAATTGCATTGAATATATTTATGTCACTCGTAAAATATGAAAAATAAATTTTAAATACAAGACACATTAAATATTTGTTCATCCTGTTTCAAAGATAACTCAACTTAATCGTTTAAAAAATAAAACAACATAAGAAAAAAATCCTCCAAAACTGGAATCTATTTCAGACAATGTTCCGCGCGCGATAATTTTTAAAGCATAACTTCCTGCCTCCTCGTCCGTCTACATAAACGAGCAACGAAAAACATCGCGAGCAATCGTAACGGAAACATCGCGAGCGATAAACGAAACAAATAATGAAATAAAATGAATATACCATATATATAACTTATATTCTCGCTGCATCCTCTCATCGCCGACGGTAGCAGCAGAATCCATTAGCGCGGCGATTATTACACAAGGGAGCAAGACACATTCGTACTTTGCACTTACATACACACACACACACACATATATATATATATACATCATGAGAGGCTCGATCGAATAGAGAAAGTCCCACGCGGTGAAAGGGTTATAGAGAGAGAGAGAGAGAGAGAGAGAGAGAGACGTGTGGGCAAAAGTGCAGGTGCGCGAAGTGTCTGTCGCGGGTCACGGACAAGCGGGGCCGCTCTCGCTTTGTCCACCAGCTCGCGCGCGGAAAAAATTCTGGATTGTGAAGTACGAGCTCGTTATAAAGATCGTTTGGCGACCCTGCGCGACTCCGCACTAATTGCTTGCTAAGTGGAGAACTATACTGTCCTTTTTTTTTTTTTTTTTTTTTTTTTTTATACCTTACCTTCTTCTTCTTTTTTTATCTTTGCCCAATGCGTTGTTTTGTTATATACTATACATATATTTGTAACAATTTTCTTAATTCTCGGGATACTTCGGATTTTTATTTTTTTGCTTACTTTCCGTTGTTTTTTTTTTTTTTTTTCTAATTAAACAAAGTCGAACACTGGAAGAGAGAACGGTGGGGAAGATTCGAGTGCACTTATTCTCTTGGCGGGTTAGTTTATCTCACAATTTTTACTTATCGAGCGAATTATTTCTCTACGTGAGTTGAAACATCGATTATATTTGAAAAGAGTATCTCAATTTTTTAATTAGCTATCAAAACTTTATTTGTTGTAGTTAAAATTTGACGAATAGCCTTTCCAATATTACAAACGCGGAATCTGTAAAATTTCTTTAATAATGTTTAACTTTGGGTTTAGTATATAAAAGTAAATTAAGATAACACATGAATCGTTCGATAAATTTTTAGATTCGTTACTATTTAGCATTATAAAATGTGCTTCTAGCAATCGTAGTATGCTAATCTTATTAATCAGTTCTTTTTAAAGAATAGTGTCATTTACATAATATATGCTTCACATTTCGATAAAAAAAAAAGGAAGCATAAATTATGTAGATCGGACTGTTATTGAAACTGCATTTTTAATTAAAATATATCTATAATTGATCGATAGTAACTTTGATCGTCGATTATTATAAGGATCGTTTGGGTGTCTATAATTTATTGCAACTGTTTAATAAGCTATAGTTGTTTTATGCTGTAAATATTTTATTTAATAATGACGATTACATGGTAAATAATAAAACAACTCGAATTAAAATTCACATACATATATATATATATATTTAAATAATCAACCAATCAAACTTCCTACAGATAACAAAATTTATTATTTGTTGTTATTTCGCTGTAAGAGAGCAAGATATAAAAAAAAAAAAAAAAAAAAATGAATAACGCATAAGTTAAGTAATTTTCTGGTATACATAATATTAATAGTTAAATATATATAGCAATTATAAGATTTTGCGATAAAAATCTCATGCTATAATTTAGCTGTAGCATCGTGAACAAGCGCGAGCGAGTCCGCGATGCATTCAAGTGAAATTCTATATCTATACCGAGTGAAAAACTACACCATCCGAGCAGAAATAGGAAATCCTGTCCTAATGGATAAGATTTCTCTCTTTCTCTGTTTCTCTTCTCCGTGAGATTTATTCGAACGATATCGTCCGGTAACATTTGCTTCTTTCCCAATTTTTTTTGTTTTTTTTTGTTTTTTTTTTTTTTTTTTTTTTTTTTTTTTTTTTTTTAACAATTTCATTGAAACTAGTTTTGTAAGATCTACTAAAATAGCACGTGTGAATAAGTTGCAATTGATTTGTGAATACAAAGTACAAAACTAAAACTTATCGTTAGTCATCGAATTTAAACGGATCTCGTGTAATCATACGAGTACATTTCAACTCGAAAATCCATATTTTATCTCGAATCGAATAATTTTCATTTTAATTCGATAAATTAATTAACGCTTTTAATTATTATCTACCAGCAATTATCTTCGAGTTCGCCATAAAATGTAAAACTCAATTTTTCTTAAGAAAACGAGAAGGAAAAAATATGAGGAAGAAGAAGGAAAATACACGGGGGGCACGCACGTCTAATTTTTATTACCATTGTTATTAATCCAGGCGTGCGTAAAAGTATTATTTTATACGGGCAAAGCACTTCTTATCTCCGACTTGCACCCTCCTCCTCCCCCCCCCCCATTAATTTTTGCTTCACCTCGTCGACTCTCTCGCATGCGATTTCCGCTGCGTAACTTTTCTCGTCTCTATACATATGTATAAATACACTAATGAATATATATATACAAGACCATGCACACATATATATATATATATATATATATATATATATAAAACCACAGTCTCGAATATGAGATCTCGGTGCGCGTGAGCCGGACGCGCGCATACAGGAAAAACTCGGCGAGCGTAACGAAGTTTATATTATATATGTGTATATATATACACTACACATAGCCGCTTCGCGTCGATGCCTTCGTTCGGCTTTCCGCGCTAGTGTACGCGTGCACGTACGCATATACTCCCAAGATTTTAGCAACGCACCATGAGGGGAATCGAATGTCACAAGGGATCGATCGCGTGCGTATCTTTCCGCCTGCGAGGATTTTCGCCGGTGACATCATCGACGACTTACACGGTGCCATCTCGAATGGCAGCTATCCTCTTCGACGCGTAAAGTGTTAATGTCTCGCGGTTGACGCGTTCGCTCTCTATGTGTTCTCTTTATTTTTTAATCTCGGTCATTTGTACTCTTCTTTCATGAAAGTATAGTACGTTTATTGGTTGATTATTATTTTTTCTTTTTTTTTTTTTATCCGATTTGCCTTCGTTGAAGCAATCGTTTCTTCATTTTATGTGGTGGCTTTTTTACTTGTCGAGTTTTATGGAATTCGTTGTTGATTGGGATTGAACGAGCGACTTTGGTACGGGTGCGTGCGTTGACCCCTTCGATCGTATAAAAAAAAAAGATATTTACTTTCGCAATTAAAAAGAATTTATATTATGTATATATATCAATATTAATTTCAGTAAAAAAAAAAAAAAAAAAAACATAATTGAATAAATTGTTGGAATGTAATGAAATATGCAAAAAGAAAAATCAAAAGAAACATAGTTTTTCTTTTAATTCATCGCGTCAGATGTAAAATGATGATTTAAAATAAATAAATTTGTACGATATCAAGATTAATGCTAAAGTAATCTGTTAAACCGATCTACTTCCTGGACTGTAAATTATTTACTATTAATTATAAAACATACGAGCTTAATGAGCTAACAGCTAAAACCAAACGGTTAAATAATTATAGAAAATTTAAATGCCTTTCTATCTAGTTTAGTTTACATTTAATTTTAAATTGCTCGTAATCAATAATTCACGTACGCCGCGCAGCAATTGAAAATTTTAATATAAAAAGAAAAATTAAAATAATTTTGTAAAACGTTTCAATATCTTTTCAGCGTTACATTTCCAAGAACAGCTTAATTTATTTATCACGCGATAAAAATCACTCAATTTAAAAAGACTACTTAAACGATGCTCTATTTATTCATGAGTGTATACAATGAGAGAGAGAGAGAGAGAGAGACAGAGAGTGACCATAAGTTTAAAAAGAAGTTGCACTATGTATCTGGAATAACAACGATTGCCCTCCTTAGCATTGAAAAGAGTTAAATCTATTGTCTATATTCGTTACAGAGTCTTTCTTAACAAAGCATCGTTTTTTTTTTCTTTTTTTTTTTTTTTTATTCTTTTCGCTTTCTTAAGCAGCTCTATTCATCTTTATTTATTTATTTATTTAATTATTTATTTGATTTTTTTTTTTTTTTTCAAATCATTTGTCCTAGATGTTGTGCTAGCAGTACTTAGTTTTAAAGTAAACATTTAACATATGTTAATCTGTCAATATCGATGTAGCGTTTTATTACACAAATGTAATAAGATTTATTGCCGCGAGGAAGTAGGCTAATTTTGTAATACCGGCAATTGCATTTTAAATGTTTCATTTTTACTGCTAATTTAATTGACAGTCGTAATATCCGCGAGGAAATCATTCGATATTTTATAAATCTGGAACGATATATATAGATTTAATTTTTAAATAAAAACAAGAACATAAAAAATGTTTACGAGTTCGGTATATAGGCGACATAAAAAATTTTAAAGAACCTTAATAATCAATTTGTGGAATTAAATAAAAATTTTAACGGAACAGGCTGATAAAGAAGAAAAAAAAAAAAATATATGCCACGCACAAAGAAGGATATTTAATTAAGCTTATAAAACAAATTGAACGATTAAATTTAAATGATCGAGGGATCGAGCGAACGTTAATTTTATCAAGAAAATAACGTTTTTTTCCTTAAGTATCCCCGATTCTTTTTCAATCCGTTAATTCTACAAAAGTATTCTCTTTGATCAGCGATTGCACGTATTATATACAAAAAGGAAAAAAAAAAAGTCACGTGTGCATCTCTTTGTATACGTTTTATCTAATTGACGCTCCCTTCACAAGCCACATAACAGATTTATACACATTCTCGCGCTCTTTTTCAAGATACAAAATACGTACACATGCCTATAAAACTCGCGGGAGTTTTCTCACAGGAGCGCCCACACGCTGAGATATCGTCGGGTGATTCGAAAGCCCAAGTTGATCGATCACCTCTTTGCAAAGAGAGAGAGAGAGAGAGAGAGAGAAGAGGAGGATTCTTTCGATATCGTTATTTTCTCTCGCGTGTACACATACGTGCAATAAAAGCACTCGCGCTGTTATTGCACAACCCTCACTCTCTCTCTCTCTTTCTATATCTCTTTCGCGATTTGACTTAATTCTCCCGTTACTTTTTTGTTCAGACACGCTAGCTCGTCTTTTCACCACATCGGTTGCTGGAGAAAGAACGAGTAACGTTTATGAAGGACAAACGCGAGAGACGCGCACGTGTGCGCTTGCACAAGAAAGCGCGCTTTTGACGCGCACACGTACGTACGCGAACGAGCGAGCGACTCCAAGAGCGCGGAATAAGTGGAATATCGCGACTTTCTCTCTCTCTCTCTCTCTCTCTCTCTCTCTCTCTCTCTCTCTCTCTCTCTCTCTCTCTTATTCTCGATTTTACAATGGGGGTTGTGTGTCGAGAGACACATCGGTGACCTGGAAAAAGGATACAGCGTTTATTTTTATACGCGATGTTTATATCAATTGAACGGTACATTTATTCTTTTATTCGATATTACGTCGCTTTTTTTCTTTCGTCCCTTTTTTTTCATTTTATTTTAATTGTTATTTTTCCTCCTTGTCAAATCTAATCGCACAGTTTTTCCTACATGAGTAATACATCTTATATTGTCGAGCACTAGTTTTTTCTAATATACACCACTACTAGTCACGGGATCAAAATCTTTTTTCAACGATGATTCATATGAGTTACATTTTTTTCAAATAGTTTTATATATATTTATTCTTGAACATGATATAAGAAAGTTTATAAATTGTTTATAAGTTTATTAGTTTATAAATTTTAATTGTTGACCTTTAAAATACAAAATTGTTTCCTTTCAAGATTACAATTATCTTTTAATAGTTTACTCCGAAACAATTATCTTTAACAAAATTATAAAGCCTATTTGAATATTTCTTTAAACATTGACAATAAAATTAATTAATTTAAAATTTCATATCGTGCGACTTTTAATTGGCGGTAAAAACGTTACTGTAAATTAAAAATGCAAAAAAAGTGAATATTAGAATCTTCCATAATCTACGCTTACGCAATTGGATTGCTAAGTACAATTAAGAAAAACGAGCCGAAAGAAAAGAAAAAAAAGTCCTCATCTATTTTCATAGAGCATAATAAAGAATAAAGCAGTTTCCCTTAACAGTCGAACCTTCGCGCGCATTGAACACCCGTTTGCGCGGTTGCTTCGTATATAAAAAAGAATCCACATCCTCTTTCTCTCTCTCTCTCTCTCTCTCTCTCTCTTTCTCTCTTTCTTTTTCTACTGGTCGAGACGAGCGTAATGAAATATACATAAAGGCTTTCTCGCGCGCACGTAGCGGAAAGAAAGAAAAAGCGA
Organism: Chalcis sispes; assembly: GCA_949987625.1. Taxonomy (NCBI): domain Eukaryota; kingdom Metazoa; phylum Arthropoda; class Insecta; order Hymenoptera; family Chalcididae; genus Chalcis; species Chalcis sispes. Next base: position 22,828,847 of record OX465097.1, on the reverse strand, counting down.
ATGAAAGAAGGAACGAAGAAGAGCGAAGAGACTACGAAAAAAAAGGGAGTGAGAATAATGGTAATAAAAAGGAAAAAGCCCGCATGTTACTTGCACACGACGCGTCTGCGTTTGTATATATATATATTGCACACGCATTCGTAATATAAGCGCAAAACCGCGCAACTGTACGTCGAGCAATGTGCATTTCCCCCCCCCCCCTTCTCTCTCTCTCTCTCTCTTACGCGCACGCAATGTTTTTCTCGTCGGCATCTGCATCAACCAGGTGTTATGTAGAATGGCATCGCTCGTAAAGGGTTGGCTGCATTAAAATTTCATAAATGCAAATATACGAACGATATGATAAGGTTCTTGCCTTTTCTATCTCTTTCAAAAAATACACAAACTTTGCAAGTATTATATCGATCTCTTTATCTCTCTCTCTCTCTCTCTCTTTCTCTCTTTCTCCATGACGTTATCAAAGTTTTATGTATATATGCGACGGATATTTATAAATTTATAAACCTTTTTTATTTCTTATTTTGGTTCAACATTGTTCTATTGATTGCATAGATCTTATGTACGAATAGAAATTCACGATTGATTTATTCGTTGAATATGCATGCCGACGACAAATCATTTGAAAACAATGATAAATAAATAATTATATGTCGATGCGGCTGAAATGGTTAGGGTCGATGTATCATCGAACTAGTTGTGGCTTTTTTATTTCTTTTGATTTAATCGACGGTGTTTAAAGCTATTTGTGCATCGAGAGCCGTTGGAGGATTGTTATTTTAAAATAAAAAGCTACGTTGAAAATTTGAAAAATTTTTTTTATTATGCATGCGCAAAAATTTTATATATTCAATTATTTTTATTAAAAAAATTTATTTTGCCGTTTTAAAAAGTATTTTATATACGTAAGAATAAAATATATAAAAGTGTATATTTATAATTTATACTTACTTTATCTTACAACTTACTATATGCAATTACGAATTATGATACAAAAGGATGATAAACGTATAAATTATTTAACATACGAGTAACTCGTAACCACAATACAAGATTCGACTTATGTTGGCTTCATGCCGTTATTGAATTCTATTTCTCGTATACCGCAACTAATAAATAAAAGCTTGAAAAAAGCTCTCACCAACGGCAAATTTGTATCCGTATTCCCAAAAGTTGCAAGTCCACGGGGATGTTATAATATAATACACCGTCGAAAATAAACGATAAAAGATACGCCTCGGAATCCGATACCGAAAGTAGGTCGTGACATTTGGGAATCGAGACACATAAGCCCGGTGAAACCAGTCATCGTCGACGTCGTCATATTTTTCACAAATATGTATATATGTATATTTATATATATAGTTTCTGCTCGATCGATCGCCGATTCTACCCTTTACAATTCCGGGCAATAACGAAAGATTTCCACACAATTTAATCGAGAAAACGCGATATAATCCGTTTTCGTTGCTAATGAAACAAAAGAGAGAGAGAGAGAGAGAGAGAGAGAGAGAGAGAGAGAGAGACTCAACGACGACGACGTAGACAATATAAACAACGATTTTCTACAGCTCTTATATACATAAAGTGTTTAACGCGTGTGCACAATACGTGGGAGCACTCGGATCGATGCCCTTCGCCTCTACGTTCCGCATTAATTCAACGCTCTCGTGTACACGCTCTCCTATTTACATACACAGACACGTACACAGACCGAGTCTATACGTATTATGAATAATAGCACGATATGGACGACGAATAATTGCGCGCGCGTATGCGTGCATTCGAACGCTTTTTATCCGCAGGCGCGTAGCGCGTATACATGCATATATATGAAGCGTATCTTTGCATTTCGCTAATGACTCGTAACGAGTCGGTATGTGTGTGTATTTATGTGTGTGTGTATGTATGTATATATATATATATATATATATATATATATATATATATATATATATATATATATATACATACACGTGAATAAAACGTCACGTTACCTCGTCGAGGCGCTACGCTGGCTGCGGCGGCGAGTAAAAGGAAAAAAAAACGACGGCCGCTGCCTGTTTCGCTCTTTCTTTCTTTCCCCCCCCCCCCTCTCTCTCTCTCTCTCTCTCTCTCTTTCTCGTTCTCGGCTTTTCCTCTCTTTTTTCTCGTTTCGGAGATTTTTCCGCAAGTACCTCCGAGACTCTTGTACATTTTGGCCTTTCGCGTAAAGCTCGTCGTTCTCATCGTTTCTAAATATCAGACGTTCTTTTATGTATATTGTATGTGCTTGCGTGTTTTGGAAAACTGGAAAATAATGGAGAGTTTTTTCTATTACGCATTTAATTTAATACTTTGGATGATCTATGCAGGGACTTGTGAAAATGTCAAGTTTTCTGTTTTTTTCTCCTTTTTATTTTCGAATTGATTCAAAAAACATAATTTATAAGTGAATAATTATTTTTTTGTGTTAAAAATACCGAGTTACTTTATTGAAATTACCTTATACGCAAATTCTGTCAAAAAGTGGTTATTATTTATAATATAAATAAAATAAAATTAATATATAAAATATTTTAAATCGAAGATACTAAAAATTTCTATTGAATCTAAACGTTATAAAAGGTAACGTTTATTATATTCAAAACGTTATTAAAAACATTTATATTATAGTACAATAGTACAGGGTAATTATATAGTATAATTCAAAATTTAAATAAAAATATTCAAGATTTTAACAATGCAATAAAATGTATTCTCTGACAACAATAAAACTACTTTAGCGTTATATGTATGACATCATAAACAGCAAATTGTTGAATTATAAAGTTTACCGTACAATATTTTTTCGAGATAAAACATTACAATACATCTTGACATTTGCAACGATTATAATATACATTTTAATATATTTACGAGAAATTCACGTCGATGTATTTCATTTGCTTTTGTATTTTTAAACTCAATGACTTTTCTGAAAAAAGAAAGGCTTATATGTACGAACAAAACGTTTGAATCTCTTTTTAGATCTTGATTATTTTTTTTTTCTCTCTCCTCAACGCGTTTGCACTTGACGACGAGGAAGAAATCTTTATTCAAACGAACCTTTTTAAAATTTGTCGAACGCAAAATTATCCGCGTTATTTTTGTTTTCAAAAGAAATATCAATATTTTTTACCGTTCGCTAAAATACCTAGCGAAAAGTGCGCATGAAAAAGATGATAAAAAACGAAATATAGTATTATAACGCGAGAATAATATGGTTACTCAAATTATCATTATGCGATCGCTTTTACATATATATATATATTATTTTCTAAATAATCGAGACGCCTAATTTTACGTGAATTTATGGCGTCGTCAAACATTAAGTGACTCCATAAATACAGCAAACGTACATAACTAAGTATACTTAATTGCACTTAGTCGTGATGAGTAATGCAGGTTCGATAACCGACTAAAGTGTATATGTGTCCCCGATGTGTCATCGCTTTACCGGCCATTCAAATTTATCCCGATATCTTTCTACTTTCTTGTATACCGGTCCTTATCTCTGTATTTACATAATTCTAAAATAAATTCTATATATCTTCACGGAGCCCGTGATTTTAATTAAATTCTTTAAATTTTCGTAATTATTCAGCGTTATTCGACAATTAACGATGCTTAACGCGCGCTGGCGTGTAAACATTATTCGCTTGTAAATAATTTCGTTTTTATCGATTTTAACTTGTTTTCCAAATGCATTTGAAAGTGTATATTGTGCACATTTTTTCACGGCATTGCGTATTTCGTGGTATTTATTTTTCTTTTTATTAATTAAATTTTGTACGATAAAAACTGTCTAGTAGATCAAGCATTGAGCGACCTTTAAAACTAAATGCGCATCTATACGAATATGATAATGAGTAGTATAATTGTTATAATTGTTCGCGTATCTCAAGTTTTTTGTTTTTTGTTTTTTTTTCTTTTTCATACTTGATGAACAATGCGATTGTACCATGAATTACGCATTAATCCCCTTTTAAATATACGTGGATACTAAAAATTCTAGGAAACGTTTGGCCGTCATCGCAATCGCGCATTGTTCAATTTGACATCATTGTGTTACGTTTAAACACCATAATCGATTCTAATTATACACATACGCACATAAAACGAGTATAATAAAGGATGAAAAAGAAGAGGCTCGACGATAAAATTAAATCTCGGTTAACCAAAGAATTAGCTTATAAAATTGAAAACGTAAATAAACGAATGTAAAAGCGAAAGACTTTCAGCGACTCGTCCTCGTCAATTGAAGGAACGTGAATTTTTTATCGGCCAATAAAATCCATATAAACTTAAAAAAAAAAAAAAAAAAAACGAAGAAGAGATGTAATAGAAGGAAAAAAAAAACGAGAGAAAGTAATGAAACAAATGAGCCAAAAGCGACGAGTACGATCGAGAAAAGACACGTGGCATACAAAAAGACATAAATAAAAAACGATGAGAAAAGCTAAAGAGATTTTAAACTGTACGACGAAGGCGCCGGCCGATGTGCCGCGTGTTATTGCACGCGCGGGGGCAACAACAACGGACCTTCTCTCTCTCTCTCTCTCTCTCTCTTTCTCTATCTCTCTCTTCGTCGTTAGATCATCGATATTGACGTCATAAATCCAGCGGCTCTCGCGCATCGTCCTTCGTCGAGCTGACCAACCGCTGCTCGCGAAAAGACATTGCAGCGAGTGACAAATAGGTCGTCGGTGTGCGACCGCGTTTTCTTTTTTTCTCTTTCTCTTTCTTATTTATTTTTTTTTTTTTTTGTGTCATTTTATCCTATTTTGTTTGTCGTTCTACGTGTGCTTTAAAAACGTTTTTGCGTTCGCTGGTATTAATATGTAGATACACGTGCGTGTGTGTTGTGTGAATTTTTTAAATGTTTCCTCGTTGAAGAGAAGAAAAGAGTCGAGAAGGGTTAACCCCGACGTTAAAAGGCGAGAATAGCGTACGAACAATAGAGACGCTAATGCATGGGGATGCATTGTCCAATTATTTTAAGCTCGCTGTAGTACGTTATTTATTTACATTTTGAGTTATTATATTTCTTGCATTATCCATTGTTTATTATTTCAATTACTTGTTATTATAAAGCTAATAGTAGAGATTTTAATGTCTTTACAGCTTTTATTTAGCTCGATTACTTCTACAATATATTTAAATTATAATTTGCAAAATAAATCCGTACATTTCTAAAGAATGTTCAAACAAATTCAATGTTGTTTACATATAGAAGACAAGTTATTTCTATGGATTTAAAGCATAAAATAAATATTTTTAATGATTAAAACCTAATAATATTTAGTTCGATAAGCCTACACAAAAACATATATATATAAACGATAAAAATGAACAAATTATAGAATGAATACCCCAATGATGTAATTCACCTTTAAATTAGTATTTTTTTCAAATCTCACTATATATAATCGCCCAAAACACCATCATAAAAATCATTTCTATCTCTATGCATTATTAATACAATACATTGAAAATAATAAAGCTGGTAAAAGCATCGAGTAATTCAAGGCATTAACGTATACGCAACGTATTTCTGTCTGTTACAGCCATGAGGGGATGAACGCTGGAGGCGATGGCAGCGGCAGCGGCGGGCACGTCGGGGTACAGGGCGGAAGGAATACACCACCCCATGGATCGCCCACCCCCATGGATAAAGCTACCCTCAAGGTTCATCTTCCCAACGGTGAGTTTCTCTGCATTGCGCAAGCGCTTGAATTTTCTCGAGCGCCTCTGCTGACATCCTCTGAGCTTTGTACGATATACATATACGAGTATGTATATGCATATATACATTTCGGTTCGTCGTTTTCTTTATCTCGGCTATATGCTCGCTTTATATTGCAGGCAGTTACGATCGATAAAATTATATCGGTGAATTTATTTTCGTTGGATTGAATATATCGGCGGAGGGATGATTGAGTTTTCGTGTTGCTTTCGTCGTGATTTAATCGGATTGTTTTTTTTTTTTTTTTTTTTTTTTTTTTCTTCATAGACGATGACGAAGAGTTGATATATTTATTTTATTTGAAATGGTAATTTACATTACTTACGGTCATTTAATTGCTTTTTAATTTCTCATAAAAATATAAATTTCTTATAATATTTACAAAAATATTTTTCAGTATATTCATAAATTTATTACTCAAATCGATTTTTACGCACAATAACCGTATGATAAAACGGACGTTTTTCAAATTAGCTTACTGTATACACATTACGAATTATGATACAAAAGGATGATGCACAATAATTTTATTATAATATTATATTTACTGTGTATAATACTATGTATAATTATCTCTGTAACAAAGTACTTTTGTTGTTAATTGTTGCGACTCAAAATTAAATGAATTACGGCTTTGTAACTCGATTGAACACGAAGTTCAAACAATAATTTTCTAATGATTTTAGCAGTAAATTATGCATCAATTACTTTGTGAAGCTGAATAATATCGGCATAAATCAGAACTATATTGCTATCGATTTTCAATTAGGCTTGTATACACATTTGGAATATTTCAAAATTTGATGCTTGCATTGAGCGCCGAACAATTCTCTGTAATATTTCATTGCGACAACTTGCTTTTTACTACTTTAAAATTTTACTTGTTAAAAAAAAATAATAATAAAATTTGTTGGATTAAAAGTTGTTATATCTATTTTCACTATTAAATATAATGATAAAGATGATAATGTAATATTTTTATAAACTAGATAAGCGGGAAAAAATAAAATTAATATCTTATTTGTTACTTTCGTATTTGAATTCGGACGCAAAAAATAAATAAATAAATAAATAAATAAAAGTCATTCAAACGATAAATAAATATATAAAAAGAAAGCAACCTTCTCGATTCAACAGATATAACATAGATAAATAATTACAGGCGGTTTCAACGTCGTCAAATTCGGCGATGCAATTGACGTAAAAGGGATCATTACATTGGTCACGAGTAGATTGGCAGCCGGGACTAGGCATTACAGAAATCTTTACGCCATGAGACTGCATCATCCGGGTTCCGGTGAAAGTTACTGGTTACACCAAGACACTACGATGTACCAGGTGCAAGAAAAATACGAAAAGAAACATCCGCACATCGAATGGAGGTACGAATTGAGGGTGCGATATTTGCCGCAAAATTTAAACGACCTATACGAGAAGGACAAAGTTACGTTTTATTACTATTACGACCAGGTAATTTTACATTATGATAATTCGATTTGAATTTGTACGACTCTTATAAACGCATCATTATAATCTTTTTTATATTTTAGGTGAGAAACGATTATTTGACTGCGAATCATGTAACGTTAGATCAAGAGGTCGCCGTTCAATTGTGCTGCTTAGAAATCAGATACTTCTTTAAAGATATGCCACAGATAGCCCTCGATAAAAAAAGTAACTTGGACTATTTAGAAAGAGAGGTAAGATATTTATTTTAAGATTTTTTTTTTTTTCTATAATCCTTAATAATTAAAATAATTAATATTTGATTTATTGTACAAACTTTTAAAGTTTTGACAACTTCATTTGCGAAAAAAAAAAAAAAGAAATTGTAAATATAAAAAAAGAAAAAAAAAAATTATTCCTTTTGTCAAATACCTACATACGTTACCTATTTTTTAGGTTGGCTTGCACAAATTTTTACCTCGATCAGTTTTAAACGGCATGAAGCCTAAAGCATTGCGTAAGCTTATACAACAACATTTCAAAAAAGTCGCCGCTCTCTCTGAACTTGAATGCATGTATAAGTTTTTCGATCTCCTTCGTTCTTACTATAGGTTCGATCAAGAAAGGTTTATCTGCGCCTTAGGGGTAAGTCAATTTTATTTATCCTTAACCATTAGATCGTGTTAAATACATATTTATTTTTATATTATTTACAGACGAGTTGGTCTATTCCCGTGGAACTAGTCATTGGTCCGGATCTCGGAATATCGTATATGGCTCACCGTGGTGGCACTGTGGTAAATAATAATTAATTTCATTCGATTAAAAATAATTCTTCGAATGAATAATCTATTATAACGTGTATTATATTAATTAGCCCACAAGAATGGCAGAATTCACGCAAATCCAATCGATTCAAACGCTCGTTTCTGATTGCAAAGAACATGCAAAAGCATGTATCAAGCTCAGAGTGGCTGGTGCAGCTGAACCACTCAGTATTACCTGTTCAAGTCTTGATCAAGCTGAAAGTCTTGCAGATTTGATTGACGGATACTGTAGATTAATGACTGGTAGCAATACTTCGTTGTGGAATAGAAAAGGTAATAATTTAATACTGAAATTAAAAAAACTTTTGAATTCAGCTTTACCTTATCCTTCTAACAAAAATAAATTTATTTTAAACAAAGTTAAAAGATTAGATGTGAATACTTGTATTCACAAAAATTGAATTCCATTTTTTCCTTTTGAAAAGATTTTTTATTGTCATTAATATGAGAGTTTTTTAATTTTTATCAATATTACATGTACATATTTATAATAATCGATTTATAAATTTGTAATTATTGTACTTAATATCTTTCTGTTCAATGTTTAAAATAGATTTATGATTTGATAATAATATACTCGCTATTCATAATAAAAATTTACTGACATTATTTATGAATACATTTCATGTTCCCTACACCTACTAAAAATTATATATCTAATAGTCCTTTACTTATAAATCTTGTTATATTTTAACACTACTAAGTTTCATTATTTACGCTTTAAGCTACTTCTTGGAAAAACTATCCCTGTCCTTGCAAAGGTTTGTACTTTTAAATTTGAATTCTAAACGAAAAAATTAAAAAATATTTTGAAACTTATTGATTATTTTTTTTTTTTTTAAACAGATGCTCATCCACCAAAGTACAGACAAGAAGGCACTGAAAGCCCAGAAAAAAATATTTCAAAGACTGGAACAATTTTGTCCGAAGATTATGCAGAAATCGTTGATGAAGAAGGAGATTATTCTACACCAGCCAGTAAGTTGTATTATTATTTGGTTGTAAAATAATAATGAATTACAAACAAGTATTTGAATTATAAAACATTCATAAACTGTAACAATATAATGGATCTTTTATAATTTATATTCAATCACGCGTATTCATATTTTCATAAAATAATTTTTCAGCTCGAGATTATGAAATAGTGAGAAATCAAGTCGAATTAGGTGAAATAATTGGCGAAGGTCAATTCGGAAACGTTCACAAAGGTTCTTATAAGGGACGCGACGGCCAAACTATACCAGTTGCTGTGAAAACTTGTAAGGTTGATGCTGACCTAGCAACATCTGAAAAGTTCTTAGAAGAAGCATGTATGTATATATAATTTTTAAAATTTAATTTAAAAAAATTAAGTTAATTGATGATGTTTGAATAATTATAAAACTTTTACTAATTAACAAATGTAATAATTAAGTATTTTTATTAAATTTTTACATTTAATTTTAATTTACAAATCACTATTATTTATGTTAAAACTATAAGTTATCGTTTGTTTGTTTTTTTTTTTTTTTTTTTTTTTTTTTTTGTTGTTTTTTTTTTTAAATATAATTGGTTATCTTAAATTTTACAGACATAATGCAACAGTTCGAACATCCGCATATAATAAGGTTGATCGGCGTTTGTTCGGAGGCGCCAATTTGGTTGGTGATGGAGCTTGCTAAGCTTGGCGAGATGCGCGCTTACCTCCAGTCCAACAAACATCGCCTTGATTTGGCCACCTTACTTCTTTACACTTTCCAACTCAGCACTGCTTTGTCCTATCTTGAGAGCAAGAAATTTGTACATCGTGATATAGCAGCACGAAATGTACTCGTGTCCGCGCACAATTGCGTAAAACTTGCAGATTTTGGACTTAGTCGCTGGGTCGAGGATCAAAGCTACTATACGGCTAGTAAATGTAAATTGCCCATCAAATGGATGGCCCCCGAGAGCATCAATTTCCGCAGGTTCACCACATCTTCCGATGTCTGGATGTTTGGTAAGCTTTTTCAATTTTCTTAATTAATTTTACACTTTATTTTTACAAGTTATAATCTTGGCAAAATGGTTAAAGCTACAATGACAATAATTTGAAATTTCTATGATACGCTAAATCATAAACGAATACAATTAATGCAATAGAATTTTTATTTATGATAAAGGTGTATGCATGTGGGAAATTCTAATGTTCGGTGTTAAGCCATTTCAAGGAGTGAAAAATAACGAAGTAATCGGTAAATTAGAGAATGGAGAAAGATTAGCGTTACCAAGTCATTGTCCTCCACGACTTTATTCGTTAATGTCCCAATGTTGGAGTTATGAACCTAGTAAACGACCAACATTCAAAGATATTCGAGAAAATTTACAGTAAGTTTCTAAAAATAATGCTTGATTGTTTTTATGTCGTTTATGTATATTCAAAGCATAAATTAAAATTTCTTTTTTTTAATTTTTAGCGAAATTCTCATTGAAGAACGACATCAACAGCAAGAGAATATGCGTAGAGAAAGTCGAAGAGTACAAGCTATGTCTTGGGGTAAGTAAAGTCCATAAAATTATTACATAAATTGTTGGCCATGAATAAAAATTTGCCTGTAACATTATAGTTGGAGACGATGCCCAACCAGCAGCGAAACCTGCAGGTGGGAGCCGACAGGCCTCCAACACAACGCCAGATCAATCCGAGCTTTCAGCCCCAGTATCTACTTACATTGTCGCTCAAAATCCAGAGGTGCTCGCACAACTGATGAAGGAAAGCCAGGCACGAGGGGTATGTCCCTCGGTGTACACGACTCCCGCAACTCCCTTCAACTCGCTCGCCGTGCAATTCCAGGACGAGGACAAGGTCCTCACCACGGCCATTGTTTCAGACCTACCTTTCGCTGAACCTATAGTCCATTCATCCGAAGCCCAATCCTCATTAACTTCTGAGTCCGCACTATCCGAATCTAATCTTGACTCTATCGAGTCCTCTGACACATCAGTTTCTACTTTACTTTCAAATCTTAGTGTTTCTGATTCCGCGCAGAGTCAACAGTCCCCTAATGCTGCTCGTAAACAACAGCAGCAACAACAGCAGGTTAAAGAGATGCAGCAAAACTTATACCCCGGTTCGAAAATAGTTGGTAGCGTAACCGGAGATTTATATTCTCCTGTGCAGAAATTTACAGCGACTTCGTGCGCCGCTGCAGCAGCGGGTGTCGAGATTTATGGGCCGGTAGCAAATTTCAGTCAGAGTTCGGTTATCGTTGGCAATTTGAGTCAAAGTCCAAGCTTAGCTGGTAATTTTGCCGAGGCTTGCATCCCCGAACAGAGTTTCGGTCCTTCTAGCTTGTCCAACGACAGTGCCCCGTCTTCTGGTTCTTTCTCTCAGACAAGTACTAACAGTTCTGTTGCACAAAGCTGCTCAAGTTCAAGCGGAATTTATACGTCAATGTCTTCGTGCGCGTCCTCGTCCGCTGGTCCAGAAAATCTTTACGGGCCAGTGATGAAGTTTCGCGCTCAAATCGCAACTTCGTCTGCCGATCAAAAACCGATAACACAACCGACAGCTTCTTCTTATATATCAAATGTTGGAAGAAACAGCGGCTTTAATTATAATCCGACGCCACTACCGAGTTATCAATCTCAACCGATGTATCCGCAAAACTATCAACAACAACAACAACAACAACAAATCTACTCTAACGTGGCACAATACTCACAATATCCACAGAATTATCAAAGACAGACTCCCATGCAGGCACAAAATTCAACTGCGCCAATTTATACGGTACACGCGACCCCGACTTCCGTCGTGCAAGCACAAAAGCTACAGCAACAGCAGTGCACTAGTTATGCACATCATCCGATAGTGCAAACCCATTATGCTGCACAAACAAGACAGGGCGTCATGCCTCAAGTAGGCAAAGTTTTCGTAGCAAGTGCCACTCCCGTGACCGCTTCTTCGCAAAGCGGTGAAACGATGACGCAGGATGAGATACATATGGGAGATGACGCAAGTGCTACTGTTGCTGCAGCAATGCCAAGTAGCGGAGAACAGATTACCGAAGAAACTCAGGTTTGCAGAGGATCTATTTAGAATGGCATCCGTTTTAGAGGAATGCAAAAGCCTGCATCAGCTGATTGTTACACAAGCCTGGTTAAAAATTGCATTGTGATCTTAAATAAAAACTCACCGATGGCTGGGTTATCTTTGAATTAATTTTTTTCTTCAAAATTGATGCGTTAATTTATCCCAAATTTGTTATTTAATTGAAATCTTTTATGATAATTAATAAATTTTCATTGTTTTTTTAGATAAAAAAAAAAAAAAAAAAAAAAAAAAAAAAAAAAAAAAAAAAAAAAAAAAAAAACGTTTATCAGCTTTATTTTGAATTCTAAAAGTTATTGTATAATATTTTTTCAAATCTTATTTTTATTAGTTTCAATGTAACTAAATACGTAAAACTTGAAAAAAAAAAAAGCTTATTCTATTACAATTGAAATTTTATCTTTAAAAATCTACATATAATATTTTAAATTATTGAAATTAGTTTTTATTAATAATTTTAGATAATTTACGTCCGATAAATTCGACACATAGATAAATTACATTCAATCAGCCTTTGTAAAAAGAAACTTTCAGTTTTAAACTGAATTTTTGAAAAGATTACTTGGAAAGATAGATGCATGTACTGTAGTACTGCAGTTTGATTTGATCATTCAATTTTGTTTTTGTTTTGTTGTCCTTGGTTGTGATTTTTTATTCATCAATAATGCACCCGTTTTCGTTTGATTTTAGATTCTTTTGAGCTGTTTTTGTCACACAAATATAAGCATTTTGTTTTGTTTTTTGATTTTTGTTTTACTTAGGTTTTCCTCTCATTTTTTTTTTCATTCCATTTTATCATTTATTTAATTTTTTTAAATAATTTGGTTATACTATATGCATAAAATACTGCGATTATAGTCAGAATTTTTAAAGAGTGATTAGATGCAATATTTACGGCTAGTAATATTGTTTTAAAATGTAAATATTATTTATGTATTTTAAAATTCTTTGCTATTTTAAAATAATATTATTTTTAATATAATTTAAACATTCTCTAAAATTTTTACGATTTTATTAAAATATTTTACTCAATCTTTAATTTATTATCGCTTTTTTTATTATACAATTTTCAATATAAAATACATTCACCAGCATGGAGATAATAATATATAAGAGCACCATAGAATTTATCATTTATTATATAGCAAAGTCATTTTACACCATGTTTATACACCTGCATGCATAAGAAAATCATAATTTAAGATATTTAGTTGTGATATGATCTTGTAAGAAATTATGCATCTCTTTAATTTTTACCTCCTTCCGTATAAACCACATTATTTTATTTATTATTGTGTACAGTTTTATTATCTTACTTAGATTAAATCTATCGTGTTAATATTATTTACATATATATATATTTTACACGCCTGTTTTCTTTTTATTATAGAGAAATGCTCAATCTCAAATGTTTGAGAATACAAGCGATTTCATTCCACGTGTTGAAGATGAGCAACAATTTTTGGAAAAACGTTTGCTCGAGCAACAGCGTCAATCTGAAGAAGATAGCAGATGGCTTGCAAGAGAAGAAGTAAGTGTAATTCACTAATTTAATTTTTTTTTTTTTTTTTTTTTTCTTTTCTTTTCTTTTTACATTTAAGAGAGAATTTCTAATTTAAGTATTTATTTTCATAGAAACGTCTATCGATAGCGACTAGCGGTGACGAAAGTGCAAGTCCACCAATTCCACGATCAGTAACACAATCGCCAAATCACGAGTCTTACGCAACTAATACAGGCTCTCTGGGATCTGACAAGGGTTCTGATAAAGTTATTATTGTAAAGGTAAAAAATCAATTAAAAACGCATCGTTGAGGTTCAACATTTTTTAATTTATTATCGCTCAAATTACAGAAAATGGAGCCAACGCCTACCGCAGATTTAGATAGAACGAACGACAAAGTTTACGATTGCACAACTAGCGTCGTCCGAGCCGTCATGGCACTGTCTCAAGGAGTTCAACAAAGCAGAGCTGAGCAATATTTGGAGCTTGTTAGAAGAGTCGGTATCGAATTACGAGCCCTCCTCTCATCGGTTGACGATCTCTTTGAAATATTGCCGGTTACTGCCCATCGAGAAGTTGTAATGGCGCATAAAGTGCTGAGCAAGGATATGGGCGAGCTCGTCACCGCTATGAAACTCGCTCAAAATTATAGCGCTACAACATTAGATGCTGAATATCGAAAGTAAGCATTGTAAATATTTCAATTATAAAAACTGTTTTGCATGAATCGATAAAAAATTTAATTTAATTTATCAGTTATTATAAATATATTTTTGTATTTATTTATTAAATTAAAATGAATTTTCATCAAAAAAATGATCATATTCTTTTTTTTTACAGAGGTATGCTATCAGCAGCTCATGTCTTAGCAATGGATGCTAAGAATCTACTGGATGTAATAGATTCAATTAGAATTCGTTTTCCTTACGTGGACAGTCAAATTTGTCAAAAGCATAATGAGATTTCTAATTCGAGAAATTCTGGCCAAGAATGTCGTATGCGCTCAAGTCAGTCTGGTGAACAATTACTCAGGAGAAGTCAATCTACCGAAAGACAAACTCCAGGTTTTAGACAGAGTCAGAGTGGTGATTTGCTTCATAGAATGGGACAATCTGTCGATCGTGGATCTCAAGTAAGTACTTCTTTTACTGTAAAAATTAGATATAAAATTAATATGTTAATATTGGAAAATTTCAATATCAAAATATTATAAAAATTTTTTTAACAATAGAGATGCAAAATTTTACAAATAAAATAAATATCCAAATTATTTTTTTATTTTATATATTCAATTAGTTACTGTATCATCGAAACAAAAAAAAAAGAAAAAAAATTAAAATAATCATATTTTTATAAAAGAGCGGCCAATCGGATGGAAACAGCATGTCAAGCTTAGAACGACGACATCACATGGTCAACAGCCTTGAACGAAATTCGACAACAAGAAGGCAAATGGCAACTAACAGTTTAGAACGAAAGCGTCCTTCGCTTTCTGGCAACTCGACAAATCTACCACCAGTCGTCCCAGTCTCCTGTAGCATAGTTCAGACTAAGACGCCAATAATTCATCAACAACAAACGTCTCTTGCGACCGATATTGGCCAGAGTTCAGTATTTAACAATAAAATTGGAAAAGAAGTCCAGTCGAACGACAGCTAACAATGAGGCACCTGCTTCATTCAAAACCAACCGTCGTTGCGCTTCCCAAATAACATCGAAAAGTGAAATAATTAACGAAAACTCGTTTTTTTAAAATCTATCATACTTAAAAACAATTATAAATTTATTAGAAAGTACAATTTTATACATGATGAATTTTGGTATAATAATTTTAGTATAATATTTAAAAAATTTTAAATAAAATTAATGCAGCAAAAAGATAATTAAATTATCAAAGTTAAATATTTTTTTATGTTAAAATTTTATTTAAAAAAATTTAGATAAAATTTTAATTATTTTTATATTATGTTTTTAACAAAAATCAATGTTTTTATAACACTTTTTTAAATACTTATGGCTTAAAAAATGTTTATGTTGTTTGGGACTCGAAACGCGTTACGATTAAACTGTTTTCTGAAAACGTTGTAAATAATACGAATTGAGCGAAAAGTTACCCATCGCATTTTCCGCAAAGAGCAAGCGCTGCTTAACGATTTTGCTCTTCAGTCATTTATCTATGAATCATTATTAATTTTTTATTTTTTGTTACGCGGACAATTTTTTTTATCTCTCTATCTTGAAAATGAAAAGGAAAAACGTACTTATACATAGGACAGTATTCATTAGCGATAGTTACGTCGATAAATATAATTTAAGTCATAAATACTATTTCGAAATCGCGACTCCAAAGCTTTAGAATTACCGTTGCGATATTTGTTATATAAATTATATATAAAGACATCAATTACAAGGTGACGAATAAAATATTAAGTTCATGCGTGTCTATATTTTATATTATATCTAACTTTATTTTTTATTTTTCATTTTTTATTCGATGTATGTATGATTTAAGTAATTTTTAATCCAAAAAACATTGATATATTTAATAATAGATGCAATATTTGATATGTATGTATTTGATTGACATTATTCCGTGATCCGTTTGTTACCTTGCGTCACCTCACATTGGTAGTCAGTTAAATATTATTACATGTATGAAGTTATATTGTATAAATCTGTATTTGTATATTTAAACAAAAAGTGGATTTATGCAGTCAAGATATGACGAATGCAATTTAGTTCTTGGTATATCATAAAGTTGATAACTTTACAACGGATTGTTTTTTAAAAACGAGTTCGAATTCGATAGTCTATTTCCTACTAATGTGTATTTGTGTACACATAAATATTACATAGACGTAAAAAAAAAATATTGAGATTACGCGCTGTGCAAAGACGAATATATATGATGTAAAGAGTGCGATTGAATGTTCTTTCTACTTAAGTAATTAATTAGCAATTCGTACTGGCTTGTGACGTTTATACGGGATGTTTTATATAAAGTATGGAAGGAGAAACAGAAAAAGACACGAGTCATCTTTGGTGGTATGTATCAGTTCCTATCAAGGCACACATTTTAGAAATTTCATCCCTTTGCAAAAGAGTAGCATCATCTATGCAATTATCAAGCCGCTTTGTTATTGACAGTTATGCAAAGCAATATTTTTGCCAAGAACGAGAGACAAAATTTACTTAAATAAATAAAATGTATCTCAACGCTTATCTACATTAGTGTACACACTACCAAGCACGTATTATACAGTAAACTGCATTGAAAAACTATCCAAAGTACAACACTGTTAATTAATCAAGGTACTATTAATTAACATATACAACAGTAGATTTCGTACAATTTTTTATTTTCAATAATTATCATTTGCAAAAAAAAAATTAAAAAAAAAAAGTAAATACATTTATAAAATTTACAATTAAATATTCGTTTAGTTTTAATAGTCATTATAGAAAAATTTTTAAAATATTGTCATCTCGTTTAAAGGTATTTGTAAATTTGTGTAAATGTAATGATGTATTATTATAACAATCATTAATTATATTATATATCAGTAAATAAATGACACTTTTGATTTTAAGCGTTTTATATATTATTATAAATTACAAATTTAAAAATATATATCTACTATTATAAAATAGTAACGAGGCTATTTCTGTACATTGAAAATATTTTTGAAAAATTTATTCAAATCGACTATTTAAACATCCTCGAACTTGAAACAATTTTTTTTTATAATTTTGGTTTGTCTATTTATCTTTTCATTCCGCAATCACATAAACATCATTGAATAAATTTAATCAAAACTTTACCAGTACTAAACGATATAATTTTGTTTAAAACCTACAATAATTTTGATTAGAATCGGTTGAATAGAACCGGATATAAAGTTCGATTCCTTCTTCACCTTTGTGACATACAGAAACTTATATTAATAGAATTTCGTAATATATTGTAAAAAATTAATGAATTCTTTTAGAGTTAGCACTCTCTTAAATGTAAATGTTTCTATTAATTATATGTTAAAGTATATGCAATATATCTAGTGATTTGAAATAAGATTCAAAAATTATTTTAATTATCAAATGTAATCATACATTTATAATTAAATACTATCTATCAAACCCAATTTTGCATTTTAAAATATGCATAATCGCGATCTTTCAATACGTTTATGTGTTTCGAAGTAATTGAATTTGTTAGGACACTTGGTGTTCATTAAATAGAAAAATCACAAAAAAGTCATTAGACATATCCAAAGAGAACATAATAACCACTTTACAAATAACCAACTTATCGTTTTTTTCAATAATAACCAACGATCATCGTTAAAAAAGAAGCATAGAAGAATTCACTTCAGCAACTCATGCGCCACGAACAAATATGCAAATGTATATTTCGTTATTTGCATACGTATATACATGATCAATAATTGATATCGCACGCTAATTGTTTAAAACTATATATACTTAAAAGTATATTAAGTAGTATCTCAAACTTTTTATGATCTGCAACATGAATTTTTTTAATAAACTGTTTTTTTAATTTCTAAAAGTAAATTTTACTTTCCGTGTTTAGCACTATAATATTTAATTCCATTCATTGTCGACGATCTTGCATATTTTGTTAAAATAGCATTAACATCTTGCTTACGTGTTGCGAATTTTCTGTAATGAGAATGTATATTAAACAATAGAGTAAATAGATTTTTTTCAAATGTCTAAAATTCAACTAAAAAATGTAACTTACGAAATATAAGGCGTAATTTCTAATACGGTCCACTTCTCTTTTATTTTAAAAAGTTCATTTAATCTTTTATTAATATCTTCGGGTAAATTTGACTCAGGATAAGAAATAATTTCTTTTCTCATAGCTTGACTATTCCATACTACAACTGCTACACCATAAAGATATTCTTCTTTTGGTGGTATACAATCTGGACTTCCTATTTTCCAAGCTTCCATAAAATCATTGTAGTTGTTTGTTGGGCATGCAGTTAATAAAATTTGTGCTAAAAGTCTACTGGACTTTGCCACATCGTATCTGTAATTATTATTATTTTTTAAATATTGTCATAATAATCTTACTAATATTATAATAATTTATCAATAAAGAATTGAATTTATACTTGTACAGCTGAGTTCCATCTTCTTTTGATTTTGCACTAGGCTCGGTATACTTTTGAAAAAGAAGATCAAATACTGGTTTTGGAATTATTTCTTTTAGAGATTCATAAGAAATATCTTTATCTATTTCATCAATATCCCAAGAATTCTCTTCAATTAAATCTAGCATAAGAGGTACAGCTCTTGCTTCAAATTCAAAGGCAATAATGCGGTAGTAACCTACATATTTTAAACATTAAAGAAAAAAAAATATAGTTTATAATAAAAATACAAATTTATACCATCCATGAGAGTTATAAGATATTCTGGAAGGGCGGCTAATATTTCACCATCGCTGGCTTGTATATGATTTTGAAGTCTCTCCCAGTTATAAAGAGTTGATTCATCTATTGTTTTTTCATACTCAAACCCTTTAAATGATGATGGTTCTAATAAACTTAAGAGCTTACTTAATTTTGGACTACATTCTTTTACCTGTGATATGAAAATTTTTAATATACCTTTTAATATTTTTAGTTTGAAATTTTGTTTAAATTATAATTTAAAAAATATTTACTTCAAGATAAGTGTTAAATATTCCCTTAACTTCTACTTCTTCAACAACAAATTCTTTAGCTTCTTTTAATTTAACTTCATCTTTACATTTTAAATTTGGAATTAGAAGACATGAATTCGATGTTTCAGCTTCTTTAACATCATATGTTCTGGTAGCTGTACATAAAACAGCTGTTTCATCTTTATCTCCACGAAAAGATAAACTATTATAATAAATTAATACTTAACAAATAAAACTTAATTTAACTTTACTGTATTGTGAAATTGTAGATATTTTAAATTAATATAAGAATATGCATTGAAAAAATAATAAAATAAGAAAAGATAAAAAAAAACTAGCTTAACAAACCTATCTCCAATTTGTAAACTTTCCAATAAGTGCTCATTAAGTTCTATAACTTTATAATTGCTTGTATTACTATCTAATGATACTGAAGTATATAAAGTTTGTACAATAGGAGCAATATCTGATGTATTAATATTTGCAAGTTTTAATATTTCTTCTATTTCTTCTGGTGTCCGTTTTCGTCTAAAAAACATAAAAGATTGACAAAAACGTTGTCAATTAAAAAAAAGTCAAGATATTGTTTTAAATTTCATTTTCGTAATTTTAATACTTGTATCATTTAAAGGCATCCAAAATTACAGTTATTTTTCAAACATTAAAATTTTATAAATATTTTCATTAAACAATAATTCCTTTTATAACTTACGATTTTTCTATTTCTTCATCAGTTATATCCACATGTTCCCAATCCATTTTGAAAATAACCTCAATATAATAAGTATTATATTGTAATTAAATAGATCAATAAAAACAAATTCTTACAGGTTTAAATGATCTTTTATGTATTGTATATGTGTGCAATATAATTTTATTTATATTAAGTACGTACAAATTAAAAGAATAAATAAATATTCAGTCTCCTTCATCAAAACTAAAACATGTTTACATCTCCAGTTTCGCGGGTATTTTAATATCGAACTGTGAACGGATATCGAGTCGACTAATCACGTTAAGGAAAGTTGACTGGCAGCATTGTAATTTTTAATAGAACACATCAAAAAAGTAAATGTATAAAATAAATAAATAAAAAGTAAATGTAAACTAAATTTTTAAATGTAATTTAGAAATTCAGCAAAAAGTTTTATTTTTTAAGAACTAATTAGTTACATATTTTTCAAAAAAGCATATAAAATTGTAAAAACATTTTTAAATTTCGTAATTTAACATAATAATTCAGCTTTCTGTTTTACTGTATAGACTCGAATTGGTAATTGAACAAGTATAAACAAAATTTAAATTTAAATTCATATGATTAAAATTTTAACTCTTCGATTTTCGAGATATAACGATTCGAATGTTTGAGTCGAATCTCAAATAATTTTCAAATAGATACAACTTCAGTACTGTTCTTTCATTAGTGACAAAAGTTTTATTATTTTTTATCTTTAACTTAAAATTTAGAAATAAAAATCTCCAACCTTTGGTATTATTCTCTGCTAAAAGGTAAAATAAAATATTTATAAATTAAATAGTTTATTTTATTAATTTATTTACAAATATTTACACTCAAAAAGGTTGATAAATGTAAATTTGCAAGTGTCATTGTTATGCTTTTCAATTTTTCCATTTTTATAATTTGTTTATAAAATACCACAATATATACAGAACACTTATATTCATAATTATATTTACTTTTTAATTTTATTATTATTTAATTTTTTTAAAAAATTTTACATTTCAAATATTTTTTTTAGGTTATTAAATGCCCTTGCTTATATTTATAAATAATCATTTATAACATGTTTATAATTTTTCCAGGTTGAGTAAAATACAAACAAAATGTCTGGAGACGTGAATATGCAAGCAGAAAAGGTACTTAGTTTAAAATATTGTGAAATACTAACAATAAAGTTTTAATTCATTTAAAAATTAAAATGTATTTAATAGTATGTATAACATTACATTTTAATTATAGTATAATTAATAATAATTTATTGTAAATTAAATTTGATGCAATTTTTACAATAATTGAAAGAAAATCTGCGTACGGTAAATTTTTCTACATGATTGGTTATTAATTTACAAACCTACATAGAGTTGATTTATAAGGAAAACTATATAATCAATAATAATATTGTAATAAAATTTCTTATCTTAACAATTTAATATTGATAACAATTTTAGAAGATCATTGAAAATAAATAATAATCACTAAAAAAATTAAATTATTATTATTTTATGTATATTTTAATAATTATATTACCTTTTTTTTTATAATTATTTTTATACAAATCTTATTTTAATTCTAAACAGCAAGAATCTGGACCAGTATATGGTGGTTGTGAAGGACCTGATGCAATGTATGTTAAATTAGTAAGCAGTGATGGTCATGAATTTATTGTAAAAAGAGAACATGCTTTAACTAGTGGTACAATTAAAGCTATGCTTAGTGGACCTGGTCAATTTGCAGAAAATGAAGCTAACGAAGTTAACTTTCGTGAAATTCCGTAAGTACAAATCATATTTAAATATCATATATTGTTTTTGTAAATTTTAATTATTAAAATAGTAATTTGAAAGAAAAGGCAGTTATATTTGCAGAATAAGCCTTACCAAGTTCCAACATTAGACATAAGAAAAATCAATATTTTGTGAAAATTATTTATAATTATTTAAAATTAAAAAGAACTAAGAAATGTATGTTAATTAAAAAAATATTAAACTGTTTCGTTTGATATTATTTTTAACGATTAGTATATTATTTTACGTTATGATTCTTTAGAGAAATAAATTTTATTTTGAAAATGTTTTTGTTTTTCATATATAATAAAATTCTTTAGCTAAAAAAAAGACTTTAAAATAATGATGTTTTTATAGATCGCATGTATTGCAAAAAGTGTGTATGTACTTTACATACAAAGTTCGATACACAAACAGCAGTACAGAGATTCCAGAATTCCCTATTGCACCAGAAATTGCTTTGGAACTTCTAATGGCTGGAAATTTCTTGGACTGTTAAAGCATTAATATATTGAATTTACCATTAAAAAACATAATAAGAAATGAAATTGGTGCAAGAAATCAATATTTATTTAGGATTTATTATTCAACCTTCAATAAGGAAAAAATATATATTTCTTGGTGAAAAAGTCATTCTTATTATCGAGTGAAATTTAATTCCTCCTATATTGTATAAAATATAAACTTTAATAAATATAATTTAATTTTCATATCATTAATATAGAAGCATGCAAAAGTTCTTGATTGATTACAAACGAAAGATTATAGTCTATTAAGTTATAAGAGCTTGGATTTTCAAAAGGCAGTATTTAATGAACAAGGCCACAGAAAGACTATACAACAATTAAAATATCACTTATTGATAAATAATATATAATACTTTTTTAGAAATAGAATTTTTATTTAACAAAAATAACTATTAAAAAATTATTGTAGCTAGAAAATTAAATATGTGCATAAAATAAATTCTTATGTACTTTATAAAAGAAATGTAATTAATATAAATATTTGCAAATTTTTACTCAACATAAAAATATGAAACAATTTTTAATCCTATAATAGTTATATTAAATGTATTTTCTAAATTCAATTAATCAGTTTTTATGTTGAATGCACTTACATATTAATTTGTTAATTGAAAGATTACATCATTTTGAAGCTTGTCAAATATTTATTCTTTTAAATTGAAAGGCTGACTTAAATTATACTTTTATAAATTTTAGAATAATTTTTTAGTATTTTATCGTTCATTTTGTAATTGAAATATTTGAATCTACTAATTTTAAAATATAAGATATTTGTTATATTATTTTTGTTCTATTACAATTATTAATAAATCAATTATGTTGCATAATAATTATTTTAATTATTCACATTTGTTTTGAAAATAGAAATATAATTTTTATGCATCCTTTAAATTAATGTTGATCTTTCAAAATATTTAAAGAAATTTTTTATTAAAATAAGTTTTAAATATGAGATGAAAAACTTTTGTATGAAGTTATTTATGCATAATTTGAAATATATAATTCAATTATAATTTTAACACATGTTGAAAAAATATATAACAATACAGTAATAAAATAAATCTTTCTTCTGATATAAAATAATTAAAAAATAGAGGAACATAGGATAAAATTTAATGTTACTTGCTTAAAAATTTAAAGCATATATGATATTTCAATAAAAATAAAAAGTAAATAATCATGCAAATTAAACCTTAAGAATGATGAAACATTATACATGATCCTTAAATTAAATTTGTTTCATTTTGCACAGGAATCACATTAAAATCTTCTTTATTCATATTAAAACTATTTTATTGATTTACAAAATCACTAAATTTATTAATCTCATCCTATGTTCCACTGCATTAATATGCTCTCTTTACAATGTGTACCATGTGTTTTAAGGCTACATAATAAAAACATAAAATGTTAAAATAAAAATATAATATGTGACTGTAACATTATAATAAATTTCATTGTATTTTAATTTTAATAAAAGATTTTTGATAGTTCTAATAATTAAATTTGTATTCTAAAATGTACTGTTATTAAGTGTTGAATTTAAAATATTTATATAATATAATAATTTATACTTATTTAATTGTCACTTATGTCAATTATTTTTGATAACATATAAAAGCATACATAAGTTTCTTCAATAAAAGAAAAAACAAATATTATTTTGAACTGAATAAACAATAAAACAATTATTTCAATTTTTAGTTTCTTTTTCAATATCTTTGAATTTGGCTTCTAATCTATTTGAATATGCCAAAAGTTTGTATGCAGCTTGTTCTAATTTAGTTACACTATCATCAATTTGGTTTATATTGTCTAAAACAGGTCGTAATCTTTTATATTTCAGATTGAGTAAATCTAAAGATTGAGAAACATTTGAAGAGATTGATTTTAATTCAGTATATTTAGCAATAGTTTCTTTATTCATCCGCTCTAAAAGCTGATAGTCTGCATGAGTAGCAGTAAGCTCTTCTTGAAGATACTCACTAGTCTTTTGAAACATGGTATTTGCAAGACGACTAAGATTAGGATCATGAGGATCTAATGCTTCAAAACTGCTTGTACTAGTCGACAGAGTTGTGCCTCGCTTTGGAGATTCACATCGTTGATCTGTTTCTTGAGTGTCAGCTGTAGTTTGTATTTCTTGTTTTTCTGCTTCAATTGTACTCATTTTTTATATCAATTCAATACTAAAATAAATACGAAATTCAAAAACATTGAGATTTAAAAAATATCTCATAAATTTATATTTATTATACATACGTTATAATAATATTATTTTGAAATTGTTATTATATAATTTTTAAAACTTAAAAAATTAGAGGTTAACTCTGTAGGTTATTCACAGTCCTAAATATAAGCAAAGAATGCCATTAATATAAATCGGTTGATATATAAATAGTAGCAGAGATGAAAAAGGAAATCGCTAATGGCATGGAAATAAAGTGTAACAAGTTATTATTATTATTATAGTTTTTTTTTTATTGGCATTTCAATAAAGATTACATAGCCATGACGCAGAAACAAAGTATGACAAGTCCTGCGCGCAAAGAGGTGCTGGCCTCTTACAAAGCAGCTGCCGAACTATACACACAATCTCCGTATACCGGGAGAAATAGAGGAGAGGAGATACACATTTTCTAACGAGCATGCGTATATACATGCTTAGAGCGCAACATTTTGCGCTTAACACTTAAAAATTAATTTACATTTATTATATCAAGCAGAAGCTTTATTTGCATTGACTTATTATAATAATATCTTATTAAATTCATGTCAATGAGTTTTGATAGAAAATTACTAAAAAATTATCATTGATGATAACTTAAGCTTTAGCAGGATCTTAGAAGCTAAATAAAACACTCATAATAAAAATATTTGTATTAATGTAAATAGTTATTCTTAATCCTTAATAAATTATTATTCAATAATAAATAATTAAAAATAATTAGATAATCAACCGCAATCAAATTATGTAAAACGAAAGCCGATAAGCGAATGCCAGTTCTTGTATTTAAATCTGTAAGAATGGCGTTGGTCGGGTTGGTTAAGCTTTTGTCTTTTATCACGGAGGTTCGGGATCATATACCACTGACGAAATTTTTTTTTCCTTTTTTCCAATATCTACAAGTCAATTAATAACTTTGAAAAAAACAACATATTTAATATATAATTTATTGTTATTCGATTATGATATTTTTCTATTCGATAATGATTGATACATTTTGTTTTTAAAGAATGTTAGATTTTTCGTTTAAAGTACTTTAACGGTTTAAAATTTTTAATAACCATTGATAAAATATTATATAATAATACACAGGTGTAAATTGAGCAACAAATAAATGTTTTTTTTCTTTTCTTTTCTTTTTTTTTTTTTTTTGTCAATAAACGATTTTCCACACAGAATAAATGTTCATCTATGAGCAAGATACAAAATAACAATATTTGATTTTATTAAACAGTAAAAATAAATTACATGTCTAATTAAATTGATGAAACTAAATAATGAAATATCAACTACATTTTTATTTAAATATATTTTTGGTACAAGGTAACCCGCATAATTTTTCAATTGTAATCTATAAAATTTCTACTTTACCTGTTAAATAATGAATATTTTTATTTATTCAGATGCAAATTTTATTTTTCTAAAAAACTTATTAAAGATTTGCCACAACACATAACGCTATTTCTTTAAATAATTTAAGAATTTACATATTAATAATTTGTTTTATATTAGTATGTAACATGATTAAATTAAAATATAATTAAAAATCAGAAGATACAGTTTTTTTTTTTGTTAAATTATACAATTAATATTGAAATGTTAATGATTGTTTTCTAGCACTTCTAAAGTAGTAATATTGTTATACTTAGTATTTAAGAACATTAACAAGCGGTTTTACACAAATAATCTTATTTAACGATAAGAAAAAGGCAATTTGTTATGAGTATAGTTAAAAAATTTACGACTATTAAAAATTCGCGAGTCATCTTTAGTGTTTTTAATTTTGATATTGTCGCACATACCAGCATTCAAATATGAAATCAATCGCTGAAACAAAATGTAATATTTTGATAGCTGAATTGAAAATTCTTTCATTAGTCCATCATGAAGACAAATTTTCGCATAACTCACAGTTTCATTGAAGTAAAATTAAAAATTTTCTTTTTAAAAATTATCACGCACATATATCAAAATTTTTTAACAAATTTCTTTTAAAAAAAAGCCTGATAATAATGAATAAATTATGAATTTTTATTGTTTATAATTATAATTCAATTGTATTTTTTTGTAAATCGTACTAAATTGAATAAATTAAAATATTCATTATTTAACAGGTAAAGTAGAAATTTTATAGATTACAATTGAAAAACGATGCGGGTTATCTAGTACTAAAAATATATTTAAAAATGTAGTTGATATTTCATTATTAAGTTTTATAAATTTAATTAGGCATATAATTTATTTTTACTGGTTAATAAAACCAAATATTGTTATTTTGTATCTTACTCATAGATGAACATTTATTGTGTGTGGAAAATCGTTTATTGACAACAAAAATAAAAAAAAAACCATTTATTTGTTGCTCAATTTACATTTGTGTATTATTATATAATATTTTATTAATAGTTAGTAAAAATTTTAAACCGTTAAAGTACTTTAAATGAAAAATGTAACTTTCTTTAAAAACAAAATATATCAATCATTATCGAATTTATTGCAATGTTATTAAAATACTTTTTTTCGACTGTGGAAATACTACAATATACATCTACCGATTTGTGCGCCGTCTGTCTTATGGGGGTATAAATATTATAAAACTAACTGAAAAAGTTAATTTACGAATAAGCCAATCTGGCCTTTTATTATGCACAATTGTGGGGTAGTTATTTTAAAAAATTGACTAGTATTAATGTAAAATGTTATAAGTGAGTGCTTAATAAATTAGACAATTTACTATTTTCATTCGAAACTTTATTTGTAACTATCTTATTTACAAATTATTATCAACATAACCGATATAAATATTTGTAAAAGTCGTCACGTATTTATTTATTATTTAAAAAATTATTTCATAATAGCGTACATTTAAACGTTATTTATATAAAAATTATTTTTTTACAATTCAATTGAATTCATTTGCCAAATCAAATTTCTTTTTACATATACTCTGCACAATACATATGTTACAAAAATATATTAAATAAAAGTTAAATTATTATTATTTTATTATTTTGATTGTTAAAAATTTTCGTGAGTTTTTTACTTATTTGACTTTTCATTTCAATTGTAATTGTAAAAACTATCTAACTTTTGTGATCTGCTCTAAAACGTTTTTAACTTTTGTAAAAATAATTTATTTTGATTATTTTTATTGTCAATGGCTATTAAAAAATTTGGCAAAATCTTAATAAAATCTCTGCAATCTTTTCGAATAAATTAAAAATTTTATCTACTATTTGTTCATATGATTTTGTTTCATATTTGTTTGAAGCACAAAAGATCATAATAGCCTCATTAAAAAAATAATAGATACAGTGTGCCAATATAAAAATTTCTTTCTTACGTATTTGCATAAATTGAAAAAAAAAAAAAAAAAAAAAAAAAAAGAAAAGAACTATCTATTTTGCATTTAGCCTCCAAGTAAGGCTTAACTTTTACGTTCCTCCAATGGTACTTTTCGTTTGACGTCTTTCTTTCCATTATTCGCGTTATGTAGCCGCAGCAGCTCGATAATCGCGTCGTTATCGGCACTCTTGGCCAAGTGTTTTGGTGATCTTTTTTTATAATCTTTTACATTGAGAAACGCGCCATGGAGAAGAAGGTGCTTTGTAAATGTAGTACTTTCCATTTTAACAGCCAGATGCAGAGGTGTGTAACCGTTCTTATTTTCTCTGGTATTTAAATCAACGCCACATGATAATAATCGCCAAAAGAATGTATTTTTTAACAAAAGATTCAATTTTGAGTTTTCGTAGATTATCGTTTTATGTAACGGCGTGTGTCCATATTCGTCTACGGCATTTAAATTTGCTTTGTATCTGATAAATAAGTCAAATAAATCCAAATGTCCGACCTTTACAAGAAAATGTAACGGGGTCTCGCCATAGCTGTTTTTGGCATTTATATTTGCTCCGCGATATAAAAGTAACTCTACCGTTTTTTTACAACATTTAAGTACTGCAAGGTGTAAAGGCGTACGACCATTGCTGTCTTCTACATTGACATTTGCGTTATATCGAATAAGAATGTCGCACGTTCTTTCATGTCCGTTTTCGGCAGCCAAATGTAACGGAGTTTTTCCTAAAATATCTTTCACATTGGCGTTTGCTTTGCGTTGTAAAAGTAGCATTGAAAAATTCGTACTTTTTTCTTCTGCGGCATAATGTAACGGTGTTTTGTGGTAATAATCCATGTTGTTTATGTTACATTCTTTCTTTTGCAAAAGTTTCTTAAGTACCTTTAAATTTTGATTTTTAATAGCATTGTGCAACAAACTTTGTCCCACTTTACCTTTGTCGTTTATTGTAGCTCCATTTTCTATTAATAGTTTAAAAATATTGTCCCTTTCATTTTCAGCTGCTATGTATAAAGGAGTAACTCCTCTACTATCGGTATTGCTTATGCGTGCACCGTATGTCAATAGTAGCTTTGTGATTTCTTCTAGTCCAGATTTAATCGCGATGTGCAAAGGATCGTTGCCCATTTGATCTTGCACTTGAGTGTCTGCATTATTTTGTAACAGCAATTCAACGAGAGCCGCATCATTTTTTTCGATAGCCATGTGCAACGCAGACTGGTTTATAACTTTTGCTCGAGGATTGGCGCCATATTTTAATAAAACGTCAACTATCTCGATATTTTTTTCAAAGATCGCTAAGTGTAAAGGAGTTTTGTCAGCGCTGTCCTGGTAGTCAACAATTGCTCCATTATTTAAAAGAAGATTAACTAATTCATTGTTGTTAAATTTTACAGCAATATGCAATGGAGTTTGTTTATGGTCATTCGTGGCATTAATGTTATCACAATGCTGCAGAATAAATTTGGCTACTTCGATATATTTTACTCCGTTGTTACCGTATTCGGCTACTATGTGCAATAAAGTCCTGTGGTGTTTGTCAACAACATTAACGTCAGCGTTATATTTTACAAGACATTTAACAATATTAAGATATCCTTTAGCAACAGCTACATGAATCGGCGTGTCTTGTTGATGATTTCGAGTATTTGCATCAAATCCAGATGAAAGCAATTCTTCTAGTAAGTCTTCATTGTTGCAATACGCTATTCGATGAAGATCAGATAATGCGTTATTTTCTAAAAATTTGCAATTTTTTGCAAAATTTTGTCTCTCCAAATACTTGTAATAATTTATAAAATTTGAAGCAGTCATGGTATCTTAACGTATTTGTAATAAAATAACTTCTTTTGTTTATTATCTAAAAAAAGAAAAAAAAAAAATTATTTGAAATGTGGATAGTTATATCAAGTATATATTTATTTAATAAATCGTTAAAATAAATTTTCAAAAATTGTACATAAATTTAATCGAATCGACCAATTAAAATTTGCTTAATTAGATGTTTAATTATATAATAAAATAATTTATTGACATTTTGTCGAATAATAATAATAAAAATGTTTCCTTACACGTTTACTTACGTAGTCAGTATTGTGTAAACCAAAATATCGCACATTAAAATATATATAATTAAATCACTTTTGTTTTAAGGTCGATGATAAATCGGCTCAATATGTATACAATGATTACCCGTGATGTTTATTTTTGTTTACTTATAATTAATACCGCAACATTTACATATAATTATGAAGAAAATGTCAAAGGAACACATATCCAACATTATTATAAAAATCACACAGTACGATGTCGAATTATAACTATTTTGATAAGGAAATCAATAATTCTTGAAGGGATGTATCGACATATTGATAATAATATGTGGAAAATAAATTTATGATTATTCTATTCATATATTAATGAAAATATTGCCTGTATACATAATTTTATAAAACTATTAAAGTAAAAAATATATTATATATAAAACGTATATAAAATTGTTTATTACATTCATTCATAATAATAAAAAATAAACATTACCTTGAAGGAACAATTAAAATAAAGTATATAAATTAAATGACAATTATTTTAATGTCACCTAAAGTTTTATATTGAGATTAAAACTTGGAAATTATTTGCAGTAGTTACAAAAATTATTTATTTGTTGAGTTTTGAATGTGTAAATTTTTTATAAAAAAGAAAACTATTTGGACTTTTGGTTACTGCCTTAGGTCATCACTTAGAGTTAACATTTATAAATTCGAATAATCTCCTATTCGTATACTACTAACGAAATAAAGCATTTTGCCACCCTATCACCGGAGTAGAAGCGCTGTAATCGGGAAGTCAGTAAATCATAAATAATAACATGACAATTTTAAAAACATAACCTTTACAAGTAGAATCTACGAAATAATCGTTTTTATAATTGAATAAAGTGTATTTAAATAATTTCTTGAAAATGCTCACAAATTGCACAATACCCAATCGTAAAAGCAGTAAGCATAAGCTTATAAATAAACAATTAACTTTTAAAGTTCTAATTCATAAAAATCCTTAACAAGTATAAATCATGGAAATGTATATAAATAAATATTATTTTGAAAAACAGCTCATAATCAAAAAATCAATAAAACACAATTAAAGTGGAAAGATCATACTTCAGGTAAAACTATTTTTTTAAAAATTAAATGATTATGGCATAATCGTGAATAATATCGAATTGAATATTATCATAAAATTGAATTGTATATTAAATAAAAAATGAATTAATAATACAGGTTATGAAACTTGATAAGAAAAGAATAATTCCATGGGAAATGAAATGACCATGATTAAAAAACCAATAGTGCAACAATATTAATACTAAACAATAATTAATGATAATCAGATTTCTTTGTCTTATTCTAAAAAGATAGAAATGTTGTTATCAACTTCAGAAAATAATATAGAATTCTCAACTTTGGACAAAAATAAGAAATGTTTATTTGCAAAACAAACGTGTAAGTTGTGTCAAAAAAATGTTGTTAAAAACAATTAATCAATTATTGAAATATATAATAAATAATTTTTCTTTCAAAGTATATTTATCACTACAAGAGCTATCATAAAATAATTATTTTGAAGATACAATTTCTGAAGTTATTGGTAATACAGAAGATGGAACGATTTCTTTTGACTTTAAGGTAAACATTATTATTATTGTAAGTTTTGAAATTACAATTATTTTTCTTAGTTTTCATATTTATCATATGTTAAAAACAATATTTGTTTATTTTATAAATATAAATTAAAATTACATGTAATGTAAAGAAAAAGATAAAAATTGACAATATTACTTTTAATTTTAAATTTATTGTATTTTTTTTTTCTTTTTTTTTCAATTAAACTTAAAGCTTTAAATTTTAATAGTCTTGTAACATTTTGAAATAATTGTATGGAATAATTTAATTTATTTAACAATTTAGTCATTAAACTTATTGTTTACTTAAGTGAATTTATTACAAACAGGTTAAAAAAGAAGAGAAAGAGTGAATCATTTAAAAGACAATAATGATCAAGATGGCTGTGCATCTTTATATATAAATGATCTTAAAAGAAATGATATTTTATTTACTTTAGCTACTTTAGAATATGTGCCATTACAATTCTAATCTTATTGTAAGTATTAATTTAATTTAAAATATTTAATTCATTATGATTAATTTATATAATTAATTGATTGACATGTCAAATGTATTATAAGATCTTTGTTAAATATTTTATTATATTTTTTCATACATATATACTAATATTGGAATTGTTTAAAATAAAATATTTATAATTATTAATAGTAATGTTTTAAAAAATCATTTATTGAAAATGAAAAACGCTTATATTTACTAATCTTATAAATAAGAATGGTGATGACAATAAAATTTATATTTTTAACACAATTGTACAAATTTTGTCACGTAAACAATAATAAGAAAATTTTCAATATTTTTAGAATAATCAAATGTCCTTTTATTAAGAAATTTTAATTAAATGTTTAAAAAAATTTACTTTAAGGCAGTGTTAAATTACACAGTGTTGAAACATCTATTATTTAAACATTTTTGCAAGTTTTTATTAATATAAGACAGTCCAAAATGGACTAGATTTTTTTTATATGAGCATTTTTATTGATATATAATATAACAAATAATTAAAATTTTATTTTATAACTTTCATTGTATTAAAGTACTAATAATATTAAAATTTCACATCAAAATTTTACTTATTCAAAATAAAATTTGCAATAAGTTTTTTTTTTTTTTTTTTTTTTCAAATTTTATTAATAAATAGTACATTAAAAAAAAAAAAAAAAAAATGAAAAACCATCCTGTTATAAAGGTTTCATTTAATAAAAAATTTTATTAAAAGACGTTCATTCTCGTTAGAAATAATAATTATCGGAGTTTTATCAACGTTTCGAATACACCTATGTACGTTATACTGCAGTGCACGTGCGTTAGTATCATGCATATGTATCTATGCAAGTAAAAAACAAAACGAGCATAAGAAAATAGAACAGCGTAACGCGGTTTCGAACACTCGGACGAAATGCGTAATAGCCTATCTACAACTGTGCCGCTCTTTTCGTAAATACATATTTGTATATTCTCTCGCATGATTATTTTTACGCGCACTCACACATTTAACAGAAAGCGAGAGGACGTTAATGACTAATGAAGTTCGCTTTCTTTGTCCGTAACGCACAAGCCGCGATTACGACTCCGCGTATTTTTTTCCGTGCCTTCCATTGCACAAAGCACACGCCGAACTAAAATCAGACGCATCATCTTGTACACTACTAGAGATATCCATATGAATGGGTTTTCATTGGAATGCGTACACAGGATACGACAATCAGGACGGGGGGGGGGAGAGGTGGTAAATTGTTTACTAGAACGCATAGAGCGCCAGACATCATCCACAACTGCAACGTCCGTTTGCTTTGCTCTTGATTATACATTTCTGCCCCCGTTTTATACGCGCCTCTTTATGTGTAAACGAACGAGTGAATCTATACATGTACTTGTTCGCCTCGATCTAACTTTTCGTGCGCGAAAAAAAGTTGCCGCGAGACCAGAGAGAAATATTGCTTTGCATATTTGTGACTTTTAATGTCCATGCATTTGGGGTAAATTATTCCGATGGTTTAACAGAATTTTTATGTTAAGTAATCTTACTTTTGTGGATAAAGATGGTAATTACTACTTTTATGCTCAATGTACACGTATGTACATTCTGAAAATAATAGATTCATATTTTGATTGCAGTAATTTTAATTTTACATCGACAAAACGATGAATTTTTTAAGTAGTTATGAAAATTATTCAATATTTTATAAAAATATGTCAACTAGAGAATCATGATTTATCGTGTGAGAATATAAAAATAAATCGTTAATCGGACTAGGCTTTGGCAGTTAAAAATGCTTGGCAAAATAAATATTTACTTTTTACTGTATAATATTTCTAATTTACGAAAAAAGTTGATTTATTTATATAATGTCAATGTAAAAACAATTTAGTAAACGGTAAAGAAGTAACACTCTTAGTATATTTCCTATAATTTAATTTATATATATTAATAATAACGTCTCGGCAATAAAAATCAGCAAAACTGATAAGAAAAAGGCATATCCATAATTTGTGCGGCAATATATCTTAAACTAAATCTTGTATACATACATTCGTTTTCATCGTCTTATCTTATAATTAGTTGCCTTTTTATTTGCGTGTCTTTGTCTTTCTTTTTCTTTGTTTTGCACCATAATCGAAAGAGATGCGATTCTCGGCCAAGGTTAATTAATTGATAAACTTTCTAGCTGTGTAAGTGTGTGTATATAGATATATATGGACATGTACACACAACGCTTCGATAAAGTTACATGTGTGTACGATTAATTACGCGTACTTTATATTGACATAGTTATATATATATATGTATGCAGTGCGTCATCTAAGCGATATATCCGTCATAATTTTGTCTATCAATGTTTTTGCAATTTTGTCAACGTCAGTGAAAATAGTGTGTTGTTAGTTTCATGCGGAAAATTGTCGGTTTATTTTGCATTGATGAAACTGTTTGCCGAGTATCTTAATATGTAATTTTATGGATGTTAAAGTTTTTGAAATAATTAAAAATAAAATTGATTTTGATGCTTTCGATCGATGAGATGAGATTTTTTTTATTCAAATACTATAAATTTTACAAATACGTGGTATTGGTAAATATGTATTTTTACGATTTTATAGCAGAATAATACACTTTGAATAACAAAATTTGCGATTTATAGAACAGAAAATTGGATTGATTCCAATTAATCTTAAAGGAAAAATGTTTAATATACTGCAAAAATTGAAATTTCGATGTTATTGTTTAATTTAAAAAATTTATCATTTTGTTATATTAATTCGTTTTCTTAAATTGTTAAATTATTTCGTTTTCTCTTTTCGAATCTATTAAACCAAAAGTAACAGAGCTATAATTCACATAAAAAACATTGTCTTTCATTATAAAATTTATCGTTTAAAAAAAAAGAGTGAAAAACTTTTTTCTTAATGAAAATACTATTTTTAAATAAAAATTTTTGTCTACAGAATATATGTTCGCAATAAAAATTTTTAAGACAGTAATAATGTCATTGCGTTATACAAATTATCAATAGGAATT
This sequence comes from Chalcis sispes, assembly GCA_949987625.1. Lineage (NCBI taxonomy): Eukaryota > Metazoa > Arthropoda > Insecta > Hymenoptera > Chalcididae > Chalcis > Chalcis sispes. Next base: position 22,793,701 of record OX465097.1, on the reverse strand, counting down.
ATTCAGATAACGACTTACAATAAAATTGAACAAGAAAATATTGCACTTTCTATTGTAAAGACAATCTGTAGCTGTTATAAAAACACATTCTATATTTCTTGCATCTCAATATTTTTCATGTAATCGCAAAAAAATGAAATAATTGTTTCGCCGTTGGCCTTTTAAATTCTTTGAAATGAAAATGCTTTGTTCTTATTACTACGGAACAGTTGAAATCCGCCTTTACATTCATACGGAATAGAATTTTCAAACATTTCATAAATTTTCGTTTTCACGAATTCGAGTTGGATTAATAATTTGAATTTTTCGAATTGAACGTGGTAGAACAAGCACACGCGAATGAAATTATTGTTAATTTAAAGAAATACGCGCAATTTTTAGAATTATACAGTCATTGAAAAATGAATAACTTGTTTTAATATTAGATTAGTTGATGCTACTAATTAAAAATGTTCCATTCGGAAAGATTGACTTTGAATCTTTTAATTTGAAACGAATTTAATTTTGAATCAGGCAATCAAATATATTCTGCGTACTATACTACGTAATCGTCAATCTATCAGTTTTAATTGAAACGTTTTTAAATGTATAGATTAGCTTATTGATGATAAATCCTCTAAAAATTGTTTAAATCGTTATTGTTATTCATAACTATATTAATTTTTATCGATAAGCAAACGATATTTTATCTTTTCAACTCGTTCTTCTCTGCAGATACACAATGGTGGGTAAACGGCTATGGCGTACACATTAAACGTACAGTTCGCTATATAATGATTGATGAAAGGCAGTGGCCTATTGCTCAGCCGAGGTCACTCCTGCGAGAAAACTTTTTCACCATTCACCTTCTTCATTTCAAGCGAGTGAGAAAATATTGAGCTGTTCTGTATACTGCCGTGAAGTTAATGTTTTATTTGAGAAGTGATGCTGATATGTATAGTATAATTCGCATAAATGAACTCGTAAGTTTTTTAATTTATTAAATGTGCTTGAATATAAGATGAGTAATTGTCATTAATGAATAAATATAATAATTATTTAATATCGTACTTTACGACAAAGTATATATTCTTAGTATGAAAAAAAAAAAATATTTCCATAATAAAATTTATTAAAAAAAATATACAACAAAACTTCGTAATCTATTGAATAATATACGCGGAATGTAATATGTTTTGCCATGCAATAATCTATAGATCATTTACAAAAGATACTCAAAACATTGGTACAACGATAACCAAAGGATAATATTTTCCATGTGTCATTAGTATTTTCTTCAGGTACAACGATAAAAGCAAATTTTCATAGCTAGGTGCAGCGAGATAAAAAATTAAGAATACCAAACTCGCATACTTATTAGTGCGCGACGATCTAAATTCACCATATGTACAATGTATACTCATATATTTATATATATATATATATATATATATATACGTTCTGACTATTACACAGACCCATCTTCGGAAGCATAAAGAAATATCAAACGTTAAATTCTATACGAAGGAGAGTTGTTTTTTCTGCATAAAACGAGATAGTTGGTCACAGCGCGCAAGAGAGAGAGAGAAAGAGAGAGAGAGAGAGGGGATACAGCTTTAGCAAAACGTTTCCCGAGTGCGCGTGCACTCAACTTGTTCGAGATGCATTCACAAAAGGAGTATAAGCGCGCGAGCGCGCGAGTTCGTTCGAACGAACGAGCGGAAAGATGCTGCGTGTAAAAAACATTTAAACTTGGAATGACGTGTGTGTTTAAGTAGAATCTTTCGACGTACGTCGAACGGAAAAAACACTTTTTTTTTTTTTTTTTTTTTAACCCGTAGTTTGGTTTTTTTTTTTTTTTCATTCGTTCGCGCGGTTATTTTCCTTAATCACCGTTCGTACCTGTATGATATACTGTTCTAAATAATTGCGGTTTGAATATGCGATTATCTCTATTTGAACGCATAAATTACATACAAGCAATGAATACTTTTGAATTAAGCGAGTTGTTGTACAAATTCTTACGTTGTGAAATGTAAACCGTTTTATATATATATATATATATAGGTTAACGATCTTATGCAATGCGAGCAACATTATATTATAATTCGGCACTTTATTATTCGATGTTATATCGGTGTGTTTGGCAATTTTTGTTTTCTAAAAAAGTTACAGCGTCACGGAAGAGCTTTTATTTATATTGACAAATTCGCATTGATTAAAAATTTAACGATTAGGCCTACGAAAACAGTTTTATTTACTCGCGTTTATCAGCAGAATTGTGATGTCATAAATTTTGTTTACGAATGATTTGAACGATTATCAACATAACGCAAGATTTCACAAATTGTTTCTAAGCATCTGTATTTATATGATTCTTAAAGTGCAACTTTAAATAAAAATTACATTTTTTACAAATAATATTGTTTTTGCCTTAGAGTGAAAATATAATAAGTTATCTATCGATTTCAAGTAAATCATTGCTGTCGTGAATATTTCATCGATATTAAAGACGACTTCTATATTAAAACAAAAATTCCTTTACCATCTTGCGTCATTTACTGAAAATGAACATAAAAAACAAAAATGACAAGTGTAAAAAAAAGATTCTAACGAACGCCGCTAAATATGTAAAATTAATTAGTCATTCAATTTCTTCGATCGAACCCACGAAGTCGCGTAATCAGCAACGTTGAATCAACTCGGACTTTCCTCTTAGCGTTTACATGCACATATATATACACATACACGCACACAACGATCGAACCAGCGGATGTACTTGGGCCAAATCCATCCTCGTTTGATATATAGTCGCCGATAGAACTCTTCCAGAGGGGCCGATATATACTGTATATGTACAACCACCCGAAATAGACCGATGCTGCAGCGGATACACGTTTGCGCAGTCGAGTCGCGTTATACGTTTACCGAAAAAAGAAAACAAGCAAGCTGCCGTCTTTTTCTCTTTCTCTCTTCGATTATATGTGTGTGTGTGTGTGTGTGTGTATGTGTACAGATACGCGGCATAGTATTCGTATAAGAGAAAAGATAGTAACCAATTTGAACGCGTCGAGAATAGGGGGAATCAACGACGTTTTAGAAAATTCCGAGAGCAAACTCAGAGCCAAGAGAGAAGCTTTCTCCGCGGAGCTTTTCCTACTTAAGCGTTTACGTTTATATACTAATATTTCTTTAATACAAGCTTTCGTATGCGTGATGAATTACGAGACAATGGCTCTCCGCTTCGGCGTAACTACCGGTGATATTTATAATTTATATGTTCGTATATATTGTACGAGTTTTCTTCAGTTTCCAGGGATTCTCGTGCACTCGATGCTTATGTATTTCATTGTGGAACTCGGGTGCATCAAGATGCATGAAATAATAATGCGACGCACTGGAAATTGATTGACTCTTTTGTTTGTGAAAACTATATAAGAAAATATTATCGTAAATAATATTGATTTTATATACCTTATAATCGTGTGCTTATCGACTTTTCTTTTAACAATAGTTTAAATGTCAAATAGAAAAATCGATATATAAATTAAATGAAACTATTTTTAATTCTCAAAAGAAAACGAACAATAAAAAATATGTTAAAGAAATTTTTTTCACGAAACTCATCATCACGGGAATCCACGTCTTGCAACAGCATCTAACTTTGCACACAATGCGCAAGCACTTATAGTTAGCTGGAAAAACTCGTTTAATCCCAACGGAAAGAGTACCGAGAGCCAAGAACAATTATTATAAAGCCGCATGCGGCGCGAGTATATTGCACCGTCACTGAATCCGTGACATCATAATTTAAGGTTAACGCACCTATCTCTCTCTTTCTCTCTCTCTTTCTTTCTCTCTATCTCTCTTTCTTTCTCTCTCTCTCTCTCTCTCTCTCTCTCTCTCTCTGTTTCTTTCTCTATTCATCTTTCCCACTCCGTATGAAGGTATGTCTTTGTACATGGGCCGGTACAGCTGTAAACAGTCCGCAAAGTGCGGCTGCACCCACGCAGAAACTCGCTCGACCGCGAGTAATTCGCCGAGCTACCGTATGCTACCACTGCTGCTGGAGCTGCAGCTGCTGCTGCTGCTGCTTTTGCTACTATTATACTTTACTTTCAGTGGCTTTGTGGATGCACACCGTACGCGTATCCTATACATGTACGTACATATATTCGCATACGTGTATTGTGGTAAGCCAGTACCGGAAACGCGTTCCCGATGACGCGAGCTTTTGCGCGCTTATCGACTCTTTGTATTCGCATCGACCTCCCATCGACGATCGTAAAACAAAATATTTCGAAAGTATAGAGATTTTCGCTTTATGAGATTTGTTTTTATTGACGATTCGTTTATTAAACGTAAGTAATGGTACAAAGAAGAAATATGGTTTGTTTTACTGTCTGGGGCGTAAGGATGGTCGAGCGATGTGAATTTTTTGGCGTTGAAATAATTATGCGTATGATAAAAAAAAAAGAAAATAAATAAATGTGTTACAAAGCTGTTGATTTTCTTTGTTACTCCGATAAAATTTTCATTATTTACTATCTAAAAAATAAAGGGAATAACTCTCCGATAAAACTGTAACGATTGAAAATATTTTTCAAACGTTATTATTTCTAATTTTTATGTAAATTTAATTGTCAATCATTATTCGTTAGCCTTGTCATAGTTAAATTTTGTTCTTATCGTCAAAATGTCATAATTCATTCTAAAATAACTCATGAAAAGAGAGCATCTTTTACATTCTACATTAGACATTTTCATTACGATTTTTCGTCCACTTATATAATTTTTTTTACTAAATGCTTGTTGGAAAATTCTTTGTCTTTAATTTAACTTTACGAAATCTATACCATTTTTTAAAAATAGAGCAAGCTCATTAAAAATACATTATGATAGAGAACTACCTAATAAATAAATTGAAAACAAAGTATTTTGTTCTTATTCAAAATATCATTAGTTAATTAATTAATATGATACATAACCTTATTAGTTTCGAAAAATTCAAATAACAGATTATAAATGCCTTATACGTGTATCTTATAGATAAACCAAATACCAATTATTTAATAAATCTTAACTTATCATATATAACGTATAAACAAAATTTATACTATTCGCGAAAGAAAAATTTAAAATATCAAAGGATAAAGAGATTAAAGAACAAAGAACGAATTTGTGTGTGCGTGTATATCATACGTCAACGTAGAACGAAGCTTCGTTATAAATCGGACCATTATTATCGAGGAAAAGAATTTTATTTATTATTATTATTATTGTGAGTATGGCCCTCCCATTGCAGGGGGTCTCAGACGCATGGGTACTCTCCCATGGCGCCTCTCGAGGAGAATAAACAAAAACAGAAAAATTAAAGGCCAAAGATATATCGCGATCTCGAAATCGAATAATCTTCGGAGAATTTAGGAAGTAACGAATAACGTCCACTTAGGTCATCGACGACACCAAAAGAAGCGACACGAGAAATCAAATCGTCGCATCTCCGTTCCGACAAAAGCCGCTCTATCTCTTTTTTTCTTACGGTATACACATCCATTGAGACGGAAAATAAAGGAAGTTCAAGATTTATCGACTATATTGTTTCGTAGAAAATTCGAATTCAACGCGATGATTTCTTCCTTCTCTTTTCATACATATATAGGACGGGATACAAGCGGTCACAGAATGACGTCACGCCTATAAAAATTATCCCCTTATACATATATACATGTATAAAGAGGCTTGTACAAGCTTTTTGTTTATCTCATGATATGTAACAATGCTGGAAAATCTCTCTCTCTCACTCGAGAGAGAGAGAGAGAGAGAGAGAGAGAGAGAGAGAGAGAGAGAGAAAGAGAGGGAGAAAGAAAAGAAAAGAAAAGAGAAGCAAAATTCCTTCTTCTTCGTAAGCTGGTTTCTTTATATTATACAAGTTTCCGTTGCCCGATAGTTTTTTTGCTTTTCTCGCTTATTTTTTGCTCTCTTTAAATCTTGCTCTCGAAGGTAATTTTTTATACATTGATGGGTTCGTCGTTTAGTTTTCTACTCAATCTTTGATAAATGCGAAAAAAAATGTTTATCGTTACGTGATTTTTTGAATTTTTTATTTTTCAATGTAAAATTACGAAAATTTTTTTGATTAATTTCATTAGTGAGCTATATATATATATATATATATATATATATATATATATATATATATATATATACACACACACACTCTTTTCAAATCATATTTATTCATTCATCATCGTAAAAATAATCAAACAAAAAATGTTTATTGGATATCATATTGAAATGCGCAAGTTTAAAATATTTCAAATTTTTATAATATATCGATGTGAAAAAGTCTATTGCGCACGTTGAAGTATACAAAAAATTCTGATATTGCCGCTGAATGTTAATGGGTATAATTTTAACCTAACATTTTTTAATTGCAGTTTATTAGTATAAAATAAGAAAAAATTCTTATGCTTTTTGTAACAAAGTTTAAAAATGTACTATTTCGTGATAAATTGTATTATCCATTACGATAATTTTACGAAATAATAAATTGAATTGAAATTTTCGTTGCTGAACCGAATCATTTATAAAATTAAAAAAAAAAAAAAAAAAAAAAAAAAAAAAAAAAAAAAAAAAGAAGAAAGATGATGCATCGTATAACATACTTTATTATATTTTCTCATACTTTTACGCGCATTTTTAGTAACTCATGTCGCTCGATAAATCATTTCTCATATATGCCAAAAAAAAAAATATATATATATATATATTTATTTATTTATTTATTTATACGAGTAAAGATAAGCTCGCGATCACCCGAATAAGAACATAATAATATAAATACACATAAGGCAAAAAATAAAAAATTCGAACAATATTCATTCGTTATTTGTTAAGGAATAATTCGTTAAACGTCTAATTCATGAGCAGTTGGCTATGTAAGCTCTCTTTGACGCACGAACGACGATTTAACATAAGCGCTTTGTTTGGCCACATCTTTCTCCAGTCGCTCCACTTATGTCTTTAACGATACACGAACAGCAACCATTGAATGATCGTTTCGCAACTTTATTCATTCTTAAACGCGCCGCAATTTTGTTTGCATTGGCTGGATGTATGGTTTTGTGGTATTCATTGCGATGATGAAAAAATGGAACTTTTATTTATTTATTTATTTATTTTTTTTTTTTTTTTTTTTTTTTTGTAAAGCGTGAGGAAAAAAAATCGTGTCAAGGGGAAACGCGTTTACGATGATTATCGTTCTTTACTGGAAACGTTAAATAAACGTGAGATATATTGTGTCGATATTATTTTTTAGTTTATGTCAAAGCATCGCTGCGTTTCTTTTTTCTATTTTATTAGGAATCGATGGCAAGTTTATGAATTCAACAGAGGAAAATTTTATTCGTCAAACAATGATCTTTTTTAATAGGTTAAAATAATAAAGTTGACAGTGCAGCGATTGAGGAAATGGCATAAAATTGTGAGAAAAAATTTTAGTATCAAAATAGATAATAAATGTATTATTCATTTTATAAAATTTTGGAATGTTTTGCTTCATCATTTTAAACGAATAGTAACTTTTTCATGTCACATTTTCAAAAACTGTATTTATTTTTCATCACCTTATACATTATTTATTATACTTTTTTATAATTTATTGTACAAAATCTTTTGTGATTTTTTTTTATATCTCAATTAATTTAATTTAATACAATATTTTACATTGAATACGACGAAATGAAATACGACGAAATAAAATAAAAACAACGCAAATAATCATATGAATCTATTTATCAAAATTTATTTCAAAATTAAGTTGGAGTGAATCAATGCAGTTTAATATTCGATTCCCTTTCAACGATAATTTAATTCAATGAACACTTCGACACCTTATTCTCTTTAACAATATTAACTGAACTAAAGTTATTAATCATTAATCGTATAAGTTTATGCATTTTAATAGCTAACACAGCAAAACGATAACTAGTAGTTAATGTGTTGCGTAATTGTTTGAGTTTTAAATGAAGAAAAAAAAATAAGCGTAGATAAAGAAACTTGGCTATGAGTCTTTTGTTACTTTGTCTTTAATAATGCAATTGATTTGCAACGTAAGAGAAATTCAAAAATTTCTTTTTAATATATAATGAATTGATTTTATTATGCAGATTACTAATTTTTCATGCAAGACCTCCGAAGACTTTTTGTTTTGTTATTTTGTCGTGTAACTTATTGTTATGATTGAATTCAAACGTTCATTCCAATTAAACTAATCAAACAACGTAAAAAGTAATTTATTACTTTAATAATAATTGCCAACAAATATTTCATTATTATTAAAAGTAATAAATATCGTTAAAAAGTGAAAAATGTTAATTTTTTATTAATTAAGCGCCGTCAATAAAATTAAAAATTCAACGACGAGAAATTATCATCGATCGGCGTAAATTTTTAAATAAATCGTTAACCTCAATGATTATCAAACAAATTGGTTCGAGCCAAATCAACGCCATTTCAGCCGCAAAATTAAACAAAGACAAATACAAATTTTCATTCGGAACTCTAACGAATTTGTATTATCTTCGAATAGACAGCGCTTAACTTAATTTCGTGAGATAAAAAAAGAAAAAAAAAACCATTAGAGAATAAAATGAAGATGGATATACGCTTATTAGATTTTTGGAATGTTAACTGTGAGATCTCGAAGGAGAGAAAGCTATCCTCGATGTTAGCAAGGATTATTGGAATCTTCAGCTGGCCAAAGAAACCCAAAGTGTCCGCGCGCATCAATGGAATTCAGAACTTTTAGCACGCGACGCTTAAGTGTACACGTATATACATATATCTACATCTACCCTTGTACCGGTATAGATACGTATATATAGATGCGCATACGCGGACTACTTGTGTACACGTTAAAAGGTGTCAACGGTGCGGCGACGGTCTTTGCATAAAAGCAGATCGCGCCTCGTGAATCCGTTCGATTTCTTTCATTCAAGCTCGGGAGGGGTGTCTAATAAGTACACGTATATGTACATATATATATGTGCATATGTACGCGTAAGCCTCATTCTTTCCATTCGCCACCGACAGGCGTTATGTACATGTACAGTTGTAGCTCACGCGTATATAAGTGTGCCCCTGTGTACGTGTACACACATCCGAGGATTTTGTACGTATGTATTATACAATCGACCCGCGTACGATGTCTTCTTCTTCTATCTCGAGTTTCTGGCTCGCGAGCACCTTTTTCTTCCTCTTACTATCTTTCTCCCTATACGCCGCCTCCTTTCTCTTCTTCTCTCTGTCTCTCTCACGTTTGCACTTGGCTCGATAGTTTTGAGTGCGCGCTCCTCGGTACAGTCGCACTCGCCGCGTCGTTAAGTACAGCTGCACCCAAGAGAAAACTCTAGCCAGCGCTCGGTGCCGGAGTATCGACCCGCGCTGGCACATGCGCTACCACTTCTCTCACGCTTTCTGTAAACTCTATCTCTCTCTCTCCCTCCCCTCCCCTCCCCTCCCTCTTTGTCTCTCTCGTTCTTCGCGGGGCCGCGATGCTACTTTTATGCCGCGGCGTGTAGTACAGAGTATAGCTCTCCCTGTGTACACCTACTGCCGCCGCCGCCGCTCCTTTTCCCTTTATTATGATGTACCGCGGCGAGTTATCATGGTAAACGATGCCTTGGCGTACTTTTTAACGCCTCTCGATGTATCTTTCTCGGTTGGAAAAAAAATAATCTCCCGTTAGAAAGAACGCGCGTGTCCTAAAATTTTCAAGCGTGGACGCGTCGATTGCGAGAGCGCGGTTTGGAGATTATACATTTAAGGCGAAAAGCCAAGAAAAACGATTCGTTTGTATATAAATATTTTTGCGATTATACAATTAATGATAGTCTTCGACGTGTGATTATTTCTATGAGAAAATCAAGATTATCCGTTCTTAATTTGGCGATTATTTAAAGACGGACTCTTTATATATTCAATTGAATTAATTATGCACTGCATTAAAATATTTAAACTGAATAGGCAGTCCTGCAAATTAATTTTATCCCTTATAAGATCTCGCACTAATTAAACTTTATTTAAGAGTTATTTAAAAAATTAAAAAAAAAAAAAAAAAAAAAAAAAAAAAAAATTAGCAATTTATTCTCTGCACAAATATTTATATTCCAAAAAAAGATGTAGCTCGATAGAAATTTTCAAGGCACGTACAAGAAACTACTGATAACTATTCGACAAAATTGAATAAGGGAAAAGTAGAAACGGAATAAAAGAAATTTATTACCTATAAACAATTTTTGCGTTAAAAATTTTATAGACGCAACATTGGCATATTTTTAAATAACCAACATCGTTAACTCTCGACGTAAAAAACCCTGTCTATTATGTAAAGTAACTTACTCATGTGTATCAGCAACGAAGGCGTTTCACCCCCTCTCTCACTCTCTCTCTCTCTCTCTCTCTCTATCTATCTCTTTCCTTTACTTTTTCGTCCTATACTCCTCGCTCTTTCCTTCTTACCGTGGCGTTTCCAAGCCAATTCATAAGGCCGAGATTCCTGTATTCATAGCCAAAGAATAGTCGAACCTATGACAACGGCTGCCTTTGTATTTAATAGCAGCAACGGCGGCAAATGCATATGTCTTCGGTAGCGGTCAGTGATGTTTGAAGCGATAACGGGGCCCCGAGAGTTTGAGAATTTTTTATGAAGATGAAAATTTTCTTCTTTTTTTTTTTTTCTTCTTCATTTTATTGTTTTATTAATTTTGTCTTTTTTGTTTAGTATAATTATATTAATTTATTAGCGATAAAGTTTAAGAATATCATAAAAGTAATTCAAAATTAATTGTAAACGTGAAACATTCTATGTGTACTAATAGTAACAATGCATGATGCAACACTAAGATTATGTTATGGTTTATGAAAATTTTGCAGCAATTCTTTGTTTCTGGCTTTCACAATAAGAAATACTTATGATTTATGCATTGAGGTCGTGTTTAAAAAAATAACTCGTTATTTTTTTATTGACAAGGGTTGCTACAATTATAATTAATTGATTAGATTTATTATTTGCATTGTTCTGACTTAAAATAATTACTTTTGTTTTATTTATAGAAACAGCAATTTCCTTTTCATCTTAGTTTCATTAAAATATATATATGTATACCATTTCAATATATTCTTATTGTTAAACAATAATACTAAATTAAAATTAAATATATTTTTAATAATTATTTTTTTTTTATAATTAAATAAATTTTTAACAAATTCAAACATTTATTTAATCTTTCTTAAGATTTTAGTTTTAAGCGTCAAAAGTAGCAAAATATGTTTCATTTTTTCGTTTATTTCGACAACTATCATTAATATTGATTGAAATGTTAGACTTGAATATTGGCAAAAAAATTTTTTTTCTGTTAAAAGACTTCAGAATTTTTCAAATGTACAAAAAATAACGACTTGTAATTTTTTGCGCAAATCATGATAAAACTAAATTTTTTAGAACTTTTTTTTTCGGCATCGAAGTCTCGCGCTTAAGAAAATTAATCTTTCTGTAATAATTTAATAAATCTTTCAACATTATACCTCCAAGATTATATTTAATTTATTTATTAAACGTTATGAAGAATTTTACAACATTATTATGAAAAGAATAATAATTTCTTTAGATTTTTATTATTAGAAAAAACTTTAATAAATCACAGCAGTAATTAAGTTAAACATTCTTTTCAACGTAAGCCTATCTCTTTAAAAGCTCGAAGCGATAGATTTTTCTACGATGTCAGAGAAAATTAGTCGAATCTCGTACATATATCGATATCGCAAAAGCGAGCACGAAAAAGTCACGTCGTTTCATCTCTCGCGATCCATCTCAATCTATCCGAGAAAATAATCGCAACGAATAACCTGCGGCAACGCAGGCGTACGTATATAAGCCTTCGAGATCTATCGGTGCGCGCATGTACGCATAATATATACCCACGTGTATATACCAATATATATGCACGCATGCAAATATCCGTCCATGCAAAATACGTTCACCGAGTGTGATTAAACCCTGAGAATCACAGTAATTATTGCCTTTCCGAGAATCTATCCGCCAATTTCTCGCGAGTTGCAATAAAAGCTATACATATATATATATATATATATATATATATATAGAGAGAGAGAGATTACGAAGCGCCTGTATACATTTTACACGCATTAACGTGCAGTGTGTGCGCGAACGTGCGCCAAACTACTCCTTTCCCTCGCGCGCAATACACGACATATAGTACGAGACAATGAGTCAGCCACGCGCGCGCGAAAAAGGAAAGATAAATAGATCCGCGCGCACTTGAAAGTCCTGCGCTTACGACTGGAGAAAGTCACGGATATTCGTTTGTTGTCTTCGCTCTCGATCGCTCGAATGGATGTGGCTGAGCGTGCACGAGTGTGTTTTTATGAAATTGAGATTATTACGACGCGCCTTGAACTTGAACCGTTTTTTTTTTTTTTTTTTTTTTTTTTTTTTGTTGTTCTTGTTTTTTTAATGTGCGTGACTTACTTTTTTTTTTTTTTAAGACTTTGCTTCGTTAATTAGACGCTTGATTCGTTTTTAATGATTTTATACTTTACACATTCTCGTTCTTTAATTTTAGAAAATTTTTTGTGCTAAATTAAACGTATGATAATTTCGTATAAGTGTCACTCTCGTGTTCTAGAACTACTTATGATTTCAAGCTGTTATCTATAAAAATATGATGTCACAACGGTACTATTATTTTTTGTGACTTGTAAAATCTTAGTATTACAATCTTAATTACTATTTTTTTTTTTTATTTTCTTTTTGATTAAATACTCTTATTTGACATAAAAGTTTTTTCGAAAATTTAAAAGCGAAGACTGTATTAAGTTCTATTACATTATTTTATCGTTTTTAAATTGAAAGTAATACGATTGCTAAGTATTAAGTATTCTTTAACAAAATGAATGTATTTAAAAAGTTTATACATTCATTTATTTTTCAAATAAGAATTCTGAATATAAATTATTCAATTCCAAATATGAATTATCAATTTTTTTTATAAATATATGTTAATTTTCAAATAAATCTTTTATTACTGCAATTTTGTTTTTGTGGCCATATTACGTGATTGTCGTCAAAACAGTTTTTTTTTTTTCTTTCTATAAGCAATATTTCTGTCTAAAAAACTTGAATTGTCATTCATGTAATGAGATATTTTCTTGCCCAAGTAGATAAATGCACAAAGAATTGCGCACGAAAGAAAATAATGCAGGCGCATATATTACTTAGAAAATCATAACTAATTATTTAAAATATTAGTTAATTTTTCCAGGAAAAGAATTCTATGTAATGTCTAAATTTGGATTATATAAGGATTAATAAAATTTTATTGCTACTAGATATCCAAGTAAATCTGTAATTTAATTAAAAAATTAAAAAAAAAAAAATGAGATAAAGATATCCCACCGACACCTATCTGATTTTTATATGACTTATGATTATTTTTATATTTAAAGATTATTAACGATTTAACATTTGAAACACGTCGAATTTTTAATGAAAAAATTCATATTTTTATGCATTGAACGCAATATAAACAAATATTGAATTGATTAATTCCAAAATAACGATAATTGTGCAATTGAAATTAAATTGTTTTATAGATCTTTTTTACAGTATATAATAGCTAAATTTAAACGCTTAACTACATAGTGAAATAATTACAAAATTATTTTAAATAAAAAGCATTTTAAAATTTCGTTTGATAAAAAAAAAAAAAAAAAAAAAAAAAACAAAGAAAATAGGAATATTTTATAAAAATAGCGATTAACGTAAACTAAATTCTCGAACTCTGTTTTTAATTAAAAGATAATTAATAAGATATGTTTTAAAAAGTAATCGTTCGGAAAATTTTTATTAAATATTAATTGAACATAATGTATTAATTTCTATCGAACAAAGCAGTTCTTTATATTGTATGCAACGTAAATTTATCAAAACCGATTTATGACATAAAATTCTTGAATTTTAACTATTCAAGATGCTATTTTTTTTTTTTTTTTTGCATCAAAAAATCCGACGAAATAAAGGCAAAAAATCAAAAACTGGATTTGCAGTGATAGCGACGCGAAAATTAAACATCGAATAACTATGACGATTTATTCGTCCTTGAAGTTCTTCAGGAAGCAGGAAGACACGACTGTTCGCGTCGCGTCAAAACTAACTTATAAGGAACTATTGCGTTCGACTGACTTAATTGGCTGAATGAGAGCCTTTTTTCACTTTTATCTCATTTATCCATATTTATCGTATGTTACCGTTACAATTACTGTTAAAAATTTCAATAATTTTACTTTTTCGTAAATAATTGTTCCCTTGTTTTAATAATTATTTCATAATGTACTTATGTTTCATTTATTTTTTACAATTTATTTAATCTATTAATGATCCAAAATCGATTATTATTTTTTGTATTTCGAACGGAGCAAACCCATTCGAATCAAGTGTCCTGATGCGAAAACAGTAAACTCTATCATCGTCGGGGATTCAACTCCAATGGAATAATTCTTCACCTCAAACCTTCCAGATAAAATAGCTCCAACTAATCTCTCTCTTTTTTCATGATCCTCCCAGATACACATCTTCTTCTTCGTCGCTAAGAAAAAACATCGAATGAGTAACATATCTCGATTGAAAGTGCAAACGCGCGAGTCGAGCCGATTCTTCTTTGTTCGTCGTAGGAGACGCGCGTTGGTGCAGTCTTGGAGTCACAAAGATTTCCCTCTCTCTCTGTGTCAGCTGTTCGCTCGGTACCCTCGAACTCGCTACGTCCCTGGCGACTGCGAGGTATATGTGCACTCGCTGGTTCACAGCTTGCGCAGGCTCGGGTAGTGGGAGAAAGAGAGCGTGGAAGTTGGAAGGAGAGGGGACGACAAAAGAGCGAGAGAGAAGATGGAAACAGAAGCAGCAACGAGCGAGCGAGCTCAGTCGGCACGGTTTAATTCGACGGGCGCGCAGCAGCGAGCGGGACAGCTGATTTTGACGGGAAGCGCGCCCGCGCGTCGTCGTGCTTCTCGTCATTGTCGTCTTCGTCGTTACGTGCACTCGCTTACGCGTTATATATATATATATATATATGTAAATATATGTAAACGATAAACGAACGGCTCGTTCGTTCATTCTACCTCGATCGCGGAGTCTTGAAGTGCGCTCGACGTGCGCAAGGCCGCACGCATATACACACACACATACACACATATATATATATATATATATACACAAAAAATACACTCTCACATATAGATTGAGAGAAAGAAAGAGAGAGAGAGAGAGAGCTTCGCGTACATCGCGATAAACGCGTCCGCTACACACTAGATCTATACTACTGCCAAATACGAGATCGAGCGTGTAGCAACGGAGGGAAAAGTTAAAAGGAAAAAATAAAGGAAAAAAACACAAAAGTCAAATAGAGCAAGGATAGAGGAAGAAAAGAATCGAAAGTTACTCTCGTTTCCATGCGCGTTCGTCGTCGTGCGGTAACAGTGACAGCATCATCACCGATAACTCTCCTAACGAGGGCGCGTTAACTCAACGACGACGAAATTTTTACAACCAACGAACCTTTATGTTCCTCCACTTGGACTCTTACGTTTTTTTATTATTTTCGTCACGACGTTTGTTGTTAACGTTGCGTCAATTGTTAAAGGTACACAGGCCCGTGTACGAAGCTAGCTCGTTATTCGCGAGTTTATCGCGCTACGGGTTTGCGAGCGAAGACCAAAGAAGAGGGTTGCCTCGATCACTCTCCTCCGTGTGGGCTTTCTCGGTCTCTGAGATATAGAGAATTATATTATCGTATGTCTACGCAGTTATATAGTCGTATATATGTGTAGATATACGAACGAGGTGCCCTCGGTTCGTTGTGTGGATTAGCTTGAGAGAAAGACGAGGAAGAAAAAAAAGAAAGAAGCTTACGTTATTTTTTTTGTGAGTCAAAGTTACAGACAGTGTCGGAGAAGATATGTTTGTGGATTAACGGGGCATGAATTAACATCTCCTGGTGTGAATGGTGTGGATTTTACTGGTACTACTGCTGCTGCTGCTGCTGCTGCTGATCGCAACGTTTTTGCCTGGTGAGTTGTTGTTTTGTAGTTCTTTTAACATCCAGTGGATTCTCACTCGCGGAGTTTCTTTTTCATTATCTTTTTTACTTATCGTTCGCGCGAGAAAGGAATCTTCACCGTAGTGACTCACGTGCATTTAAGTTTGATTTATTCATTTTTCGTTTTCTTTTTTTTTTTTTCTCCTTTATTTACATTCCACGACGAAGACTAAGGCAAGATTGTCAAAAAGATTACGTGTCGTGAACTTGCGCTGTGTTTTCAATCCGTGGTCTCAAATAACTTTTATCAATATTTGAACAAAGATAGGTTGTTGTTATACGAACACGGAAGTATTCGTTTCAATTGTGTCAAGCGATTTGAATATAGAAAAAATTATATATTGTTGAAACTTTAATCTATGTTGTCAAATTTTTTTTTCTTTCCGTTTTTCTGCTACTATCTTAATAACCGAGTTTATTTTTTCATTCGGTTTGCTTTTATTATACGGCAACGTGTAAGGTCAGATGATATCGGGACTCCAAAATTACTCGCGTAATCAAGCGGGAATAATCGAATGTTCGCTTTAAATAGAAGTAAAAACTAACATACCTTCGATAAAGTAAAATTTCTATTAAATATATATATATATATATATATATATATATATATATATATATATATATATATAATATCGTATCTGTGAATACACCTACGTTTTCATCAATGAAAGCAAAATGTTAAACACATAATAATCATCGTAACGATTATTACTAAAACCAGTTTTAACGCTGTTTAGAACACTATTTTCCTCGATTAAGTCAATATATTCTGAACCAAATCGCCGTCATTAATAAAACGAAGCCTCGACACCAAACTTTACTTAACAAATTTTTCTCACAATAATCTTCCATCATTAATTTATCAATGACAGCATTTTTAAAATTGCATTATTTATTTTTTTAACGAAAACGAAAACGAAAAAAAAAAAAAAAAATTCAACATTTCGCGTCGAGCGAATCCGGTTTTGCGAGCGCAACAAAAAGCAAATAAACCGTACTGAGATAAACAAGCAGAAGCAAAGGGATGATAATAACAGAAAGGTACTGAAAGAGAATAAGAGAGAGAAAGAGAGAGAGAGAGAGAGAGAGAGAGAGAGAGGTGGGCGCCAAGTCTGAGTCATGTTGGAACTATCGTGCATTGTTCGTACGGCTATGCGCAGACCTCTCGACTCCTTTTTTTTCCTTTTCATTTTTTTTCTTCTTTTTCTTCTTCTTATTATTAATTTTTTTCTTTTTTTTTTTCAAAAATTCAACCGAAATGCACGAGACGTGCTAAAGACATGTAGGTTTCACAAACTTAATCCCTTTTTATAATTTCGGAGTTGTCGAGTGAAAAAGGAAGAACTCTTTCTTGAAGGCTAGGTTAGGGGGTTTTGTCTCCTGTCAGATGTTTTGCGCATGAATGACAAATTATTTTATTGAAAATCATTTTTTTTTTTTTTTTTTTAAATTTTTACATTTGCGTGTGACTTGTGAAGTAGCGAATATTTTTTGTTCAAATATTTTGATACTATTTCGATTGTTTTGATGGCTAAATGTGCTCCAAAATTTATTTTATTTATTAACTATATAAAAAGAAATATCGACAATTATATTAAAATAATAAATTAATTAATAAATCTAATCTTTTTTCTTATTTACAACGATATAAATAATCAATAAGCGTACGTTTAGTTTCTTATATTTTTTTTTTTTTTTTTTTACTAAAATGAATGAGGGACAAAAAAAAATTGTCAAGCTGATTTGTTGAGACTTTCGTGTAATAAATTTTGTTTTATCTAAATGTTAATTATTACATTCTTTGAATTTGAAAATAAATGTAGATACAGTAAGCATAAAAGTCAAGGAGATGCAGAAAAAATAAAAAAAAAATCTTTTATCGCTACATCTTTTCCCGTTGGTCCAATGAAAAAAAAGAGAAAAAAAACTGAAAATACGAGCGCAGATATAGTTATATTATTGAAAGTAAAATTGGCAAGTAAATTTAAGAAAATGAGCGAATTTGAGTTAAAGCGCCTATATGCATATTTAAAAAAAAAAATAAAAAAGGAGAAAAAGAAGCAATGTCACAATGAAATAAAAAAAAAAAAAAATAAAAAAAAAATAAGTCAATAACAATATCCCTTCAATGGCCACATTATCTACATCGAAAATTAAAACCGCATGCGATGTGACGGATCGCGAGAGGTAACAAAGCCCTTTGAAGTGCACGAAAAAATTTCTATCACATTCGAATCGAATGACATTTTGATTAAAAACGTTATCGTCGAAACGTTATCGAAAAAAAGCGCTCTCGATTTCGTACTTAAGGAAAAATTTTGCTTACCCGTGAATATCAAACGTTTATGGGTGACACTTACCTCCCTACTCACCGTTTAAATATATCTTTTATCGAGCACGAATAAGGTAAAAATACACACACATATGTACCCTTTCCCTCTCTCTCTCTCTCTCTCTCTCTCTCGCTCTCTCTCTCTCAACCGTCGTAACCAAACTGGCACACACACTCACACACACACACACGTTCACACGTAAAGAGAGTCGCGCATCACCAAGACAGGGCTTCCATGTACCTGGTTGCATTATCTCGCGGTGAGTTTCCGATGTTACCTAAATACAAAAGACGCCTTGCGACACAAAATAATGCGGAAAAGTGCATCGAGTAAAAAGAAAATAAGAAAAATAGAAAGAGAGAAAAAGTGCACGATGGAATTTCGAGCTAACGCGAACTTACTTTTCGTGCACAGACTCTTTCTCTCTCTCTCTCTCTCTCTCTCTCTCTCTCTCTCTCTCTCTTTCTCTCTCTCTTTCACTCTCGCGCGACTGGCATCGCGCCAATTGCACTTGCTACATCGGTCGCCAATCGGTCTACTCTATCTCATCCCGAGTCTTAATTCTTCTCGTTCGCGCTAATCTTGGCGCTTATGCCGCTTTCTTTCCTTCTTTCTCTTTCTTTTTATGCATAACGAGGCTGCCGCTAGTTTGCTTCTTTGTTTTTATCGTTACGCGATGGGAGAGAAAGAGAGAGGGAAAAGTGCGGCACGTTTATATGTGTTTATGCGCGAAAGTACGTACGATATAACGCGCGCGTTACTTTTTTTTTTTTTTTTTTTTTCTTTATCTTATCGCATATGCATCGACGTGCTTTATTATTCGCGTTGTACGCACCAATGTAAATTATGGATTTTTACAGTAAGCAATTATTACGATTCAGTAATTTAATACAGTTTTTTTTAAAGCTCTCGATGTTTCGTCATAATTATTACGCAACTAATGCTCAACGTACTCGTAATAATAAATCGGGTCAGTTTTTTTTTTTTTTTTTTTTTTTTTTTTGTTTCATTAAATTTAACATTTTTACGATCTGGAGTAACGGTAATTTTATTATGTTAAACTACGAGTACGTTGCCCTATGATCTACTGCAATTTTAAAAATATGTAGGTACAGCAATATTTTTTTTATTACAAAACTTGCACTCGAACTAAAATTACAGATAATCAATGTGATACACATAACTTGAATAGAAATTCCGTGATACTAGTTTACAATGAATTAAAATTGAAGCATTAAAATAAAAAATAAATTTAGATTGATAAGTATTTGATTAAATTTTGTTTATTAGAAATCAAATAGATAAAATTGATTATAAATTATTTGTTTTTTATCTTCAACTTTTAAAAATTGCACTTGAAGCTATTAATTCGAAATAATTAACTAAAAATAAAAAAAAAATAAAAAAAAATAGTTTATACGATTTTATCGTTTTGATTATTAGTTTTAATTAAGTTATTATTAATAACTTTGTAAATAATTTGGTATGATTAAGTATTAAGTAAAAGTTTTGAATTTTATTATAAGAGGCACAAGTTTAGAAGTACTTTCGAAGAATCATATTTACGATCTCTACTTAACTGTTAAATTTTACGATAAAATTTAAAAGACGCTCTAAAATAATGGGATGAAAATTAAACTGAGTATGTTTACGCAAAGTGTGATTCAATTTAATAACGAACATTTTATTATTACCAGAATGATTTAAAATTTCACGAAGCGCTTATTTATTTACTCTCGGCAATCCGCGCTTAAAAAATCCACGTTCGTGTAATGATAATAATAAAAAAAAGAAAAAAAAAAAAAAAATAAATAAATAAGCCCATTAAATGAAAGCGATAATACCGCTAATAATCACCACAATAATTATAATCAATTTGAATTACGAACGTATGCCAAAAATAAAAAAAAAAATAAAAAAAAAAAAGAGAAAAAAAAGACAGGAAACATTATGCGAAAGCGCATCGCATCGTTCAATGGAAGCGATATGAAGTATTTAAATTTAACGGGTCAGTGGTCACAATCTCCCACGTTTAAAGTCTGCACACACCACACTCTTCCCGATTGACACCGTACATCTCTCTCTCTCTCTCTCTCTCTCTTTCTCTCTCTCTCTTTCTGTCTATCTTTCTCTCAACACAGCTGCAACGGTGGTGGCGACGGCGCTTCGCCCACGCGATGCGTTCTCGTCGTGTGTGAGCGCGTCGAGAGTCGTTAAGCGTGTCGTTAATAAAGCT
The DNA here is from genome assembly GCA_949987625.1 of Chalcis sispes. Taxonomy (NCBI): domain Eukaryota; kingdom Metazoa; phylum Arthropoda; class Insecta; order Hymenoptera; family Chalcididae; genus Chalcis; species Chalcis sispes. The sequence goes on along the minus strand of OX465097.1, from coordinate 22,772,978 downwards.
TCTAGACACCTCGTTAGAGCCAATTGTTGTTTGTTAACTGTGCTAAGATATGTATATGATTACTCGTATGTATCGATAGTTTTACGTATACACGCACACACACACACACACACACACACACACACATATATACATATGCGTATATGCATATACGTGATATATGAATACATTTAGCTTTAAGGTGTTGTACAGTCGAAAGACAATAATTGGTTGAATTTTTTATTTTTCGTTGTGTACTCGTTGCTTCGTATAACGATAATTAGTTGTTAATATTTAATCGCACATGTTATACGAAATGGCTTTTTTTTAATCAGCGTGATTGCTCGTAAATTAAATTTTATCGGCTGTGAAAATTATACAAATATTTTAATCTCGAGAAATGGTAATAAAGTAATCGTTCGTTTTTCTTTTTATACATTTACATATTTGTATAACGTTTTATACATAAAGTAAAAAAAAAAAAACAAAAAAAAAAAAATCACGGTATGCAACATTTGTTTGTTTAAATGCTAAATATCCTTTTTTCCAATTGATTTAAACGATAAGAAGTATGCCTTGTTTAATATCGCATTATTTATACATTTAATTTTGATGTTTATCGTTACGATAGTTCGATAAATCGATGGTTGAAAATATAGGCGAAAGGAAATTTAAAATAAGATACAAGATATTTATTTAATATGCAGAAAGAGTTAGAGAGAGAGAGAGAGCGAGAGTGGATTCGTAAATGAAAGATGACACACGAGCGCTGCAACATCAAAAAGCAAGTTTTCTGAACTTGAAACGAAGGCGACAACTCATTCCTTTGTTTTGTTATGTTAGTCACACATATGCATCGTCGTCGTCGTCGTCGGTGCTTGATAGTTCTCGCGTTGAAGATAACTATGAATGTTTTTCGTGTTATTTATTTATTTTTTTTCCTATTTATTTCACAGTTGCATAAATATATTTTTTTTTATTCTTGTTTTCTTTACGTTGTATCAATTTAAATTGATTTATTCAATATTTATATGATTCATCTGGTCGATGAAAAAAAAAAAAGAAAAAAAAAAAACTACGTGTAAACAAATGATTAATTTTAATAGGAAATTTAATAAACGATGACACTTGTACGCAACGAAAATGAATATATGTATATTCATGTATAATCTTAAATTTTTGTTCGATATAATATTTATTACAATTTTGTTTCATTCTCAGCATTTCAAGCAAAACTTATCATTTAGTGCTGTGTAATTATATTTTATATCGTGCAATAAATATTCTAATAAACCTAGTTTTAGTGTCCCGCAAATAAGTAAAATTATTTATTTTTTTTTTTATTTATTTTTTTTTTTTTTTAATATACATAAATTACTCACACTCGCGATATTGAAATTGTACGATGCCAGAGTTATTTTATTTCCGTCTGGTGATTGTGTAATGTACGATTTGTTTAATCATTTTCTTCTTTCTATGATAAAGTACATATGATGCTTTACGAAAGTCTCTCTGGAATACTTCTATGTTAACTAGGCTAGAAATAAACAGTAAAGAGTGTGAGTAGCTACTACTTTTTATCGCGTTATCACATATCATTTTGGTTATTACAAATAGAAGCTTTATAAAGAGTTTTATTTACTAAGTAGTTTGTGATAACAATATGGTCTTACTATTTTATTTATTTTTTTTAATTTAATTATAAAATTAAAGCACCATAGATTATAAATTAATTATCAGAATTTTCAAAATGAATTTCGTCCATTCATAAATCATTTTCACGTATAGATTTAGTAATTAAATATCGAACGGTACTAATTTTTTTCCCTAGAAGTTTATAATTCATTCGAAAAAAAAAAAAAAAAAAAAATTCTCAAAAAAATATTTAAACATTTAGTTTTTTCAATGGCTTGAATATATGTATTTTCAATAAACGAAAAAAAAAACTCGAAAAAACATAAGTCTATTCATTTGTGTTCTTAAGGTGCCAGTATACTAGGATTTCTTACTGTGAGGAGGAGAAAAATGTATCCGTTAGAGGCTTTTAAAGTGGCAGCGCCGATCGATTGTCTGGTTGTACGATACTTATGTGCTCTTCTTCTTTCTTTTCATGTATACACATAAGTACGTATGTCTATATGTATGCATATAGAATGCCAGTTGTAAGTTTGCTAAGATACATATCAGAACAGTGGCACTATCGTGCCATTATAAAAATAGCTCAGGGTCAATATGGAAAAACTATTTTATTTATTGCAATTATCATCACGTATGTATTTGTGTGTATGTGTTAATAGAAAATAGTTCGTTATTTATGAATGTGTAATTTTCTAGAAAATCTGGTAAACTTATAAAATTGTTAGCAATATAAATGAGTTTCTTGATAATCGTAATGTAAACAAATCTAATTTCATCTATTTCGAAACATAAAGTTTATCTTTTTTAATTTGTTTAAATCGAGTATATTGAATTAAGTCATCAATCATCAAAAATCCGCTTTTTATTTTCGTTATAAATGTACCGATTGTTAATATGAAAATATACAAAGATTCATTCATACATTGAAATAATGTTTGGTATACATTTACTATTTAAATTAATTAATCGTGTACAGATGTAAATTAATTTTTCTCTTAATTATAAAGCAAACATAACTTAAACATGTTAATAATTAAGAATGTTATTGAAATAATTTTTTTTTTTTTTTTTTTTCAATCCATGCTTATTTCAAAGGTAAATTTCTTTTAGTCAACAAAGATTAAATTTAGCTTATTTAGAATAATCCAAATGTAACTTGATTAAAATAAATATTTTTAAGTTCAAGTAGAGTGGATGTAAGCGCCTTAAATCTAGCTTACCTTAAGTACTTTGGCTTAAGCGTGACTTATTTTATTCAGCTGAGTTAGATTAAATTAATTATTTTTTTTTTTGATGATTGAAATAAGAAATGTAGAAGAATTGCAAACATCTAAAAGAATAGACTCAACGAAAAGCACTTGTCGCCGTCAAAAAAAAAAAAAAAAAATAATAATAATAATAATCATCTTTTCAATTGTACACGAAAATTAAGCTGAGCCACGTAAAATGTATATTAAATCAACGTTAGACAAAACGTATTGTTGAGTAAAATGAACAAAAACCAACACGCTTATCATGTAAGATTTTATTAACAATATAACGTTTTTTAATTTTTTTTTTTTTTTTTTCTCATAATTTACAGGAAGGCGCGCGATTGGCAGGAGGATTCGCGGCGCTAGATAATGGCAGACCTGAAAAATTTGGCTCTAGGGGCTGGGGCTGGCTCGCGATACAATGGCGACGAGCAAGTTCAATTCATACCGGGCGGAAGTCACCAGGTGACGATTCGCTCGCCCCCGCCTTCGCTTCACCTCGAGAATCTCAACAACGCGGTCCTCGGGTAATTATTAAATTGCTTTGTTTTGTTTTGTTTTGTTTATTCTTGGAATTTATGCGATGGTTCGCAAATTGATCTTTTTTATTTCGAACTTTTATCGTTATTAAGCGCGTCGATCTGTCTATTTTTTTTAGTCGGTGAGTGAAATGCCGATAATAAATATAATTGAATTGATAAACTTTAAAACTATGTATTGATAGTGCGGATCCAGATGTATAAGTTATAGATTATTCAATGTTATTATTTTATAATTTTAAGATTTTCGTTTACTATTAATATTGTTTTCATTATTTATTAAAAAAATATTATTTAGAAAGTTATTAATTTTCAGTTTAAAATTTAATACGATTAGAATAAATTTTCAGTTTAATTTCATCAAATTTAAAATATTAATAAAGAATATCGAATTATTTTCATTATAATGATAAAAAAATTTTAAATACAAATTGTTTCAAATTTTTCGAATAAAAACGTTCGCTTATAATAATTCATTTAATTTAAAAATTTTCATAAAATTAATACGATATTAATAAATTTAATGCCATAAAATATTTTGTTTATTCAGGTACACATAATTTCAAATTTTAGCAAAACTAAATACTCTTTATTGTTATTTTATTTTTCATTAACGGTAAATTTATACTTTTTTTATTTATTTGATGCACGCAATTTATCTGTATAAAAGTTACAACGAAATGCATGTCAAATATAGTATCTATGAAATTTAGTATGGCATAGAACATTTTTTATAATGTAGTTTCATTAGTTTATAATAATAATAAATTAAAAAAAAAAAAAAATCTTATTTAAATTTAAATATTTATTGTTATGCATACACGAATCAACGATACAGTAATTCGGGTACTTTAACGGAGACCCTTGACCTTGTACTACTCTTCCGTTTGGCTGTTTAAACGACGACTCGCTTTTAAATATTCTTAATTAGACCTTTATAATTGGCGAACTTACGAATTTTTTACTACGCAAGCCATCGGTGTACGTCAACGATCGTTGCTGTTCCATCTGTGCCGTTCAATAATGTATTTTTTATTTTGTTTAAAAAAATTTCATTTTACAATGGTTTACTTTCGATTAACTGTATGCTCAATTGGCTTTTGATTATTAAAATCAATGCACTTCTTTAACATTAGTGCTTGAATTGAGAAAATTAAAAAATCGTATTCGCATCGTGATTTTTCAAAATTAAGTCCATTGGGTTTTAATAATCTCTCGTTTACATTAATCAGTCAATTAAATACTTAAAATCTTAAAGATTCAACGTTTACCAACTAATAACTCGAAATAGGCCAGCGAATGATTGAAACAATGGATTACAATTGGTTATAATTGGAAGGAATCAGAGGTTGAGCTCGAGTGAAAGGTCATTTCGTTTGTCCTTTCAAAAGAAGCGAAAAGAGAAATAGTGAAAGAGAGAAAGTGAAGGCAGAGAGAAAAAAGATCGATATATCGTTAAGAATAATTAACGATCGGACAACATAGCTCACTTAACTTTTTTCCCTCGACAAGTACTTTTGTTCGTGCGAAAGCTTTATTGATAATTAATTCATCGACACTTCACAATGGGTGACATCATTGCACACACAACAACCGCTGCGACTTTATAATATAACATTCGTTCGTTTAAGAAGTTCAATTTAAAATATATTAATCGTCGTTGATAACGCTATTAAAGAATTTCAAATGCGTCTTGAGTTATATGTTGCATCGGAGTATTCATTTTTTTGTGAACTTATAGCAAAAATCAGATTTTTTTTTCCAAGCGTAAGCGAACCGAAATAAAATATTTATTCTTTTTGTACTAAAAAAAAAAAAAAAAAAAAAAAAAAAAAACATGTATACGTAAACATATAAAAAACATGTAAAAGATCTATCTACGCGTTTGTTATCTTTATATCGAACAAGAAAAATTTAAAGCACGAAATGAAGCTTCAAAATGTTTATAGTTTTCAAAAAATTTTTATCCGTGCACACATAAAAAAACATGACAAATAAAAGCGAACCCCGGTAACATTTACATATCAAAAACTTATTTCTCGACATTTATTTCATGCCATTGTCCGCGATACAATTTTATCCGCGAGATTTCGCGAAAACCAAAACGTGCGCAAGTAACGAAACGAAAGAGATAAAAAAGAAACGCTAAACAATAAAAAAAAAAAAAAAAAAAAAAAAAAAAAAAAAAAAAAAAAAAAAAAAAAAAGAAATAACTTGCCATTCACGCGCTTGGACTCCCGTTCGCGGATTTGCATAAGAAAGCTCGCACCTGCGGCCCGGAAAATCGAACGTAGTAACGCTTTCGAATATCGCCTCCCAAGTTTTTCCATTCGTTCGCTTATCTATACGTGTATATATATATATATATATATATATATATACACATGCACACACACACACACGCGCGCGTATACAGAAATCAAGAAACGTAGGTGTTATATCGTGTCGGCGAGCTCTTTTTTTACCCTTTTTTGACCCGAATTTTTGAATCAGCAAGCGTGTATATATATATCCTCGCGCCGGATAAGCTATAGCGATATATCGTAAATACAAGCGTAGAAGCGAGGATTAATCCGCATTAGTAGGATGTTGTGTATGCATGTATAGAACGGAGAATAGAAAGAAGAAGGAAGGAAGGAAGGAAAAATAAAAGAGTGGAAAATTCGCGTCGGCAAGCAGTTTTCCGCACATCTCTTGCGAACGACGAGGACTACGACCGCTTGTCCAAGCGACCTTGCCACCTACGATGACAACGGCTTTTATGGCTATTCGAGTTTATCGTTATAGAAACGATTGTTTCCCGTTTTCAATTTGCCATTTGTTTTTTTTTTCTCTCCTTCGCAGCCATTCGCTCGTGCACCGCGTGAATTTTATTCGTTTCGATACCATTGTACTTTCATTTCTCTCTCTCTCTCTCTCTCTCTCTCTCACTCTCTCTCTCTTTCTTTTTCTTTCTGTTGCTTTCTTTGAAAGAATCGCGGAGAGGGAGGGAGAGAGAATGCGCGAGTATTGTCACTGATTACTTTTTGAAATAATGAATGTTTATAAATTATGCTTGAGAATGCGCTAGTATTGCTATAATGAACGCATAGGCATAATTTAGAGTTGCTTATCGTATGTCAAAATCGATAATAAGGAATATCGCAAAGAATAAAAAAATATTTCTTAAATAAAAAATTAATAAGTTTAATTTTTAAATAATAATTTATTAAAATTAAAATATATTAGGTATTACAATATATAAAATATTGAAGAAAGTTATTAATTATTTATTAATTAAAAAATATAGGATTCATTTTCATAAATTGTACAATATTAATAAATATTAATTGAGCGTCATAAAACTATTTGAATTATTCTAAAATTAAAAAAAAAAAAAAAAAAAATTTGCACAAATGTATAAAGCTAAATTCTGTAGAAAAAAAAGCAAGTGTACAAATTAACAAATATAGTAGAAACAAAACGATAAAAAAAAATATCACTCATGCATCGCTGCTGAATCCTCTAAAAAATTGAAAAATATTCAAGACGAGAACAAGATTTCACACATCGGTAGGAATCTTTGTTCGATCTAAAGAGAGAGAGAGAGAAAGAGGGAGAGAGAGAGAAGGGGAAGGTTAGAAAGATAGAGTAAAAAGAGAGCTTTGCAAAAGAGTGAGACTTGAGTCAAGTACAAATTGATCATCGCTTACTTCCGGACGACCTTCACCCGTTCTCACGAGAAAGAGAGAAAGAGAGAGAGAAATCGCTCGAGCTTGTTTCGCGCGCGCGACTCCTAAAAGCTGGAATTATTCGTCCCGTCTACTGCTAAACGAGCTGAGGCGCGCGTGAATATATTCGTGTAAACGTGCATAATCTACGCATTATGAATCCTATATGTGTGTATGAGTGTATGTGTGTGTGTGTGTGTGTGGGTATGCAAACCGCTCATATGACTTTCACACCGATGATACGGAAAAAGACAAAATACTGCGTGTATATATATATATATATATATATATGTATATGTATATAACGTCGCTTCGACTTATTCGTTCTTTCTTCTTTTTCTTACGTTTTCGCTCTTTGAGCTTTTTTATGTTTCTCGTCGAATGAATTAATTTTTAATTCGAATAGATTGTTTGAATGACGCTTAATTGGTACAGCAGTAATATATTTAGTATATTTTCTAAATTATTTAATACATAAAATTCTTATCGAAGAAAAAAATTTTCTTTACGAAATCGTTACAAATAAATGATTTAACTTTACCAGACGTTTTAAAACACTGATTTCTAATAAACGAGCATCTTTTAAAAAAATTACGTTTATTTATTATATTTAATGAAGATATTAAATAAACGGCGAAATCACTGCAAGAGTTACATTTATTCGTTACAGGAAGTTTCTCAGTAGCATGCCAGAAATTCAAAGACGGAATTTATATCGACTTTCCATTAAATGCCAAAGTAAATGCAGAACATTAATTTATTATTCAATGCGAGGGCGAACGTTGCATTTATACATTTTTCATGCAAGTTTATACTTTTCAAAGTTATAATAATGCACTGTAAAACTTTAAGCGATAACTATTCGGCTTTTACATTTATTCAAATTATAAAATTATTTGTCATTGTAAAATGTCCAAAAAAAAATAAATAAATAAACTGACCCTTCCTTTAAACGAGGCTCAATTCTTAAGCGCTTTTTAAACAAAATATTTGCAAAATTTAATTTTAATTCACGAACGTAAAAAAAAAAAAAAAATTTACCATCGTGTTTTGGATGTTCGCCAAATGTTACGGTCATTGACAAGCGACAGCTTTGAACTTCGTTAATTCCTTCTGCGGTCATACCTTTTTGATTAAATTATTTTCTTAAAAAAAAAAAAAAAAAAAAAAAAAAATTCGTCCGGAAATTTATTTTTACGTTACTTTATTACGAGTACGCAGCAGCAAAATAAAAAATTTCTTTCGGCGTAAATAGATAATAATAAATTTTAATGTACGCAAATGTATGTTAATGAATTACTAATTTTAATGCATTATAAGCTATTTTAAATATTTACAATATATTAATAAAATTTTATCGTTAAAGGATTGTGAGAAACGAAATTTTTTTTCTATATTAAAATAATTTAAACATTAGCCATTGTTTTAAATACTTCAGTTATTATTTTATTTGAAAATAAACGCATAAAATTTTTAATAATAATAATAAAAAGTTATTCACAAGCGTCATTTTTAAATAAATTCAACTTTTGATAATCAAACTCAAGTATATATATATATATATATATACATATATGAGCATTAAAGCAAACAAACGTTTTATAGAAACTATTTTTGCACAGAGTTAAGAGAAAGAAATTTAAATTTCTTTGAAAAAAAAAAAAGAACACCCAAAAGATTAAAAAGATTAAAAAAGTTCAATTTCACGTTTAAAGAAAGAATATAAGTGGGTTAAGATTTAATAGGTTCGTTTTTTTTTTTTTTTTCTTTATTTATTTTCTTTTCTTTTTCTTTTACTTATATAAGTAAACGCGTGTTATATCCAATAAGAGACGACACAATTGACATTTAACACTCGTTCATTCAAACAATTATACGAGTCACGTTACGTTATAAACTTTGATCTTATTTTTTTCCTTTACCCTGATATTCATAAAAGTTTATAATTTGAAGCGATTTTTCTTATGCAATATCGAAGTCGTATATACTCGTAAGTTATCCTTAACTTTTACAAAAATCGATCTTTCATTGTTATCTTTGTTGTTTCGCGAATTCGATTCTTATAAATAGAAAGATTTCGTTTACAATTCATATCAGCGAAAATGCGAAAAAGTATCCCTTCGTCTCGCTCGAGCGGTTTACACGATCAGTGCGAAATTTTTATCAGTTCGGTCATCTCATCGGGCATTTCACTGATACGGTTTGACCGCATGCATTAACTCATAAAATATCCGAAACGCGGTTTTCGTTTCGAGTATTGTTTTTTTTCTTTTTTTTTTTCTTATTCCCGAGCTTTTTCATTATCTCGTTTTTTTTTTCCATTTTCACGATGAAAATTATTAACGTGAATTGTGCATTTTTCCTACGCACCTCGCTCACTTTAGTATATTACTTTTCCTTGAATTTTTTATGATCTTCGTTATGATAAATAACGTAGAAACATATTTCGATAAAAAATTTCATCATTACTTTGAGTCTGTCTATTTGTTTGATAAAAATTTGTTTTAACATTGAAAATATTAATTACATCAATAATAATTTTCAAGTATAATTTTTTTGTCTTATTTCCAACAGTACTTAAATAACCCGTTGACAACTTGACATTTAAATCCGATATAGTTTTCAACAAAGGAGAAAAATTAAAAATAAGCCGAATCTTCATGTTGAAAAGAAAAAAAGATAAAAAAAAAAAAAAAAAAAAATAAAATAAAATAACCAAAGTCCATCATGTTCGTTCAATCAAGATAACGAAGGAGAAAAGAAGCGCTTGGTAAATTAGAGCGAACAAAAATTAAAGCGAAAGTGCTAATAAAGTCAGCATCGATCGTCTTGGTTTTTTTTTTCTTTTTTTTTTTTTCTTTTTTTCATACTCTCTTCCAAGTCTCCTTCTTCGTATCGTAAAAGGCGCGTATCAGGGACGCCCGAAGCAATGCGTGCCACGTTGTCCCGTGGCGATTCGTCTCGATTGCCTTTGTGCTTGCACTTCGACCCATACCAAAAGAGAGAGAGAGAGAGAGAGAGAGAGAATCAACGCACCGAACGAACTGTCCATGTATTCGGACGAACTGTCTCACGCTGTGTAAGCTTCGACGAGGAATTAATTGCGTTCGTACGCGTCATATGCACGGAAGAGAAAAAGATAAAAAAAAAATTTGCACTTAGGGTTTGAGAAAAAAATTTCCTTTTTTTTTTTTTTTTTTCTTGGATTTGGTTGGATTGTATACGCGTAGGCGAGTACGAATTTACATGAGCGAGCAGTTTGTAAAAAAGAAGAAATTTAAAGGAACAAACTTAATTCAGAGTTAAGTTTGCTCTATTGTGATTTTAATTAAAATTTCATTAACTTTTATTAAAATACAGGCTAACCGGAACTTTCCAGCGTTTTCTTTTTCTCTCTTTCTTTTTCTTTTTTTTTTTTTTTTTATTGTTCTTTAAAATCTTTTTTTTCTTTGTATAAAATTTTTCATGCGAAAAATAGTACGCTCAATTTTTTCATTATTACTTACTTGAAATAAAAACGTTCATTTAAAGGTATTTTTAATTTTTCGAAATACGTAAGTAGAAAAGGCGCTGTATGGTAAGACGCGGCATAGGTTGTAACTATATTGTAATCGATGCATGCTAATCTTAATTAAGTTTTTACATTTTATTAACAATAAAATTATCTAATCGAATATTAAATTATATTATTGTTATTCTGTATGTTATAAAGAGTCATACATTTTTTTAATATATCCTATTGTTAATCAAACCTTTGAATAACATATAATGATTTTTTCATATTGAATAATAGTAAATTTAAAAAATAAGTAAACTAATTCACAACATTTTTAGAATCAATAAACTAATTCAATCGATTATTATCAATATATTAATATTGTTTAATAAAATATGTCAATGTTTTTGAAAAAAAGAAGAGCGTATCAATTGAATAAATAAAACTATAATTTTCATTAGATATCCAAAACTCATTCCTATTGCAAATTACCTAAAGTTTTATTTTTTATGACAAACATAAAATTTGAAAACTCAAAGCTTAAAACAGTTTCACTGTCAATTATTATTATTTTAAGCTCGAGTAATTAACAAAAAAAAAAAAAAATAAATAAAAAAAAAAAAAAAGAAAACGGAATAAAAATAAAAAAATTGATTTGTTTTGTAAGAAACTGAATTAGCATTGTTGCGCATCTTTGTCGAATCCAAGCAAGTTCAAGTAGCACGTGTCCAGAAAGCACGGACATTTTTTTTTTTTTTTTCTTTTTTTTATCTTTCCTTTTTATTTATTTATTTATTTATTTATTTATTTATTTTGTTTTTGTTTCTTTTTCTTTTTTACATAACAACCGAGTAAAAGACTTGTACCATACAAGGTCATACGTAGGCACACATACACTCGATCGAGAGTGACGTATGATAACGGAAAAAAGAAAGACAGAGAGACGAGCTCGAACGGAAGGTAGTTATAGTTTAATAAATAATACATGTGACAGAAAATAATAATAAGAAAGCGGAGAATTAAAATTAGACGGTCGAGCACCTACTTGCTCTTTTCCTCGAGCAATTAGTATGTATGCACGTGTAGATATTTATTTTCTGCTTTATCCTAAATGCGCTTAGTCACCAGTGCTTATTGATAATTCTATTATCAAATTGCTTTTTTTTTTTTTTTTTTTTTTTTTTTTATCCATACGCGATTATAAATTACTGCGTATTTTTTTTTTTTTTTTTTTTTTGCTTTGTTAAATCATGAAACAAAGTAAAATCGTAAAAAGAAATGAAAAAGAATGATTATTCTTTGTTATGAGTTTGAAATAAAAAATCGAAATATTACGATTTGAGAGACGTTTACTTATCTTTTCTCGGATATTTCATTAATTAAACGCGTCGAGAAATTTTTTGATAGAAAAATGAATGCTACGCATAATCTAACTTTTACGTTTAAAAAGTTAATAACATTTTTTGACATTTTAATAAAATGTATTCGCAGTTTAAATATTATGAAGAATGATAAAAATTTTTAATTGGTTTATTAACCAAAGTACATAATTATTAACCTCGTTAACTTAAAATCCGACGTATAAATAATAAATTTTCAAAGCGTAAGTACGATACCATATAGTAATTTTACATTGTTCTTCTTGCATTATAATTAAGATGGTTTCATATCTCCGTTTCATAATATAAATCTAAGTACACGTGCATTCACTAAATATTCTCAAAGGTTATAATCTCAAATTTTGAGAAAGCTTCCTTATTACAACTGACACGATTTTATTACCTAGCTAGAATGCTTTACGATTTAAGAATATTTTATTTTGTTAAATATAATTAAGCATTTAATGTCGTTCTTCTAATTAAAAATTTGAAAGGAATAATATTTTTCTTCGTGAATGAAACGATATTTAAATTATTTAGCTTAAAAAAATTTTAGCTTTTATTATTGTATTTTTGTGCAACAATTTTTTTTATTTTTTTTTTTTTTTTTGTTTTTTGGCGAGAGCTGGATATTACCTTTTTATGCGCGTTAGAAATAATGTAAAGAAAATATGAGATTCTATCTTGTAAAGTAAGCGTATATGAAATAAATACGGACACACTAAGCTTGGTAACATATGTTTTATTAAACTAATCTACATTTTTTTTTTTTCCTTCAAAAAACAAAAAATTTCTTTGTCGTCTTTTATTTGCGCGTGTAGAAATTACATTTTATCGTAATATTCTTTTTTAATAAGAAGTATTTATTATATATTATTGAAAAAATATTAAAAAAAAAAAATCTCTTTTATTCAAAAAGATATTTTATAAAACGGTAAAGATGTTTACATTTTATTAAAAAAGAAATACAATTTTATTTTCTCGTAATAATTAAATTAAAAAATATATACAATAAACATTGAATTTATCAAAATTTGTATAAAATTTAATAAATATTTTTATAATTTTTTTTATAAATAAAATACAGTAAATTTTCAAACAAAATATATTATTTTTATAATTTCAATTACCTCGAAATAACGTACATCGTACGTTTGTTAATCGCGAAGCACGTTTTCACTCTTTTGAAAATTTTATTAAGAAATATAATTCTGAGTATATTCGTACTCAGGCACTCCGAAGCCTGATAAGCTGGGCATGCGTTTGTGGGTTTATGATGGAAACTGGTGGTTGGCCTCGGTTCAAGTTTACGAAAAACTGAGCGGCAATTTATGTTATTTTTATTATATTTATTTTATTTAATTTAGCTGTCGTCGATATTTATATACATTTTTATAATTTACGCTAAGAGAGATTCATTGTCTCGCTAATAAGATGAATTTAAAATTGCTTTAATCAGTATGAAATCGAATGTTCAATGGAAGTTGTTTATCAATTAAGTATAAATAAATGATTGATTATTAATTTATCGATTGAAAAATTAATAACGAATGTTTTTTAAATTAATGCTATATTTAAAACGTTGACTACGAATGGAAGATGTTTAAATTAGAAGTAGTACAACTGTAAAAATTATAATAAAATAATATACTCGGTGAAATCTCCATCAAATCACACAAAAAAAAAAAAAAAAAAAAACAATATTTACTCTGCATTTTACAAAGTCACAGAATATGAACATTTGACTTTAAAGTTTCGAAAGTGCGATAAAAAAAACAAAAAAAAAAAAAAAAAAAAAAAAAAAAGAAAACATGACGAGTATAAGAAATAAGCATCAAGGAAAATAAGAACGAAGAAAAAGACTAACAATACATAATTCATCACCGAGAAATATATTATTTTTTATTTATTCGATTCTTACTACACCTAAAAAATCTAAAAATCTAAAAAAAAAAAAAAGAAAATTAAACTTTCCTCCATTTCAAATTGACAGAGGCTCGCAGAACAATCTTCACTGCGCGTGCAACGGCTCGACGGCGACGGTGCCGGCGAACGGTAACGCGAGCTCGGTGTGCAACAGCGGCGTCCTGGCGCGCAAGGTGCCGAATCACAGCGGCGCGAGTCCCGGACAGCCCTACAAGAAGCCCGCGGTCTCGTTGACCCATCTGCCGAAGAGACCGCCCGTCGACATCGAGTTTAAAAATTTAGCTTACAGCGTCTCCGAGGGCAGACAGAGAGGTAATATTGTTTGATTTTAGTTTCAGTTTTTTTCTTTCTCTTTTTTTGTGTTTTTTGTAGTTTTTTTTTAGCGGTTGTTTTGATTACGAATTTGATTGATTGCTTTGGGTAATGATTGACGAGGTGGACTTTATGCGAAATTTATTGAAAAGTTGTGAAAAAAAGAGTGAAATTACTTTTTAAAAATAGAATTTATATATATATATATATATATATATATATATATATAAATATATATATATTTTTTTTTTTTTTTTTTTTTTGTAAATTTCATTAAAATGATGAACTAAATTGAATAAATAAAATATCAAGAATATATAATTATAATCGATTGAATGAATTATCTTCAATGAAATAACAACTATTTCGAATATTCCTTCATCTTGCTCGATCGATTACTAATAAAAGAATAATAGCACCATAGCAAATGATTTATTTTTTTTAAATAATAAGCTTGCAAAATTAAATATACGTATACACACAAAGCACAACTACACCATTCTGTACAAATGAGGTCACTCGTAAACGTAAATTTAACTGCAACAGCGATGAATAATAATTTATTGCCATCGTTATCGTCATAAACAGCTGTAAAAGATTACCAAAGGAAGCGATCTTATTGTTAATGTCGCTTTTTTTTTAACTTTTTTTTTAACTTTCATCAATGAAACGTGCACGCGTGATATTTAAACGATGTAAGTATTTGAAAACATCGTAATAAATGGTAACGTTCTTAGTTATTAATACGATTAAACTTTTAAATTTATTAAAATCGATCAGTAAGAGAAAATATTTGTGAAATAATTTCATCTATAAATTTACGCGTTTGAAAATTCAATTTAAAAAAAAAAATAAAATAAATCGAAAATATTTTCTTTTTTTTTTCGTGGAAGTTTACCAACGGTATTTTACTTAAAATTAATGTAAAGCTTTTTACGACTTTGTATTGACTTTTGTCTTACTGGAAAAAGCTCAAAAAATATAGGAAAAAACAGTAAAACTTTCAAAGTAATATATGCCTTGCATGAATTATGTAAGGCGAAGGATAAAGCCACGTTGGCAATGAAAGATGCGGTTCGCTCGTTCCTTAACGAAATTGATTATTATTTATTTATTTACTCTTTCCAAGTATATTTTTTACATATTGAAACGACATCGATTTAAAATTACGAAATCCGAGCGATGTCCAATCCAAATAAAAGTAAACAATAACAATATCGTCTTAAAATCTATTGATAAAAAAAAAAAAAAAAAAAAAAAAAAAAAAAAAAAAAAAAAAAAAAAAAAAAAAAAAAAAAAAGAGAAACCGGGGCAGCTACATTTCGTACGAGGTGTATAGGTCAGAACTTGGACAATTCAGGCTGCAGCGAAATTCAGAAAGAAGAAGAAGAAGAAGAAGAGCAGAGAGAGAGAGACATAGTTTAATAGAGAACCAATGCTCCTGCGAGTCAAGCCGCCCCGAGGGACGACGGCGTCGTTGAAAGTGAACGACCCCTGGGCCGCGAAAAAATCGATAGAAACCTCCGCGGACGGGTGTACCGAGCGTGTGCTCGCGCGCGCGCATTCGTTCCTTTTGTACACATACACACGCACACACATGCGCGCGTGCGCGCATAAACCGAGCCCGTATGCGTATGTGCATTACTCGCGCATACGAGGACACCTCGTACACGTTTCCCTCTTTTAGGTGCATTTGCACCTGTCGCGCGCCCGATGGTCGCTGTTAAACTCGCACGCCAGACGGAGACACGCGCTACTGCTGCTGTTAGAAAGGGATAAATGGCTTTCTCGCGAGCGTATAGGAATAAACTTGTATACAAAAGAGAGAGAGAGAGAGAGAGAGAGAGAGAGAGAGAGAGAGAGAGAGAGAGAGAGAGAGAGTAGGAGTATGTAGTTTTACGAGTAGGTGGAACGTTGATCGTTTCGTCGACGGTGGAATGCGTGGCAAGGGAGAGTTTCGTTGCGTAACATAAGAGACAGAGAGAGAGAGAGAGAGAGAGAGAGTAAACATTGAATTAGCACTAAAGCATGATGTCCGTGTAAAATTAGAACATTTTTTTGAGTATCTTGTAGTTGCAAACTTTTTTTTTCTTCTTTATTTTTTGATTTATTCGTTTCTTTATTAATAATTTCTTCTTAAATTAAAATTACTTTAGATACTCGTAAATTGATCTTTGATTTAAATCGATTATTAAGAAAAAATTGTTACCAATTCTAATGAAATAAAGAAATTTACATAATGAAGAATCTTATTTTTGCTCTTAGGTATAACATACTTGTATAATTTGTACGATGAATTTTTCAAGTATTGAAATCTACATTATGTCATATTAAAATATTTTATTTAAATTAAAAGCAAACAAAAAACTCGTTTAAATCGAAATGATTTATTTCACTGTTAAAAAAAAAACGTTTCATTATTCGTTATAAAATTATGCCATTTTATGAATACTTCACATTTCCTCATGTAAATATTATACTTGTATTAATTTATATTTCCTTATAATTACAGTTAAATTACTCTTATCCATTCGCTAATAACTACTTACAACTACGCATTAAATAATAACACTTTATTTACAAAAAGATTTACAAAAACTCACTGTAAAAATAAAAAAAAAAAAAAAAAAATCATCGTTTAAAATAAATACGAAAAAATTTGCGAATCAGATATAATAAGGAGTTTACAGTACAAACAATTATTAACCGACAAAAGATGGCAATTACAAATTACATTTTGCACTGCACATTCCTACTGCACAATAAAAGTGTATACAGTCATGGCCAGAAAACAAACGAAGGCTTAATGAGTGTTTGCCAACCGAGATAATTGTTCAAACGTGTTTTTTAAAATAAAATGGGGAAGTCAATATTTTTCACGATTAATTGTTCGTATTAAATTATGAAACGTTATTCGTTAAAAAAAAAATTGTTATTGTTTTTATTGTGAGAGAATATTTTAATAAAATTTTTTTAAAAATTTTTGTTTGATACATTATGGATAAAATGTGAAAGCTTAAACAAATTATTTATAAATTTTGCATATAAATTTTCTCGTTATCCTCAAAGAATTTCTATATTATAGAAAAATGATTATATGAGGTAAAATTTACGATTTTTTTATACTCTGAAGACTTTTTTTTATATATTTTTTTAATGAATAAAAATACACTCGAATGGATCATCATCTAGATGTTATGCTCATAATATCGACACAAATAAAATGTCTGACGGAAAATTTCGGTTATAAGAAGTATCGAAACAATCATTACCCTTAAAAAAGAAAATCGATCGATTTCTTTCCACAACAACCAATCTCATCCGAATTACAAAAGAATACACCGTATTATTTTCAAAATTTCCTCCTCACCTTATTCTTTAAAATCCAATTGCACGTGAGCGTCTCGAGGTAAAAAAAAAAAAAAAAAAGAATAAGAAAAAATGTGCCAAATCGATAAAAAGTCCAAGACGGTAAAAAAATAACTCTGAAACTTTTCGTTTTCATTTTTTTATTTTTTTTTTTTTATTTTTTTTTATTTTTTTTTTTTTACAGGCTACAAGACTATACTGAAATGCGTGCAAGGAAAATTCAGATCCGGCGAGCTGACTGCCATAATGGGCCCTTCCGGCGCGGGGAAGAGTACGCTCATGAACGTTCTCGCTGGCTACAAGTAATTATGCAAACTTTTATAGATATAGATATAGAGATATATAGATATATATGGATATATAGATATATATATATATATGTATGTGTGTGTACTCGCTTGAGATACTACGTTACGTATTTTCATTATACCGTCTGCGCATATTTGCCCGTATACGTACATTGTCGCGAATGACTTTTTAGGAAAATTTGTTGGCTTTTGTTATTGTTTGATCGTTTAGTTGTACGTTAAAAGCGTATGATTGTTTTATTAATTGATAGAATTACAAAGGGTTAATTGTTTTTATTTTTTTAACTTTTTATGTCTTACTAGTGTTTACAAAATTCTTTTTATTTTATTTTATTTTTTTATTTTTTTTTTTTTTTTTTTTTTTTTTTTATAATTCCGTTGATATATATTAAACAAATTTTTCCTCGAAATTGTGTAATATAATAATTTAAAAGTTAATTGAATTTTTTTAAAAAAATAGTTATCGAGAATGAAAAAGATATTTGTTGCTTATAATTAAATATAAATTTTTATAAGCATATAACCGTATAAAATCTTTTATATGAGTGAATATAGTTATTTAACTCAATCAATACTTATTTTATCAAGTTTTATGAAAAAATATAATAAAATGAAACGTACGTATATATTTATCGTTTATAATATATTTATACAAACTATGAAATTCGTAGTTTATCGTAATCAATTTTTTATAAAAATAAATAATTCTGGAAACTTTATTTACGCGTTATTATTGAATTTTGTTTAGTAAGGAATATTACAAGAAAGTTTGAAGTGTACGTAAATTTAAACTTTTGCACGCTTTAAATATTAAATTTAAGTAAATCAGCGGCATTAGTTACTCTTTTAAATTTATCCTCGAAGGAAGCAGAAAACTTTATAAACACTATAAAACGGATTCGCGCATAATTTTCCAATGATCATTAAAAACGAATCTCACATTTTATTACGAGCAATAGTCTCACTGGATTGTCAAGCTTGTCTCTAAAAAGAATATTTATATTTGAAATTTAAACGTTTACCGAATTTACTCAGCGCAATTTGTCATTCCGGTGCAAATGAAAAAATTACAGATTACGTTGCACACATTATGTGCACAGAAAAGAGTAGGAAAAGCCGCAATGCGACATTTACGTATTAAAGAAAATTAAATGCCATTTTCAAATGATATAATATGAAATATTCATATTAAGATCCATCAATTGCGGTTGATTTGTAAAAAAAAACAAAAAAAAAAAAAAAAAAATTGTAATTACGAGTCTTAAAGCGTCGATGTTTAGATATTTCAATTTTAGCGATCTTACATTTACGTATTAAAGAAAATTAAATGCCATTTTCAAATGATATAATATGAAATATTCATATTAAGATCCATTAATTGCGGTTGATTTGTAAAAAAAAAAACAAAAAAAAAAAAAAAAAAAAAAATTGTAATTACGAGTCTTAAAGCGTCGATGTTTAGATATTTCAATTTTAGCGATCTTTTTTCACTGCCCTTTTGATATACAAATTATCATTTTGTATATTTTGTAAACTACACAATATTTATATATTTTAACTGCAATTTAAAAATACTCAGTCTGAGTTATATAATTTTATTTATTATTTCAGTGATTTAAATTATTTAATGTAACTATAAAATTTATTTATCTATAGTATAATAATAAAAATACTTAAATTCAATAATAAAAATAATAATATTAAAAAAGTCAGTTTTTAAATTTGTAAATAAAAAAAAATAGATTACGCAATTTAAACTAAAAATATATTAAAAATGACAATGAAACAGTACAAAAAAAAAAAAAAAAAAAAAAAAATGATATAATAAAAACGTTTCATTTGAATTGCATTTAATTCGAAAATTCTACCGTGTTATTTCTGGAGTAACAATAAGCTAAAGTGCAGCCTCAAAAAGCGTCTCATTTCTATTCGTGTACTCAAATTCGGCAATACTTCGCGACCAATAAATGTCTACATTATTCATTGTCTTTTAATCGAGAACGAGAAAAAGAAAGGCAAGTTCAACGACTCGCAAAAACAATGCGTTTTGTAATTTTTTAGGTTTTTTTTTTTTTTTTTTTTTTTTATACATTTAATTTTAAAAGCGGATGTTAACAGGCTTCTAGTTTGAATGATAGCAGCACCTCGTAATGACAACGATCCGCGTGAATTATTGTAGCGAGCGAATTTGATAATCGCGAAGGATCTCGAATCTATCCAAGTGTTATATACCATATATGCAACGCAATTGTCACGATATATCTACGAGAGCGCGCGTTAAACGAGCGTTTTCCGTTTGTACACGTTAAAATTGTGCAAATGTTTGAACGCTTCCTGTTAATTTCGTACGTCTAATTAATGGAAGTTTACCCTACATGACTCATGGTTTTTTACATTGAATTACATGCGTATATATTTATATATATATATATATATATATATATATTTGTTTTAATAGTTATATTTTACAGGACGCAATTATTAATCGATAAATTGAAAATTTTCATTTCTTAGCGCGTAATTATAACATTATTTTTTAAATTGTGCTTCGAAAACGAACATTTATTTTTTTTTTATTTATTTATTTATTTATTTATTTATTTATTTTATTTTAAAATTTTTTTAATTTAAAGTTAATTTATTTTAATTAAATTAAGATTAAACTTTCTAATTGAATTATGAATATTTTAAACTTTTAATTTAAATGAAAATTAAGTTATAAATTTGAAATTTAATTCAATGAAAGAGTATATCCGCTAAAATAATTAAATAGTTGACTTTTAATTTAAAATTTAAAGATATACTACTATAATAAAGTTTTTTTACTTAACGATTAATCATAAAAATAATTCGATCGAAAATTGAGTACGTGCAGTTCATATTTGTGTAATAGGAAAAAATAGTCACACAGAATCGATAAGTTGCCCTAAAAATACATTGTACTTATAACTAAAGTTGTAATTTATTTATTATTACTTCTAATAATACATTTTCACTCGAATTTCATGTCGATTCTTAATAGTAGCATTATCGTGCAATAAAACATTTCATCCTTAATTTAACCGACAAATCTATTAACAATCTTTTATCAATACCATCAATTTTAATAAACGTTAACGATTTCTTAACTTTCAGAACGTCAAATCTAAGCGGTTCGGTTTTAATAAACGGAAAAGATCGAAATCTTCGAAGGTTTCGAAAAATGTCTTGCTACATTATGCAGGACGACCGTCTCCTGCCACATTTAACCGTTTACGAAGCAATGACGGTCTCGGCGAATCTCAAACTTGGCAAGGACATAAGCGCTGCCGCGAAAAAAGTTGTGGTAAGTTTTAAATAAAATATTATTTATCATAGGTATGAAAATTCCTTATCTCAAATTGATATCAAAATGTTGTTTTCGCAATTTCGCAAGATGTTCGATAGCACAATACTTTATCGTATGGTAATATATGACATAAAGTAGAGAAACAAATGCAATTATGGCCTCTATCAATTTAACATAAATAAGATAAAATAAACAATGAAACTATTGTTTAATTATCAATTCAAAATAATTTTATTATTATTAGTTTAAAATAAATTTATGTAATTATAACTATTAATATTTTACAGATTGAAGAAATCATCGAAACTCTCGGCCTAAGCGACGCGAGTAACACACAAACCCACTGTCTCAGCGGTGGCCAGAGGAAGAGACTGTCGATCGCGTTGGAGTTGGTGAACAATCCGCCGGTTATGTTCTTCGACGAGCCTACTTCCGGCCTCGACAGTTCTTCTTGCTTCCAATGCCTCAGCTTGCTCAAGTCGTTAAGTAGAGGAGGTACGACTGTATTCCGCTTCATTGTTTAGCGTTAATGGCTTAGTATCGTTGCGCTTTTTATTATCTATTGCTCGTAATAAAAAGTGAGATTTTTATTGAATTAAAATATCAGTAAGATAAGATTAATTAAAAACAATATATTTATATACATATTTTATTTTAAATTATCAATATTATTTATTTGATAATGTTGAAAAACTGAAAGCGTTATTTGAAAAGGCAAATTTTATTTTTTGATCGATTTTAAAAATTATTAATGAATTATCATTAAAAATTGATACGACATTACG
This sequence comes from Chalcis sispes, assembly GCA_949987625.1. Lineage (NCBI taxonomy): Eukaryota > Metazoa > Arthropoda > Insecta > Hymenoptera > Chalcididae > Chalcis > Chalcis sispes. The sequence goes on along the minus strand of OX465097.1, from coordinate 22,750,956 downwards.
AAGGATATCTTTAAAAAAATAATTATCGTCGCTTTCTATCCACGCTAAAACCCAAATAATTAAGTATTTTCTCGCAATTTCAGGAAGAACAATCATTTGTACAATCCATCAACCGAGCGCGAGGCTGTTCGAGATGTTCGATCACCTGTATATTTTAGCGGAAGGTCAGTGCATTTACCAAGGGAACGTAGGTGGACTCGTACCTTTTTTGTCGTCAATGTGCCTCGACTGCCCAGGCTACCACAATCCTGCCGACTATGGTAAATCTAACGTATTTTTCATTTAAATTGATATACTTTTTTTTGTTTTTTTTTTTTTTTTTTTTTAACGAATCTATTATCTTAGTTTTGACTAACGATTGTTATCATTAATATCTGATTTTTACAATAGAAATTTTTTACGAATAGTCGATAATGTGGCACATTATCGGCCAGTGTTCTCACTTTTTTGTACAAATTATTAATGTTACAAGAATTAAAAGTAAATTCATTTTATTAAAATATAGATAGAAATGAGATATTGAAAATGAGAACACTATAATTAACTTTACAAATTTTTCGTAAAAGATGATTTTTTCATTACATTTGCAAATTAATTATTCAATAATCCAATAATTTAATAATATATATTTAAATGATGAACATTTATATTATCATCGTATTTATAACATTAACGAGAAATCAATTTTGTTAAAATATGAAATAATTTTAAGTAGATGAGGTCAGCGTGTCGCCAGACGCCTAATAATTACATTACCAAGAAAATTTGTCAAATTGATTCATTTTCAGAATTGCTCTTTTAGATAAAACTCAAACGAGTGACTTTCGATATTTTTATTAATCATTTATATGAGATACTTTTTATGGTATATCCAAGCACCGAAAATAAAAATTTCGTAGCTTTATAATAAAGACCTAAAAATCACAATCACAACAAAATAACCTTGCAGTGATGGAGGTGGCGTGCGGCGAGCACGGTGAGTGCGTGCACAAGCTCGTATGCGCGGTGAACAACGGTAAGTGCAACAATTATCAGCATCACCAAGCGGCATTGGCCGCCGCGCAAACGGTCTCGAACGACATTGCGAAACAGTCGCCGCCCCAGGAGCAACAAACGAACGACGCGAAGCAGCAAGACATGACGAGCCTCATGCCAAACGGAGTCGCGAAACCCACGCCCTCGGCGACCGGGAGCAACAACGGCGCTACCGTCCTCAACATGCCCGTCTCGTGCACGACCTCGCTCCTCGACAGCGCCGAGAGTATCGAGCAAAAGGTCGGCTTCCCGACCAACGGATGGATACAGTTTTGGATACTGCTCAAGAGGACCTTCCTCTCGCAGATTCGCGACATGGTTTGTATAACGTTTCACCTTTTTTAGAGCTGATTTTATGCCAGATGAATATCGAGACTTTTTTTAAAGCATTTATTATAAAGTTTTCAATTTTCTTAAACCGTATGGCCCATTTATACGGTTTATTATTTTTGTTATGAGCATCGAGTAATAAACCGGTTTATACATTTGTTTATTGATAAATCATGATGAATAATGTATAAATTCAAAATATTAATGATCAAGTAAAAAATTGATCTATCTATTTTACGCGTTAAATCTATGTGTTTTAGTCGTAAATAAAAAAAAAATAAAAAATTCATTAATTTTACAGACATTAACGAGGGTAAGGCTGATTTCACATATTATAGTTGGTTTTCTAATTGGTGCAATTTACTACGACATTGGCAACGACGCCTCAAAGGCCATGAGCAACGCCGGTTGTGTATTTTTTACCGTCATGTTCATCATGTTCACCGCTATGATGCCTACGATCCTCACTTGTGAGTACACCTAAAAATTTGATTTTACCTTTGGATGATATTATTATAGTCAAACGCTCAACTCATTGGTTTAAATTTAATGCTTTACGCTATTATATTTTTTTCCCTTTCTATTTTAGTTCCCGTGGAAATGGCCGTTTTTGTAAGAGAGCACTTGAATTATTGGTATTCTCTTAAGGCTTTTTACTTAGCGAGAACCTTGGCTGACATACCATTTCAAGTGAGTGTGCATAATTTTTGTGAATTATTATTTTATAAATATATCGATGTATTGTTATTCTCTACTGGAATTTTTCTTCCAGATCGTGTATTCGGTAGCTTACGTCATAATAGTTTATTTCATGACGTCGCAGCCACTAGAAACTGATAGGTTTCTCATGTATTTGAACATTTGTATTTTAACATCGTTGGTTGCCCAGTCAATCGGTTTACTGATCGGCGCAGCAATGAGCGTCGAGGTAAGATTATTTATTTCACTCAAAGATCGATTTCATTTTCTTACATCGATGAAGTAGCTATTGATGAAGCATCAATGCCTCGGTGAAAGATCAATGCGCTAATTCTTCTTCGTTCATTAATCATAAATCTAATCTTCTTGATATTCTCATTTTTAAATTTTATTTTAATCTTAATTTTCTTACTTCTCATTTCCTTTTTTTTTTTATATCATAATTAAATTATTATTATTATTTATTTATTTTTTTTTTACTTATCTTTATTCTCATATTTAATTAGTTATTTAGTACGTTTCTTAAATGCTTTAATAATAACATAATAATAACGTTTTCCGCTGCAGACGGGTGTGTTCATTGGACCGGTGACGTCGGTGCCCATAGTCCTGTTCTCCGGTTTTTTCGTAAACTTCAACGCGATACCGACTTATCTCAGGTTCCTTTCCTACGTCTCGTACATACGTTACGGATTCGAGGGTGCGATGATAACCGTTTACGGTTACAATCGTCGCTCTCTCAAATGCTCGGAGGACTTTTGCCTGTACAAGTCGCCACGCAAGTTCCTCACCGATATGTCGATGGATAAGGCCGTCTATTGGATCGACGTCGTCGCTCTCATTGGATTTCTCATAGCCCTGCGAATAATCGCCTACTTCGTGCTGAGGCTCAAATTGCGCTCGCTGCGTTAATAAAAGAGAACAAATTAAAATAAAAAAATAAATAAAATAAACGAAAAAAATAACAGACGTACATAATAAGAAATTTAAATACACACACAAACACACACACACACACACACACACACACACACACACACACACACACACAAAAAAGCGTTAAATACACTCGTATTGTAATAAATTTACGAAATCGACACACGATCAAATGTAGTTCAGCTCTCGATATAACGTATATATATATATATATATATATCATCCGCGCGTACGCTACGTATTATGTATATATATACATACACACATATATATAGACAATAAAGAAACGGAGTCGCGCAAACGAGATGTAAACATATGTATGTATACAGGACGTGTGTAAATGACAATGGAGAATCATTGACTTTATAACGAGTGTCGCGAGGAATATATATCGAATATCGCGAGATGGCAGTGCCTAATCGATTGTACGAGTTTTCTGATTGGTATACGGCTAATGAAAATTTTACTGCTCTTTTGAATGGGAGATGTAATGTATAGAAAAAAAAAAAAAATAATAATAATAATAATAATAGTAATAATAAAACAAAAATATATCATCGTTGATGCTTGAAAAGATAAGATTTTTGCATTTGAATAATGAGTGAAAAATCTATTGATATTTTTTTTTTTTTTTTTTTTTTTTTTTTTGTAAGAGGACTCTTTATAGTTACGAATACATTGTGTGATATTAAAGTTGGCGATATGATATTAAAAAAGCGTTTATCTTGGATTGCGATTCCTATAGTACTGCCGAGTGTTTTTTGTCATAGGTTTATAGTGCCAACGACTGAAACAAGTTAAAACAACTAAGGAATTAAATGAAACGTCAATTAAGAGGCGTTTCTATCATCAATTTTATATAGTGCAAGTAGTGGCTCTAGCTGTTTTTTTTTCTTTTTTTTTTTTTTTAATCGTAACTTTTTTTAATATGTAGGAAATTACTTAATTTTTTCTTTACTATTTTAGGTGTTTAATGATAATTATCACGTTTATATAATTTTACGATACTTATTGTGTTTATGCATACATATCTTAAACTTTTACAATATAAATCATTACCTTAGCGCGTAAAAAAATAACCGTTGATGGCATTACAAGACGTGAAGCTAATTTTGCGATCGTCTAGCAAGACTCGAACTACAAATCACCGTGATATTATTCATTTGTGTATTGAATATCATTACGTTGTACAATAAACATTTTATTTAGTCAATAAACATAATTTTAATGTATCATTTCGCTTAACGATCAATTTTAACAAAAAAACCTCGTACAATTGATTTAGCATTGTCTTAAAAAAAAAAAAACATCTTTTTTACTTAAAGAACAAATGAAAAAAAAAAAAAAAAAAAAAAAAAAATTAAATAAACCAAAAAATTATTAAATGAAAAATGATCTCGATAAGTATGTAAACGGTCAAACACAGCAATCGACTTTGCACGTTAGAAACAATGTGTATAAAACAAAATAATTAAAAAAACAAAAAAAAAAAAAAAAAAAGGTAAAAATGAATAATTAAATAACGCAGAACAATTCTTACACACATTGACACACAGCAATATATACACACACATACACATACATACACACACACACATACACACGAAAAATACACATACATTCAACATGCGCGCGATACCAATAGTTTTTACGCTAGTTTCCAAGTCGCTTCGCCGATGCGTCGAGGCGGACGCGACGTTTTTATATATATAGAGAAAGAAAAATGAGAAAAAAATTAAAAAAACTTTAAATAACGAGAAGTCGACTCGAAAGTATCGTAGCGTAAAGTTGCCTTAGTTTTTGTGGTACTATCGCTATATACACATACATATTATATGTATGTTTAGGGATACGTTGTATGTATTCGAACTTTATTGTTTTTATACCGTAGTTAAGGGGACAATTATATTGCTATGCTATATACGTATGATTTTAAAATATACATATATAAATATATATACACATATTAAGTCGATGCTTGCCGCGCGCATCGATAATATACGTATATAGAGAAAATGAGATGAGATATAAAAACTAAATAAAAAGAAAAAAGAAAAAAAAAAAACCACGACAAAAAAATTAAAAAGAAAATAAATTTGTGATAATGACAAGGCGCTTCTTCGTTCTGTTCAGTAAATTTTTGTCGTTACGAGTGCGCTAAATACATTATACATTTTTTTTTTCTGACCACTAAAACGTGTACATGTGATTTTACACGATGAACGAACATGTATTATACATATGATTTATGGGCGGGTGAGTATAATGTGAGTAAAGTTAAATTTTTTAAACAAATTCGTAAAAATTTCGTTGAGCGTATAATATCGCGTGATAACGTGATATGGAGTGATAAGTGTTAAGCCGTTTGTTCTTTAAATTTCTCTGTACAGGACGAAGACAAATCGTTCTTTGCCATCATCAAAAAAATTGAAAAGATAAAAAAAAAAAAAATAAATAAAAAAAGAAAAAAATAGTTAATAATTTTTGTATCGATGCACCAAAACGAAAGTTGCGTTGTGGTACGAGTGTTGGGTATTTTTGTTTGTTGATACATATATGTTATCAATAGATAGAAAAAAAAACAATTATGTAAGCCAAGTTTTTATCACTTTTTACATATAAAGATATATTTTTAAGCGTCTATTATTATTTACGCGAAGACGTAACATATTGATGATTGTTTGATTGAAACGAAAAATGAAGTTTCGTTTTAATGAAAGAATAACGAAAATGTACTCAACTTTATTTTTATTTTCTATTCACGCCAAGCTGACATATTTTTAGTTAATCTTAAAAGAAAATGAGTTTATGAGCAATTGATTATGTTTATTCCAATAAATTATATTAAAATTATTTTACTGCACCTTATGATTATTTATTTATTGCTAAGCTTCTCTGCACTTCTATAATTTTTATAGAGAATCAAAATTTCCTGTACCTCTGCTTACTTTCTGTTTTTTTTTTTTTTTTTTTTTATTTATTTATTTTTTTTTCGTTCATTAAATGAGATCCGTGCTTTCGTAATTTAAAACATTCCCTTCAAACACTTTATTATAATTTTCATTTGCTTAAAAAGAATTATTTATTTTTTTTTTTATTTTTTTTATTTTTTTTTTTTTTTTACGTCTGGCTAAAAAGTTTGTGCAACTGTCTTAAAAAGAGAGAAAAAAAGACAAATAATTTATGGAAAATTAGTTGCCCGAAACTGAAAGCAAACATTATGCAGTATCGGTGATGAAGCAATCAGCAACATTGAATAACTTCACGATTGGAATTGTAACAATAAAAAACATTTCATTGTTATATATATTATCGTAAATGGTCGATTGATATAAGACTTGATTTTTGTCGACAACGTTGTTTTTCAACATATTGAAATAATATATTTGGAAATAAGATTAAAAGAGATAACAAATTTTAATTTATAAAATCATAAATATTTTAAAATTAAAAGATAAATTGATATTTTTAATATACAAATATTTATTGAAATTTATGGCTTTTATACATTGGACTTTTATTTTCTATAAATTTTTGGCACTGAAACTTTTAATCTACGTTCACGTCTTGTATTTCATTATTTAAAATTGTTGCATGAAATAATTTTCATGTGCGACTTCAAAAATGATGATAATAAAATGATCATAAAAAACGCGGACATTTTTAATATTTATTGTACCGCTAATTATTCCATTATTAACAATAAATTATTTAAATCAACCAATTAAGAATTAGATTATAAATCGACTGCTTACGCTAGTTTTATGGAATGAAAGATACACATTTTCCGACACAATAACAAAGCATTCACTTGTTGAATTCAAAGAATTTATAAACGCATCTCATAACACATAAGTAGCTGCGATTAAAATGGTTTTCGCGTACATAATTGACTAGCCAGATAATACGACCTTAGGTCCATATATACACTAGCAAGACTTTCGTGTCCCTCCAATTAAAGTAAAAATAAATAAATAAATAAATAAATAAATAAATAAATAAATAAATAAATAAATAAATAAAAAAAAAAAAAAAAACAAATAAATGAATGAAAACAGTTCGAGGCTAAACACAAAAATTATTAATTAGTCGGCCGATGTAAACATCCTCGAGCCGAATTCGCTATAATAAACAAAACGAAAATAAGCAAAAAGAAAACGAGCAAATAGAAGAAAATAAAATAATAATAATAATAATAATAATAATAAGAAGAAAACAAAACAAAAAGAAAAGATAGAAAAATACAGTGAGAAACAAAGACATGAGTCTATAAAACTTCGAATCCAACGATTGCCTCGACGCTGCCACGCCAATCACTTTAGATACTTACACGCTGCCGTGAGACGCCTGTGCATTTATATTTAAAACAAATCGTACATGAATCTTTGATTAGATTGACTTTTTCTTATATATATATATATAAATCACGTTCAATTGACATTCACAATAAATCAGCTGCTAACAAGAGCCTGAAAATATAATTCGCTATCAAATACAATATTTTAATAAAAAAAAAAAAAAAAAAATTTCCAAAATTAAATCTTCGTTTCTTTTTATTTTTTTATTCATATTCATTTTAATAAAACATAAATTTTTAATCATTATTTACGTGAAATAATTATAGCTCACGTTATTAGATCTGCAAAAATATTACATTTTGAGGAAATTTTAATTTCATAAATTGTAGAAACAGTCGATAAAGTGCGAAATTACTGAATTAACCAGTTAACTGTGTTTGACGAGTATACTCGTCGTTGAAAAGTGGCAGAATTTTTTGTCATGACGAGTACGAGTATAGATATAATAAAAGTCGCAATTTTATTAAATAAACCCATCTGTTTCATGCAATATTTGACAACAGCGACACTTACCCTGCGCTTGACGACTATACTCGTTATCGTTCAATTTTCGCGACACACACACACAGATGTTGCGCACTGACAAACAGAGGGAAAACAGTTAACTCGTTAAAAATACTTAAAAATTACGCACAGTTAAATTATTTAGCACGCGCGCGTCCCTTGCGTCGCTACTGTTTTTCGCATTTCGCTGACACTTTCATTTAAGTTTAGTTGTATTGTCTTGATAAGCATTAGTTTAAATCAATTATGATTGCAACGTGAAAATAGAATTTTTATTTAAAGCGTAATTTTTTATTATTGGATTAAGGTAATTTTAAATAATTTAGCAAAAATTTGAATTATTTAATAAATTATTATGAATGTTTTTTTTTTTTTTTTTTTTTAATTCATTTATACTATATTTAATTATATTTGCTTTAAAATACATATATAATTTACGGTAATTATTTAATAAAAAAAATCATAATATTTGATTAATGATTTATTCAAGTCAATGTATTGTTAAGGATTATTTATAAGTGGTTATTTGCTTAAAAAAAAATTCTATAAAATTCAAAAGCAAATATATTCAAATTATCAAAAATAAAAATTTTCATTATGTACAAATAAAACAATATATGGAATTATTATTTTTTTAAAAATATTGTATTTTGTAATGTCATCAAGGTAAAAATCAGTGATTTGCGCGAAACGGTACATTCAATCAAAACAGCAAATAGGAAAAAATTTTCTATATCCTTATATAAATGTAATTGTACTGTAAAATGATACAAAAAAAAAAATAAAAAATGAAAAAAAAAACCAAAACAAAAAATAAATGCAAAAACACTTCAGCGACGAAGAGGTTTTTCAAGGGAGTTTGCTTTACCAGAAGAAAAGCTTACTCTCGAGACCAATCACTGGCTGCCTGAGCAATTGCTTCTATTAGATGCGAATAATAATTTTTCCGTAGATTGTCAATGATGAAAGAGAGAAAAAGTAGAATATGTGTGTGTGTGTGTGTGAGAGAGAGAGAATACAAAAGAACGAAAATAAGAGAGAGAGAGAGAGAGAGTGCATTGTGAACACCTGCGATAAATATGTGTAAGATGTTCAAATCGACGATATGATCACAATAAAATAAAAAAAAAAAAAAAAATAATAAAAATAAATTAAATGTAAAGTAAAAAAACTAAAACTACGAAAATATAAAAAACAAAACAAGACAACATGCGCTGCAATTTTTAGCGTTTTAAATTAAAAAAAAAAAACTTTATGAAAAAATAATAATAATAATAATAAAGAAGACGCATGAAACATAAACGAACGATCGCTGATGGAAGTAAGCTTACAATCGATTCGAACTTTCGAACAATCGAGGCCCGAGTATTGAGGAATAAAAAAAAAAAAACAAACAAACAAACAAACAAACAAACAAACGTCTAGATATCGTATAAAAGATGTTTCTTTACAATGTTGACATGTGTCGAGTGCGACAAAAAGAAAAAAAAATAAATAAAAGTAAAAAACAATTTTAAAGAATGATAATATATTCATGGCGCTAAGAACAAAGACTTACGAAGTTTTTAAAATTACGTCATTGAAAATGCGAAATTTAATAGATTATATCGTCTTTAATATATTTCACCGATGTATTAAGCACAGTGCTACTTTAAAGATTTTTAATTAAACATAGTGTCTGACTGCATATTCAATACGATATATACATTTCGTATCATTGTTTTTCTTGTTTTACGAAAACTGTTGTCTCTAACTTTTGCAAATCTGCACGCATTTAAAGAATCATTAAAAAACAAAAAAAACAAAAAAAAAAAAAAAATGACGAGGATCGTCAATGTGACATTTTTTTTTTTTTTTTTTTTTTTTTTTATTATCAAATGCTGTCTAAGTTACTATGAATATTGTATTTATTTGTTCTAAAGGCTATAAAGCATTACATCTTTATTAGAATTATTGATAAAATTTCTAGATTAACGGAGTACCTTTTCAATTTTAACGCAATAATGAAGTAGCTTTTGTTTGTTTCGTTAGTTATTTTTAAATTGTTCTATACGTGTGACATACATTATCATAAATATTGATTACTATTAAACCATTTAAAATTAAATTTAATAGTCAAAACTTTGAGCGTCGATAAGCTTAATTATAGAAGAGTTTGTTTTATTAGATAAAGTTAGTTTAGTTTGATTATTTTGATTCTAATTGAGAATAATAAGAAGAAAATTGGGAACGCGGCCAATTTATTTTTATTAATTTCATTGCTTACAGCCTTAGAAATATTACAAGAGAAAAAAATGATGTAAATAAATTTGTTTGTACAAAAAAAAAAAAAAAAAGGAATATATTTCATTCGTGTATAAATAAAATTATTAAGAGATTATATTTTAAAAACAAAGTCAGGAAAATGTACGAAAATAAGTTATACCGAAATTAACAGTTTAATAGTTCAGTTTATTTAAACGTCACTGTTGTCAAAAGTTTGCCAACCCCGAAAAAAATATTCTCATTGTCATCGTTCAATAACAAAGTTTTATCGATTCAACGTCAATTATAGATTGCTTTGTTAATCATAAAATATTTGACAAATTTTAACAAATAATAATACGTGAACATTTTATTTAACGTGCAAAAATCATTTTAAGGGAGACCAGATTTAGTTATTTGAGCATATAAACTTTAGATTTTCTTTTAATTTAAAATTTAAATATAACCAATCCTATTTGAAATTTAATACATATTCATTATTTTAAATATTCGGATTACAATAGTTATAAAAATCTTATTACAGGCGTAAAAAGATATATTGATAAATATTTGAAAGAAATAAATCGATGGTCTCAATTAAATTCATAATTAATCCGAACAAAACTTTGCATTTTCTTAATCTTTTTTTTCTTTTTTATGTGTACTTTAAAATATATCTCTGTATTTATTATTATTAATTTTTATTCCGTAAGACGTCTGATGCATTACAAATAAAATAATCAAATAGGTCATAACCGAGAGTGTAAAAAGAATGATTAAATATTTCAAAATATAATATTCAGCACTGTAAACTACTTCATGACTGTATTGGTACTATAACGAACAACGTTTTACAAGCAAAGGTGTTATAAATTTTGTATATAATACGCTATTTTGATCGGCGCTAAGTAATTTATCGCTGACGATCAACTGATTCTGATCTCCCCTAAATAATACATAACGCATCTAATCCAAAGCATTCCGGCTGATGAGTTACAGTCGATTTGCGACTGTTGCGTGTAAAATAACATTATTAAAAAGAAGTACATATATATACATACATATATATGAATAAATTATAAAATAATATAAAAAAAAGTACTAAAATATTGAGAAAAAAAAAAAAAAAAAAAACGATGAATAACGATTACAACATTAAATACATTAATAATAGAATTAACAATAATATTAATAAAAAAGAAAACCAATTATATAATAATAACAATAATTGTAAATGTCGTAATTGTTCGCTGATTGCGTGCTTGTAATTACGTACATACCATAAATCGATACATAAAATAGTTCTAATCGTTAAGATGGAAAAATAAATAAAAAAATAAAAAATTCTCGTGTTCGTGTATGTAGTTGTACACACAGAGGCGTGAACCGACGTATTTAAAATAAACGAACAAATGATATAAAATAAAATAAAAAAATGAAATACAGTTTGATGATATAATAAGAAAAAATAAACCTCGTTTTATATGGCGAATTTATAATCATGCGTAATAGCTCTCATTCACATTCCGACGACGCATAAATCTTTAAAGATAGAAGAAAGAACGGAAATGAAGGAACGATAAGAACGCGTTATACGGACATAACGCTCAAACTAATGCAATCGATTTAATATTTCGAAATGATCCAAAACAAAAAAAAAAAACAAAAAACAAAAAACAAACAAAAAAGAAAAATTAAAAAAGTCGCGAGATGTGTTTATCTTTTTTCAGCTGTGAATCGCTGTAAAAAGAACGGGAATTAGAGAAGGATAGCCATCATGTCATAAAAGATAAACGCATAACGACATACACGCATACTCACACACCATTTTTTCAAGTAATGTAATTTTGTATGAAAATGAATAAAAAAAAAAAAAAAAAAAAAATCGATATTAAACGATAACAAAAAAAAATTTAAAGGCAAAGCAAAATGAAATATTGAGTAGAGGAGAGTGAGAGTGAGAGAGAGAGAGGGCATGTAAGGGCTGTGAGGGAAAAATGACGAACGAATTCGGTTGTAAATTAATGAGATTGTCGTAGCGAACGATAACATGTATATACATATATTTATAAATATAAACGTACATATATTTATAAATATATTTAAGTTGTGTATAAGTATTACATTATCAAGAGTTTCGAGGTGCAAGAGAATCTCGTACGAGCTTGTATGGAACTACGAAAGCACAAATGAATAAACGATTGTAAACAGTAATAATTTTGATGTTTTTTTTTTTTTTGTTTAAACCTTGAATACGCCAAATTTTTATTTTTAAATTTTATATAGAATTATTATTAATACTGACTTAATTTTTTTATATTGTATTTATTAATTTTTTAAAAATCATCATCGTTTTATTATATCATAGATGTAGGAATTGTATAGTTAAAAGAAATTTAAATAAATTTTATGATAAACAATTGATTAAAATAAAAAGAAAATATAATATGATTTATTCTTATAAAATTTTTCATTATTTAAAAACTATTTTATTAAGTAAAGTAATTTAATCTTTATAAAGTATCGTCAAATAATCAAATAGCAAGAAATAAATAATGAAAATTAATAACATCAATATTTTTGCTCGCTGAATTTATTTTCATCGTTTAAAATATGATAGATACAAGTTATGTATATTACATTGGGAAAATATGTTTTAATATTAGGCGCTGACAATTAATGCTTACAATATACTTTAATAAGATCCTAAGGACACTGAGGAAGAAATCCAGTTACAATTTCGTAGCAAAGTAAAAATTTTAAAATTTCATTTAAACGATTTAAACATTAGACATTTTTTTTTTTTAATAATCTCTTATAATAAAATAAATACGTAGAGTAACTATAACAAATTATTAATCGAATAAATATACACATAAATTTTTTTTTTCATTTCAAATTAATTTAAAAATAACGGTATACTAAAAATTTTTATCCCAATAAATTTTCGTATAATTCACTTACAACTGCAACTGGATTTTCCATCGGAGGCAAATATCATAATCGCCCTATAGTCAATTTTAAATTACGCGTAGCCTAAAAAAAAATTAGGCCCGCTGATTGCCATGATTACTCGTAACTACAAACTCGGCGCTTAATTCAGAAGACTATAATAAGATTCTTCAAATGCTGACTAGCAAATTCATTTTTATTTATTTATTTTCTTTTTTTTTTTTTTTTTCATATTTTTATTTTTAAGATCACAGGTAAAATGGAAATATAACCGTCGCTCGTTTCTCTATGCGTTATGTCGCGATAGGCCGCGTGTGCTTGAGGTACAATAAATATACGAGCGCTCTCTCATCGATAATATTCAAATTTTTTTTTTTTTTTTCCATTTAAGCTTATTATATATATATATCTTCAACGCGACAATAATCGTTACGTTCACCTTTTCAGCACCAATTGACTTTTTCTTTCCCTTTAATATTATCCAAATGTAACTGACAAAATAATTTAATCGTACTATTAGTAAAAAATAATTAACTATCGTTTATCAAAAGTAAACAAAAATAATAATACAAAAAATAACGGTACACTTTTTAAAATAACGTTTCAATTTTTTTTTTTTTTTTTTTTTTTGAACACTAAGCTGGCAATTTTTCTTTTCATTTTTGTATAAATAAACATTGTTTTTATTCGCGAAATATCAATAAATAAGAAAAAAAAAAAAAAATATATATCCGACAAATATATATATAAAGCGACTCATGATCATAATGTCGTACATAACGAAATGCAGAGCAATTAAGTATTCTAGTAAAATTAAATGAACACTGACTTACACAATCAAAGCGTATACATATTAATCATTTTCACAAAGGCAGTTAGACTTTCTACATAATAGTAGACTCCAAAGATACAGAATAAATTACAGAAAATGCAACGTTACATTAAGAGGATTATACGCATCGACAAAAGGCGGCAGTTTATATAAAAACACCATATCGTTCGCTCAACTGATATACCAGCTATTAATTTAAACAACGTGTTTCGTCGCTACTCCGGTATCCATTAAAAATAATATATTTGTATTTATTTTTTTTTTTTTCTCAATCCCATTCTCAAGTATTTGCTAGAACTTGCAAATTTAAGCGTGCAAATTAAAAGACGTAAAAATTCTTCTCCCTTATCTTTTTGATGTTTCGACGAAAAGTTTACGCTTACAAAAAAAAAAAAAAAAAAAAAAAAAAAACAATGAAAATAATTAGCAGCGAGAGATTTTCTCATGCCACAATTTAACGTGCTATGCATAAACAATGATATAACATAAGAGAATCGTAATTAATAAATATAAAAATTATTTTGAGACTTGACGACAAAATTAAAACAGCGCTTACATGTACGTATATATTAATTTTATAGCGATAATAAATAAGTTAGTACAACAAAGAAAAATATAAATCCAATAGTACGATCGACATCGCAAGTAACCTGGTTTTTTTGTTTTTTTTTTTTTTGTTTTTTTTTTTGTTTTTTTTTTTTAAATAAAGACACAAAAATATTTGCAAATATGCCTCGCAATGTTCGTTTACACCGGCGATATACATCATTCGGGCAATAATCGGTGCTCATCGATCACATATAATTTATACAAAATACCGTTACAGGTAAAAAATTACTAGGTTTATTTTCACTTTTTTTTCGATTTTTTTTTTTTTTTTTTTTTTTTTTTTTCATACACACATTCAGGCATATATTCGTATATGTATACTCTTTCAAGCCTTTCGTAGCGTTTTCAACGATCGAAACCTTTCAGGAGTTTGACACCTTGTATTAAATTATTGCACTCCGTTGCGAGGTACTCGTGAAAAATACTATTAGACTCTATTTAGTGCGCGCGATTCTAGTCCAAGCTAAACTCTAAGCCAATTTATTCGTTAATTCGACACATTGTAAACTATTCTATTAAAAAGTCGATTCGCAACCTTTTTCACTCGAGGGGCGATTTTTTAATCCTCTCAGGAGTAAAATTTGGAAGCATTAAAGTTTATTACGTTTAAGTACGTATTAACTTGTATAAAATAAAAGTATTTATTTACGATAATTTGTTTATTTTATTAATTTCTTTTATCTTTGTTTTTTTTTTTTTTTTTTTTTTGTTTTTTTTTTTGCTTTGTTTTATCATTCGTTATTTCTATGTTTCAAGCGTGTTCGTTGTAAAAGTTTAAATAACATTCATCCTCACAGCGTTTAAATCTTTAAATCGATATTAAAGATTAATGATATTATCGGTGTCTGAAACTCGCATTTAAAAGCTTCGTGCGCGAAATTTAATTGCTATACAATAGAGATTTGCATTATGATAATTAATATAAAAACAAGTAAAAGGAGCCAGGTGTGCTACATTATAATAAACATACCTATTTTAGCGCATAAGCAAACTTGCAAACTTACTCGTGCAATAGACCTATTCGTTATCACAGAATGCGAAAAAATCAATGAATCGTAAAAAGCGGCGTAGTACGCAATGTTCCGTTGTACGGCTACAGCTAGGCCATGTACATATAGTGCCGTAAGCAGTGTAAATTGCTGCGCTTGTTACTTGATCGAGGCGATTTACATCTTCGCCGTTACAAAAAATACTACTCGCAGTTAGAAAATTTTATTGCAGAAAATTGACAAATCATATGTAATTTTATATTTATAATTATTTAACTTTCATAGTCTAAAAGTCGTCGGTTTGAAAAATAACGCTTTATGTCAGCTTAAGCTGATATTTATTATCAATTTGTAAATACAAATTATAACGAGATGTTAAATTTTATTTCGAATTCTTTTTATCATTTTTATAAATAATTTTTTACTACTGTATACTGTGCAGTTATTTTATGCAATAATAGCTAAAAAAAAAACATTTATTTCATAACTTAAATTAAATGTTTAAAATTTTTTTTTTAATTTTTCGAAAATAGCATTAACCTAACATGTTATCAATCATAATAAAATAATAATAACCTTCAGCGTAAATTAAATTACATGCAATTTGTCAATTTAAACATGTTTTTAACATATTCATCGACTGGTAACGCGCGAATGAAAATCTAGACGGAATGAAGTGGATGGAGGTAAGTTTCATTACCAAATTCCGACGTTGCTGAATTGGTACCAGCCAATCAGCTGTCAGTTGTGCGTAGTTTTTGTGAACAGCATTGCAAAGAAAAATTCTCGTTTAGATTTTCTTGTTACATTTTGTTGTTAAGTTAGAAAAGCATGGAGAGCCGTAGGTAGTGCAACACATTATTGTTAAGCGAATTATTTTACAATTTAGATTATTAAGTTCACTTGATATAATAAGAATTCTCGCATCTTTTTTCTTTATTTATATCGACTCATTAATCATCAAGAAATCCTTATTAAATCCGAGCCAATATAATTGTTCTTTACACAATATTGACCCTTATCAATCGCTTCTGTGATTTGAAGGATTATAATTTCATTACGCAGTTTTGCAATGTATAAGAGATTGTTTTGGAAAAAGTTACGTTATTAAGAGTTTTAGAGAGCTTAAAACAGTTTAAATATTATTCAAAGACCGAAGAGAATCTGGCATTAACGAGAACGATTTTATATATATATATTGAGTTCAAGCGGAAGAAGATTGTAAGTAGGAACGTTATTAATTGTATAACTGATGTAACTTTAACTGGCATATTGTGTAAATCAACAACTAAAAAACAATTAACAATTCCTAAATTTACAATTAATTTTTTACCTCTCCAGTACTGACTTCAAATAAAAATTGAAAATTAAAGCAAGTACCACACTTAAACCACACATAAATTTAAAAAATTACTTATGAGTATATTAGAACATTTCATAAACATTAACGACAACAGAGTACGCAAAAATTTCTTTTTAAAAACTTAATTTAAACGCATTTTTAATTCAGAAAAGATGATTCCGTGTCAAGTAGTAAGATTATAAAGGTATAGATTAAAAGATCGACTAACATTTGTATACTTTAAAACTGTTTTTAACTGCGTGTTTTTTTTTTTTGTTGTTTTTTTTTTTTTTTTTTTTCTCTTAAAGCTCTCAATGCAATTTTGTGCATTATCACGAAGAGCGAAAAAGGTGTATTGAATAACGAAACTAATCGACTTGGTGCGTAAATATAGTTGAACGTTGAAATTTTTTGGCCAAAATTTATAAGCTCAATAATGAACTTTAATTATACGCTGGCCAAACTATGTTCTAGGAGCCTTACTCAGTCGATTGTTCGACTGATTGCACTTGCATTGCTCGGTGGCATTTGCATTGATGTGTACCCTTGAGGTGATATGTGGTAAGGAACCTAGAAGATTGGAGCCGCGGAGGCTACCTGCAAAACCGCTGCGGCCTAAGAAAGTATGTGCGCAGTTGTATAACTTGGTTTGAAGTATGAGTACGTCGTCAAGATCTTCTTCACTGAATTACAAAATATAACAGATTTTAAATAAATAAAAAAAAAAAAAGAAAGTTAACAATTTTTAAATCGCATAAACATATTTCATATTTTATTTATAAAGATAATAACAAATTTATTTACCTAGCAGCTGAAAGAAATTTTTGGAAAAGTCTGTTCGGGACAGTTCGCGGTCTATCGACGGTATCTGCATAAAGATCGGTTTCTCTATTATAAAGATGTAGAAAATCTGATAATTGTTTTGCTGTTATAGCAGCTCTATCTTTATCACCCAATTTAGTACTTGGTAACTATGAAAAATTGAAATTTTCATGAAAATTTATTTATCAAACTAAAAATTCAAAATTATAAAATAAGATACTCACGGTAAATAAGAAAGGCGTTCTTAAATTACTCGCTGATTGTTGCAAAAACTTAGTTACGAGATCGCAACAAACGGGATCGGCATTTTGTTGTGAAATTTTACGTAATACGTAACCTAAATATAAACCGAAGGCTTTTCTGGCTTCTCCAGGGCTGTAAACGATGAGAAGAGTTTAAATATTTATATTTCTCATAAATTATAGTATAATCAGTAATATTCAATAACCTTAATTTATTTCCCTCGTGCATCATTTGCATAACTTGAGCTTTGTACTTGTGCGTATCGATATCTAAATTCTCCTTGCTATCGTTTCGATCTAAACTTTGCTTATGACCTTTAACTAATGCTCTCTCATATCGTTCAAACCTGAAAACGACATGTTAAGCTATAATTACTCGTATATAAAATTATGTAAAATTTTTATAAAAGTTAAGCGAATAATTCATTAAAAGATAAAAAATTTATAATTTTATTAAAAGTCGGAGATACATCTCATACGATAATTTACCTTGACAATCGATCCAGCTTGACTTCGGGTATTATAAAGCCTGCCGTTCGACTAGCAGCCGGGAACAATTGCTCGTGCAGCATCAAATTATGATTCGTGCTCGATGTTGGCTGCACTCTACCGGGACCAAGAGGATCCGTCACAACCGGAATACCCGTTACAGGATCTACACGATGTAATAATAAAAATTAAAATAAAAATTTCTTTATTTTTTATTTCTACTCATATAGTTGAACCATTTTATTTTACGAATTTTAATTATAAATAATAATACCTAACGATAATTATAATTTTTAATATAAACGTAATTCCAAAATATGGATGAAAAATATTAATTTAAAGTATGAGAATAAATTTATACCTAAATACTGCGAATATAACTCCCACGACTTAGGACTAGGGAAAATGAGTACAAATCCTCCTCTGCGTTCAAATTGTGCTCTGGCAGACGATAAAATTCGGTGCTGTTCGGAGCTGAGGCCGGACTTATTAATACTGGGTTTAGTGGCAGTCTTTTTCTTCTGATTTAATGTTTCTGCTGAATGAACTCTTCTACACTGAAAACGTATAATTATTATACATAATTCGCAAAAACGAAAATATTTTCAAGCTTTAACGGATGATAAAGATTACTTTACGATTAGAAGATATTATTAAAAGTCAACTATTTTTAGAAAAAAACTTTAACTTTACTGTTTTTTGAACGAATGCAAATTATTTTTGCATATTTCATGTACACGTGTTTATTAATAACTGCAATTTCAAACTAACGCGAGTCACGGGTTATTTGTCAGATTTTATTTTACGTTCGTGTTTATGAAATTACATATACATTTTTGATTAAGTACTATTTTCGTTTGGAAAATTTTGAAAATTTTTCAAGCTAATTATCTATTTCTTTACATAGACAAATATTTTCAAACTCCAAAAAATTGTGTATTATCTAAAAAAATCAGTGATTAAACATTATTTTAAATAAAAATCATACACATTATAAATATATTTTATTTCAAGAGAATATTAGAAATTCATGTCTAATTATGTAAATAATTGTTCGATGAAAAGTTAAATTATATTTTTATAAATATGCCAACAAGTTATTTTTAAGCAAAACATTTGCATAAAAGCAGATATTTAAAAAAAAATATAGCTTTTCAGTTTAAAATAAACGTAGGTAGTATACCATCATAAATTACCGTGAATCATCGCAGATGATTCACAAACGATTATGATTTCGAATCTCGAAAATGAAACCGTTTACGTTGAAAAAAAAAAAAAAAAAAAAAATTACACTTACACTAGTCATCCGCTTGGCAGGATTAACGGATCGGTGCGGATGCGAGCTTTTTGGTCGTAGTATAGGATCGACGGCCGGAACGCCCACGAGGGTAAGGAGATCGGCTATGAGGGCGGACTTCAATCTAACGTCAAGCGGTGAGTCACAGCCTAGCGACGGTGTGAGGTTAACCTCTAGCAGCCAGGGTTTTAAGGTGTCGTCGATTAGGATGTCAAAACCGAAGAGTTCTGAAATTATTTTTGTTTTTTTGTTTTTTTGTTTTTTTTTTTTTTTTTATTTAATTGATTAAGTTTCATCTTTTTTTAATTATATAATTTGAAAAAAAAATTGTAAAAAAGAAAGATTATGACATTTTTTCTTTAACATTCTACGAAAAAAACAAATATAAATTACCAAAGCAAGTGTCGGGATGTTTGACGAATTGCTTGATGCCGCTTATTATTCCAGATGCGGTTGCGAGAATTGATTTTATAATAATGTCTTCGATCCGCTGCATAAGTAATTCGGTATCCTGACCGATCGATCGCAAATGCCTGAGTAAAGCCGAGAGCGTCCACTTGTGGCCAACGTCTTCCGCATCGGGATCTTCGCTTCTGAACAATCAACAATTATTCCGATGGGTACTAATGCAGCAATTAACTGTCATGCAAATTAACGCTATTATTTCCGATCTGACAATGTTTCTCGATAAAATTGATGTTATGATGCGCCGTTTAATTTGCAGTTAGATTTTAATCTTTTTTTTTTTTTTTAAGATTTAATTTAAAGCGATAAACAGACTATTAGCGAAAATTCAATTAACGACGACGATTGCTACATACAATTATTATGATTTAATGTTGTAGAGCGTAAACGCAATTTTTAACAAATATAATTTATTATTTGATAAAATAATTTTATCGCGATACATACTCGTATTTTTTGGATAACTTAATCGCTGAAATCGGATTAAAATTGTTTTTTTTCTATGAAGATTTAAAATTGAATTTTCGTTAGAAAATTAAAGTTTAATAAAAACGAGAATCGAGTAAAGCATTTTCCATTAGGAAATGGCTGTTCCGTAAAACGAACTATAGATTCAATTGAGCTAATTGCAAATTTGTAGTAAGGAGAATTTTTCTCTTCTGAAAAAAGATCATTATGCTTCCAAGTTTTCAATCTGCTGCAGTAAAATTTATTTCTTTCTTTTGAAAAAAATTTTAGAAAATTTTAAAAAGTAAAAAATGTTCAGTTTGCAAAATTTAAAATAAGAAAATTGTCGATTACAAGATAAGTATCATCATTTTTAAAAAATAAGCTATAATTTAGGAATATTTTATGTAACGAATTTTGTAAATAAATATAAAAAACATTTTACACATCTACAATAAAATGATAAATAATTAAAATATTGTTTAATAAATTTATGCATTTATAGTAATTTTTACAAAATTATAAACGGTCGCGATCGTTGTTTATACTTGTCAATGCTTCGTTACTTTTTAAATTAACGATAAAATCGAAAAAAACGTCAAAAACTTTTATAGGCGTAAAAAAAAAAAAAAAAAAAAACAAAAAAAAAAAAAATTATGATATTAATCGCGCGCATTATGTGCCCAAATGATAAATACGCACAGTTATAAATTCTTCAAACATCGTGATAAACACGAAAATTTTTAATACTAAAATCGTAAAAAATTTTAATAATTTTATAAGAGAAAGAAATAAACG